>JAZKJV010000010.1:420315-742413 GCA_037367405.1 Ottelia alismoides
CTGTTAAGAAATAGAAAGCGGAAGTGCAAACATGGAAAAAGATAAAAAAAATAAGAACGCGGGATTTAACGTGGAACCCTACTCCGTGAGGAGCGGGATGAAATCACGGGAGAAGCCCTCAAAGGGGCATATGCTTTTATTGCTTTTCTCAATGGATACAGGAGGTCTGGGCTCCTTATATAGCCTCTCCAGAGCCTCCAAGTCCCTCCAGTGGACAATGTGGGACTAAACACTGGATGGGGTAAATGGATCTTCTCCAGGATCCATTTACCCTGCTACAACTTAATATGGCGCATACACGAATACTCCAACACTCCCCCTCAAGCTGGAGCATGCAATGCTCAACTTAGACAAACAGAAAGAAACTCAACTCAACGCTACATGACACTACGGACAATATCAACCCAACGCGCACAACTGCTGATGTCGAGGACGTTGCTTCTCATGCCGTGCAGGTGAGGAGGACGAACGGGCTGGAGTGTGAGTCTGATGAATCTCCTCATCGGAGAGCATGCACTCTGAACTGCGCCTGTCAAAGTCGCGGCAACTGAAAATGAGTCTCCTCGTCGAAGTACTCTGGCCTGCCACAATAATGTGGACAACTGCTCCATCTCTGAAAAGGGCCGAACTGAAAAGAGTCGTGGCGGTGCAATCCTCGTCGGAGTCCATGGTCGTTGGAGAATAGAGTCTGAAAAAGTCTCCTCGTCGGAGAGCTGAATCTCTCCCATCCGACACAGAGAATGGTGCACTACTCTGGTGTACCTATGATACCACATGAAACTCTGGCCGAACAACAAGAAAAGATGGGGATCACGACAAAAGATGGCAAATATGTGCACATCTGAAAATGACCGCAAACATATGCGTGCCTGAAAATGAGTCTCTCTCTGGAGAACTTGAATACGGGTCTCTCAAACATGGAGTGCCTCGAACATGGACTCTGACAAATCTGTCGAGTCTGAAAATTGCGCATCACACCTGTGGACTCGGACTCTGAACGTCGAGTCTGAAACTTGCGCATGGAAAATATTCACTATAAACTGTAGAGTATGAACAATGTGGATGGTTTGACGAATCTCTGAATCTGACTTCTGAATCTGGAAGAAGACATAGACTCTACATAATGCTCCCCCTTTCTCCCATACATGTCGGATAAAGAACATCAACAAAATTGGGAGAAGACAATGACATGGGAAAATAACATGAATATTCTCAAAAAAATTCCTTACGGCTTTTCATCATTTTTTAAGCCGTCAATTTTTTTTAACATTTTTTAAGCCGTTTCAACTTTTTTTCATCTTTTCTTGCATTGTTTTTAAACAATTTTTTTAAGCCATTCACATTTTTTTCCGGCTTTTCTTTTTTTTTACTTGCGTACGATTTTTTTACGTGTCTTTTTTTTAAACAGGCGGCCCACGTGGGCTTTACAACATTTTTTAATTGAAACCCACTAGGGTTCCGCAGAACCCTTCTCAAATACGCGTGACCCCGATGGAGCTTCTTCCATTGCCGCCGCTACGAGGGGATCGGGCCGACGGGATTTGCGCGTGGCGCGGCACAAAGGGCCGCCTGGAGCTCGTCATCGCCTGCTGGGGTCGTGCGCCGCCAGGAGGGGAGGATTAGGGCGCCACTTTGCTCCTGGGGACATCGCCTACGCGCCTGGGGTTTGACTCGCACCGCCTGTTCGAGGCGAGAGAGGAGATGTGTGCTATGTGTGGCTCCTCCTTGGAGACGCGTAAGGAATGGTTGCGGCTGGAGAGGTGCATCTGCGGAGCGGGAGCATCTGTGGAGGCGATTGGGGTGCGCCTGCGCACGATGGAGAAGGGCGCGAGAACTGGATCGCCATCGCTCTGCTTGAGGAGGTCGGTCGCACGTGAAGGTGGCGGTGCAGAGTCGCAGGGTCGGCTGAAGCGGCCGCTTGGGGCGCCGCTGCTGGAAGGAGGAGGTTGGCTGACACGCTACTGCGCGCGCGAGGGTGCGACGGCAAGTGGCGCGAGGATGGCAGCGATGGTGATGTGGCATGCAGATGCGCCTGGTGGGCATATGAATCTTGCATATGAAGCTGGCAAACTGGAGATGTGAAAATAGGGTTTCAACATAACCCTATGCAGAACCCTCGTGCCATTGACAATCACGTTCTTGGCCTGATCACTAGCGATGCTGATCTGGACAGAAGCAACGTTGAATCCATGGAGAACTAGGGTTTCAGAATGAAACCCTGAAATTGAATCGAAATTTCAACATTCTTCAAGAACAAAACCGCGAACAATAAATGAATCAAAACTCGACTAAATCAAAATTATAACACGATTCCTCGAGAATTGAACCCGCTTTGATACCATGTTAAGAAATAGAAAGCGGAAGCGCAAACATGGAAGAAGATAAAAAAAATAAGAACGCGGGACTTAACGTGGAACCCTACTCCGTGAGGAGCAGGATGAAACCACGGGAGAAGCCCTCAAAGGGGCATATGCTTCGATTGCTTCTCAATAGATAAAGGAGGTCTGGGGCTTCTTATATAGCCTCTCCAGAGCCTCCAAGTCCCACCATAGACAATGTGGGACTAAACACGGGATGGGGGAAAATAGATCTTCTCCAGGATCCAGTTACCCTGCTACAACTCAATATGACGCATACACGAATACTCCAACAATCTCCCTAATCAACTTCCACTGCATTCCACCACAGGTTAGAAGTCGAAGTAAACAGCAGTCAACTACGGACACATCCAAATTCAAATCAACTAAATATTTATATGACCTCTAGCACCACTGTTCTAGGAAAGGAACGTCCAGAGCAACTGCACAAAATTCGGGCAAAATTACAGCACGCAACTCACGGGATCACGACGGAGGACCACGAGAACACCTCCCCGGTGCTCCGATCGTCTCCATCTGCCGCTGTGGTATCGAACGAGGGTACAGATTCCGCATCTCCAGCCCGCGCAACGACCTTAGAAAAGAGATGAAGGGATGCGAATATATACTTTTCAGCAATGGCCATCAAAGCGGCACCGGTAAGGGCGGGGGTGAGCACGATGCGTACCTCGAAGGGCCGACGGCGTAAGGGTACGCTGAGGGGAGGGACGAGGGGAGTGGCGGAGGGGGAGAGGCTCTTCGGGAAGGCGGAGAAGGGGGCGCGGCGTGGGGTGGAGAGGAAGGGAGTGAGGGCGGAGAGGGGAGAGGAAAGGGAAGCCATCGGGAGGAGGGGATTGTGGCGGGATATGGTGGGTTTATATATAATTTATTTATCTGATCTGCCAAGTGGTGGGTGTCTGGACTCTCGAGGGGATTCTTGTTGGTTGATGATCCACTTCGGGTCCTTTGGCGCGAATCTTTTACTATTGTTAATGGGTGGTGGTCTGGTGGGAGAGTTTGAGTTTCCCTTGCGGGAGGATAATTTTTTTAGAGTTTCCATCTGTTGTGCCCCTGTGGAATATTTCAATATCAGATATACTTTTCTTTTTTAAGAATATTTGTTGTGCTCTCAATTTCTTGTCGTTCTATCACTTATGCCCCTCTGTTAGTTTAACCGTCAATGAGTTGAACTTAATCATAATTTTTAAATCATGGTATATTTAAGAGGGGCATAATTATCCAGACTCCCTTTTCATCTTCTTCCTCCATTTGTTCTTCTTTCTTTCTCTTCATAATTTCTCTCTCTTAATTACACATTCATGCATCCACTAAATCACTAAAATTTTGACATTTTCACATATATATCACTCATTGCATATACAATAGTGAATTTTATTGAATTTTTCGGTGAATTTTTATGGATCAATTAATCTGTCAATCTACATTCAAATAAGACAACGACAAAGGCTCTTGTTTGACTGTTGGCTCCTCCGTTAACCCCTTCCCGACGACCTCTACTTACAGCAGGGATGCATGCCATGAGCAACCCCCCATCTCCAACATCGAGTTGTAGGCCAAGATCCATACACATTGGGCGTTACTGGTGAACCACCCCACGAGGTCCAGCAGCAGTTCATCATGCCAAGTCCATCCTTTTGCCGTGCATATGCAGGCTCCAGCATCGTCGGCTACTAAGCAGCTGATGTTGCGCCCGCCGAGCAACTCCTCCTTCACGAGCTTGTTCCGGCCACTGGCATTTCTGACAACCCTTCAGTATGAAGCTCTGCCTTCGAAAAATCCCCTTCTACTGATTAGAATAAAATGACAGGGGATTGAACCGCCCAACCACAATACACTCTGCCCAATCGGATATGTGCTGGGAGGATCATAATACGCTCCATCGCAAGCTCCTTCGCAAGAAGCACAGCTACAAATCACCCAACCACAATACGCTCTGCCCGATCCAAATGCAAGAAGGCCTGAAGTTGGGTCGCAATCATCAAAGGCAACAAGAAGTACTATTTTTCTCGTAAACAACAACTCCATTGACATGAAAGACCACATTTAATCTTATTTGGAGCAATCAAAGCATACGAAGTCAGAGATCTGACTGACAAAAGAAATAAAACTAACCTTGAATCGAACACCTCGTGAAGAAGGGAGAAAATCGGATTTTTCACAACAAGGGGGAGGTGATGGTGGCGGGAGGACCTATGAGCGATGAAGGAGGTGCAGGGGCGGAGGGTGGGTGGGGGACGTGCTTGGGGCGGTGAGTTAGGTGTGTTGGCGGAGAGGGAGGTGTGCGGGGAGGAGCTTGGAGTGGAGGGGGTGCAGGGGCGAAGAGGGAGGTCTGAAGTAGGGGAGGAGGCATTGGAGGAAGAGCAGGAGGCTGGTAGGATGAAGAGAATGGAAGGGGATGGACTTTTTAACCTTTAAAAAAAATTTCTGATGTGTCCCCTGAGTTAATGTCCGTTTGCGTTGGGGTTGGACGGCAACTAACTTCATAGGCACAAGTGATAGAATGAAAAGAAGTCGGGAGCACAACGGATATTCTTAAAAAGTGAGGGGTATAACTGATATTGGAATATCTCAGAAGAGCACAACTGATAAAAACCCTTAAAATATAAGGTAATTCTTTTGCTTATTTTGGTGTTTGAACATAAGTTTGTTGTTGAGAGAGTTAATCATCATGTGATTTTATTTGAGTGTAAAAATGATTAGATATTAATTATTTTGTAATTTTTTAAATGATAAAATGATACGGTACGATTTTTTTAAATAGGAGAGAGAGAGTGTGTGTGTGGATAGACAGTGAATTCGATATGCTAAATGAGAGATATATGAGTAAGGATAAAAATGAATATGAATATATCCTCATCCGACCATCATATCCATTTTATATATATTTTAACATTTGTATTCGTTTTAAAGTGGATATGGATATGGATATCACTTTGACATTAACTAATACTTGCATTTGTATTCATATATCTACTTTAGGTCATAAATACATTCATAGATTTTTGGGATATTTATCCCACGAACCCTATAAACTTTGTAAATTACCTTCTCGGTCATTGAATCGACATAATTCCCCCCTCGACCCCGTAAACTTGCAAACTCCTACCCCGCGAACCATACGATTAATATGTTTGAAGCTCATGAGGGTTCTTGGGGTAATTTACGTTGGTCGATGATTTAATTACGTTGTGCAAAAGGTTGTAAATGTAATTTACAAAATTTATAGGATTCGTGGGGTAAATATCTCTAAATTTATTTATAATTGTGTATAACAATATTTTATGATAGCATTAACCATTGTTTATAATAAGAATATATTCGAGATACCTATCTGTGTATGTAAACTATCACTTAAACATGAATATTTTAGTTAATCTATTAATTATTTTTATTATTATACATATCTGATTCGTATTTTTTCTAAATTCGTTCTCAAGGATATGGTAAAATATTTTTATATTTGTCAACATTTGTATCCTTATTCACATTTTTAATTGGATAAGAAATGATTATACATATATTAGTATATATGGTTTGGTGGGGCTGTCCCAATGGACTATCCCACGTCATTTTTCAACAATAATTTTATTTTTTTTTTGAAGATATCACCGTGAATATATATATATATATATATATATATATATATCCCTCCAATATGTCATTCGAATCCCGTCAGAAATGAAGACTCATATGCCCTCCGTCTAGAACATGCCGATGACAACAATGTTTAGACCGTTAAAATTACATGTTCTAGATGGAGGGTATAGAAACCTTTATTTCCGATGAAATTTGAATAACATATTATAGGGATATATATATATATATGAATATACTTGATGGTATTATTGAAAAAAACAAAAAAAATTACGGAAAAATGACACAGAGTGGCTTGCTGGCTCCCATTTTTTCCATATTTATGCACACAGCCGACCATTTTCATCCCTAGATGTGGGTCCAGAGGGAGGGAGAGAGATGGTGTGTGATGGGCCCCGCAAGGTAGTAAAGGGGGTTTGGGGAAAACGCGGGGGGTTCACAAGTATAATTTGATTATGCAAAGGTTTCCTTGCAAACTAGCGTAACCTAAGAGCTCGTTTGGTTACTGGGGTACCTCGGTGTATCCCCATCCAATCCTGGGATGGAAATCCATCACAAGTCATAGTAATATCACATCACATTCCTTATTCCAATCCTCTCCCAACCCTCATAACCATCCAAGCACCTACTATTGACAAGTGGATACCCCAACTGACCACAACCCAGTAACCAAATAGGCCCTGAAGAAAATTTGAAATTTATGTCTCTCTCAACTTTATCGAATTGTACCTTGTTTATTATTTGATCACATGACAATCTTCACATAACATCTTTATTAATGCGTCCAATCATGTTGTTAATATCTCTAAGTCAAATTGTTAGAAACAACGATCAAATATATAAAACATAGAAAAATATAGAACAATATACAACTACGGTAAATTTATTTTTTTATCAACATAGTCTTCAACCTTCTTCATTCTTCCCCCATCTCTCTTCCATGTCACGTGTACTACCTTCTCTTAGCAGTTAGCACTCAATTGGGATGAGGAGTTGGGAAGTCGTAGAGGGAGTTCGTCATGGAGGATAGAGCGGTTGGGACGAGGATAGGGGGACCAAGGAGGTGGTAAAGGGAGCCATGGAAGAGGAGGCAGAATTAGGAGGAAGGGAAAAGGGAGATGGTTGGTGCAAAGGGGGGATGGATGTCACGAAGAGCATCACATATGGCGTACAGGAGAAAGAGGGAATAAGTCAGGTAAGTATGAGTAATCAATACCCATAACTCCTCTTTTGGTAATCAATACCCATAACTCCTCTTTTGGGGGTGCTCCCATTTAGACCTTCTCTTATCAGTGCTCTTGCCAACTCATGTAGATGCTTTGCAAGGAGGAGTGATGGTAGCAATCAATGTTGCCGGTATGGAAGGAGCGGAGAGAAGGTGGTGACACATGGCACGTGTGTGTGTGCGCGCGTGCGTGCACGCGTGGATGCATACATGTGTGTGTATAAAGGAGGGAGAATAGGAGGACAGAAGGTAGATGAAGATGAAGAAGAGGGGAATCAAAAACAGATCTAATATAGATTGTAAACTTTCGTAAATATCTTCTCCCTATTTATTGTATAACTATCAAGATATTTTTATACCACAACCTCTGTAAACTTTTGTAATTATATTGTGACACCTGACTTCTTCATATTTACCTCATAACCTCTACAAACTTAATAACGATTGCATCACAACCCTTGCGATTATCTATCATCTATTTCATTGTTTAAAATGGAATCCATGAAAAAAATTACATGTTATTTACCCTGCTTGTTTGTGAAACCTACAAAGTATACCTTTATCTTCCTCCTTCCAAATAACACAAAGGACAAAACAAAAAAGAGGTATTCTCCTCCTAGTTATTCTTGGATGGGATGGAAGGTTGGGAAGGAAAATCATCACGTGGAGAATGATTGGAAGCTATATTTATGGGCGGAGATAGAAGCTATGGGAGGCAGCATTTGATCGCAAGGAACTCAAAGGATAGAGGCAAGGAAGACAACAATGATATTGGTCAAAATATGGAAGGTGCATACACAACCTAAAGATATAGTTGAGGTGGACCATGGGGAAGGTCTTCTGAACATATATAGTAACGGTGGCTCGGTACAATGTGTGTGGATGCAATGATTATTAATGGTCATAGGGGTACAATGTTGGCGATGGAGTGGAGGTTGTTATTGAGGGTGGTATCCCCCTGTCAAGAGCGATAGAAAAAATATATCGCATTTATACTCCTACTTTCTTGACCCTGTGCCCTTGCTCTCCTAGGCCATGTTGAAAAAAGAAGATCGAAAGAAAACGAATAGCGGTTGTCTGATTGTTGACCTTGTGATGAGCTCTTAGGTACATGTTGGATTTTCAAAAAATATAAAATTCGAGTGAACGACTATCCAACAGTGAAGAAAAGAAAAGCAAAACAAGTATGATAAGTTACAAAATTATTCATACTAGAAATTTTCTTTAATGGATATCTTTGCAGTTTGTTCTCGTCCATTATATTCCACGTTAGAGATTAATGCATGCGATGTCTCCTCAGTTGGCATAAACTCTAAAGTTGTGCATACTCTGAGATTTGAGGCTACTTTGAACCAAGCTTATGCCTTCACACGTTTTCTCAATAAATTCTCCAATGCTATCATGATAATATTCATTTGTGTTATTATTAAAAGTTTTTAACCTCCCAACTTGTTTAATAAAAAATCTCAATGTCCTCGAGGATCCACTTGCATACATCTACAAGATCCTTCTAACCATTTAATCTTCGTTACCAACGACTTAAGGTACATGTGATCATTACATTGTTGTACATATTCTGCATTATGTCCTCCACATGATACGATAGAATATTTAGACAGACAATCCTTATGATGGAAGCTGATTACACATTACAAGTGATTTATTCCATGCTCTCATATGTTTTAGGGCAACCGGATGTCATCTAGATTTGACATGTTTTACACATTTCTTTTCTTTTGACACTTCTTAAAATTGTATTCCAACATGTAGTGTCTAGTCTAAGTGATCCTTATCGTGAGAGACAAAACATAATTTGTTGTTGGAACCATATAAAGCCATATCAAGTTCACTTAACATCACGAGGATATCTCAAGGATATAATTCTATGTAATAATCTTTACCTTGATTTGTCAATACATATCTTCATAAAGATATACAGTTATATCTACATACTTATTCATTTATATTTGGCTTTAAATATCTAACTTCCTATAATCCAAGTCTTCACAAATTCAGCGTTTATTACGTAAATATGAATCGATCTAATTAAAAGTTTCTTGTAATAAGCATGTGAATGTTCTTTGCAAAAGAAGAACACAAAAATAGAAAGAACTTCGTTACCTAAATATGCAACGTCAATCTACTTCGATTCTTGTTCAAGTAAGATGATAAAAAGCTCATGATGATTGAAATCCATTTATGAAATAAGGACATGAAGAATGTGTTCGAATAATATAATGAACTTTTTGTAACATCTCGAACTTAGGTATGAGTTGTTAGTGCAAATAATTGGCCCTCAAAACTCTCTTGACATGTTGAGGACTAACCACTATCCTATGTCTAAATTACTTAAGCGTAATTTGTGAAGAAGAAAGTAGCAATCCCACTCTTATAACCCTCACACATTGTTAGTATCAGATTTGGAAGTTTTTTTAGAATGTTCAAACTCCCTCATCAATTCATACTACCAGCATCCTCGTTGTGATATGTTTGATTACTTATCTCATTAACAATGACAACCACATATTTTGGGTAGTGCTATATAGAGACGAAGCTAGGAATTTCTACTTAGGGTAGGGGGAGGGGGCATCCATTGAGACATTATTTGCCTGTATTTTACCACTACAAATCATTTTAGTTTTTAGTTTTTATTGAATTCTATTGGTTGCATATTTCTGAAGAAATGATTCTAAATAATTATTGTATAAGTATTTATACAAAATTGTATAACTAACCGTACATTTTTTACAGAATTGCACTTCCGTTATTGTGGTGTTAAGTAATGCTATCAATTTAACATTTCTAAGCAAGAAATATTATACATTGCTTTGCGTATATGAATACAATTATGTATGTGTGGGTGCACATATTTCAATATCTGATTTCCAACCAAATCATATTTATACATATTTTGATGTTTATAACTTTATATCTGTATCTGTATTGATTTTCAACTAGGTAAGATACTTATACATATTTTGATATTTATATTTATGTCTATACTGATTTTCAACTATGTAAGGCTAGAGTTGTCAATTCAATATATGTATATATCTGTGTCCATATTTGAATACTCATCTTAATACATAGTTCAAGATTTATTTAGAATTATAGGTAGCAAATGTTTATACCATTTTTTGTTATATTTGATACATTTTCTATGAAATAAATATAGTATATCTAAATGATTATATATAAGTTGGTCTATAAAGTATTTATGTGATTTATACACACATATATGTATTGTATCAACTTTATATCCAAAATACAACAAATCATTTAACATATACCGATTGATATATGTCTATACAATTTACATACATAGATTCAATATTATGGATATTCATGTCTATTATATAAGTAAGATTTTACACTTATAACCCTTTATACTTTCAATATCCCTCCATAATCACGAACTACACCCAGATCCATAAATAGTGCTTACCTCTTAGGGATTTTTACGCCCATAACCCTATATGATTTTGCAGGAGGAGGGTTATGGGTGTATGATTGGCTAAAGAATTGAGCACTATGCAAGGTTGTGGGTGTAACTCATGATTGGAGGGGGGGTGTTATGTACGATAGTATGTAGGGTTATAGATGTAAAAATTCATATAAATAAATGGGAATTCTTTCTCCCATTTTAAGTAGGATCAGCTACATGGATTTTTTTTTTCAAATCCATGTTGAAAAATAAGATTATTTTTTATGTTGGTTATCGACTACCTAATGCAACCACTCTCCAGAGGGTTTGAACTCCGGATATCCATGTTTATATCTGAAAAATCGTGTTCCTATCAATATCCTTAAAAAAGTGAAAATAGTATATGTAAATATACTATATCCGTACAAAAGCAAATATCATATCTTGTTTGTCTCCATATTCGCCCAAATTTGAATGACATATCAATAACTCCATAGATACAGATAATATAGTGGATGGATACACACACGCAACACACCCACACACGCACACGCGCGCATGCACACTCACCGACGCCTACCCACACGCACATATGCATGCACACCCCCACATCCCCACACACATATTCATATCCTATTGCATCCCTAATATGGTAACACATATAATTTCAGTTATATTTCTTATGGCGTGTAATTGCTCTATTATATCCTATATTATGATGACTATTAACCTTATAAATCATGTTTAAAATGAAATTATTCCTAAATTTATAGAAATTAAAAACTTAGACATGTAAATTATAATAAAAACTATGCATATTCTATTACATAAAATACATGTATAAGAATATTGAGAGACTTGGGAGCCAAGCCCCCTCCCACCCCCTATCTCTATCCCTCGTCCTATACTCCCATCTCTTTGGTAAGAGCAGCTCCTTGGTTATCAAAGGAAAGTTGATCTAATACTATTTATAAAGTCCTATACCAAGATTGAAGCAGTTATCGAAGATAACTGTACTCACAACTTGTTGGGCTCGGATCTAACTTGACATGTTAAATCACTTCCCAAAATGCTTAAACTCAAATTGTGATGTAGCAATCATTTGTCTTATAACTCACTCTCACGCTTTGTGAGTACTAGATATTTCACTTAGCTTGTATCATATTTTATTTTTATTACATTGTACTGTATATCATGGTATATTTTACATTATATAATATTTCTTGTATGGGGTCAGCCTCATCTCCGGTCAGGCTCGACATTTATATGGGCATGCATTTTAGTTCTGATCTATTCAAATTTTAAGCTTGGACCAAACCAAGCTAAAAAAACTGAATTTCAAAGATAGGTCGGACTGGCTCTAAAAATCTCCCAATGATGGAAAAATTATTGTGACATTTGTAAATAGTAATGCAAAAGGTTTAGGGATATATAATTGATTCGTTGTCATGTCCATTTTTACATGGAGTTTGATGATTGCATTTGTATTTTGGGATTTTTAGACGAGTTCTCGCAATTACTTTTAATGGTGCAAGAAAATAGAAGCATAACTGCAAGTCACAAATGTAACTACGATAACTCAAAAAGGCATTTGTACTAATATAATTTTTAAATGAATAGGAATATTAGTATCACTTTGATATATGTTTACATATGTATCTCCATATATTCATTTTAATATATAATATGATATTAGAAAAATTATAATTATATGCAACAAAAACATTATTTTCTTTCATTATATTCGATATAATTATTGTTTAGTGAAAGGATTTTTTATACTTGTTTCATGCTTAAGTCACTTAATACGTAATAAAATAAAACTCATGCTACAATCATGTATACATTTTATTTTTCTAGTTGGTTTGAAGAATATAGTAAGATGTTTTTCATATCTATATCCATGCATGTATTTGTATTCTAAAACAGATGATTGCGTGATAACACAAATGTTTGTATTATTTGCATCCATGTCAACATTCTTGCCTTCATCCATCTGGTAGGACTAATTGAGATAAATATTTTTGTATTTAATTAGAATTCGAATGATAATAGTTCCGATCATTTCTAAAGGAACTGAAATTGGACTTTATATTTAAGTATGATATATTAACGATCCGAATATAAACATAACATGCGTTCATTCGATGAATGTTCGAGTTTATATGCGTGTGTGACCGTATATTTGTGCGCATGAGAAGTTTTCTGGTTAAATAAACTATGGTATTAATAGGTGGGATATATACCACGACTTGACTAATTCTTATTTTACTAATTATCGAACTTTGTTATACAACTCGAATTCTGAACTTGTTCATTTAAAAAGTTCGACTTAAGTCCCATCGTTAATGAACTACCATTGGATTGAACCGAACATATTTTTTCGAACCAAACTCGAATTCATTACTTTCTTATTGATACGAACTCGAATATAGATATGTTTGTTACAGTTTTGTTCTAATAAGGCTAGCCTTAAGAAACTAGAGGCTTTTCTGCTTTTACTTTGTGAAATAAGGATGCCTTTTGCTTGAGGGGTAAAAGTTAAGACAAATTTTAATTCCTAGAGTATCCCATACGGACAATCCTTTGGAAAGGGGATGCCATGTTGTGGTCAACAGACAGTTGTGGGCATGGTGGCCGTCTGATCATGATCGGTTGGTCCAAACCGTTTTCCACCTATATGGTTCACATTTCCCACAGCAAAACCCCCCACTGTTCACCACAATAGAGGATTTCCTATGAGCGAGCAGATCCTCTGTTGTACAGCAGAGGACTGTTGTAAAATCCTGAGCCACTCGAGCTGTTCGATCTTGATCAAGCGGTTCGTACGAAGATAATGAATAGATATATGCGAGCGAACAGCGGGACAAGGCAAGATATAATCAAAGATGGAATAGCAGTGGAGAAAAAGCAAGTGATTAAGAACGATTGGTACGCAGTGTGGCCGTGACAGATATCCCTGCGACTAAAGCCCTCCACCATTTCAACGACGGTAACTCGTCAACATTGTATTGTCTCAAGCCCTCCGTCTCAATTAACAGGCTGCAACAGAGTAGAATCCTCCACCTGTACGATATCCCTGAGACTAAACCCCAAATCACCTGAATGTGTGCACCCTAACTCACATAATCATAAGGTCCAGGAAATCTGGAGATAAAAACTACGGAACACCGGATGTTTTTTTAGAAGTCACAAGTAACCACTGAAAAGATGTGCACCATAACTAGGGATGCAAACGGATATGGATATATCCGTATCCGATCCGTCACCGTATCCGTTCTATACAAATTTTGACATCCGTATCCGTATCCGTTTTAAAATGAATACGGATGTGGATATCGTTTTGATATCCGCAAACATCCGTATCCGTATCCGTATATCTGTTTTAAGATATAAATATAGTTGTAGATTTATTTTTAACCATATATAACATAATTCTCTACTTACTTTTACCATATTTATATACTTTTTATGATACAAACACACTGAAAAAATTAATATCGTGTGTTTTGTCCATCCAATTTTTATATATTTAAGTCGTATCTATATAGTATTTCTAACATTACTCGCGTGCGATCAATATCCGTTTTACATCTGTATCGTTTTTTAAAGATATGGTAAGATAATTTTAATATCCATCAATATCCGTATCCGTATTCATATTAAAAAAAGGATAAGGATATGGTAATACATATATCCGTATCCGACTGTTTGCACCATAACTCATATTTATACTATACAAGAGGGAGTCCTCGATGTTATTTACAGTAATAATGGAAATGAAGCAACGTTAGACGAATTGGAGGCAAAAGCCGGAGAACTCCAAGGTTGACCTGGTAGAGGGGTAACTTTTTTTTGTGAGGTAAGCTGATGGGTAACTTGTTTCTCTGTTTTAGTGTTCTGATGAAAGGTTTGTTATTAGGCGAGTAAGTGTTGACGTGACTTTATTTGAGTTTGATAGATTAATTAGAATTTGATTATTATATAATTTTGTTTGGGATGATAAGCTGATATAGTTTATTTTGTTTGATGAAGAGAGATTGTATGTTGTTTGATGTGAGAGAGAGAAATGAAGAAGTAAATTCGGGAGTAATTTCCCTGACATAACATCCTCATCACTTAAATGCTTTCTCAAGACATCTGATTAATATTTCTCTGTCAAGGGATCGATCGGTGAACAATTTGTTGATCGGCAAACCGTTTGTAGATCAATATTATTCCAAAAAAATTATATTTTATATTATTAAAAATAATATATAAAAATATTTGACAAACCATTTGCCAATTTTCAAATCCAAATATATTGATACATTGTTTTTAAATATCAAACTAAGCCTCAATTCTCAATCAGGACATATTACAAAGAAACTGTTGGGACACAGGCAACAAGCTGCGCCGCCAATCCCTTTTGGATGGCTAATCCAATTCTTCGGAACACAACATCCATATACCATTTTATCTTTAATAATAAAAAATGTAAAAAAATCCAATATAATATTATATATTCTTTTTATATATTAATTGAAAAATTAGTCACTGATCCATACGCATTTGAGTGATGGAGATGTCCTATCAGGAAAATTACTCTTGATTCAGATTGTGGGGAGAGAGATGGCATCATTAAATTAAGAGAAAGATGATTACAGTGAAGAGAGGGAATGAGGTTTGGGAGCTGCACATCGAAAGTAAGAAGGGGCTATGCATTTTCCAGAGTCTCTAGAATTTTAGGGTTTACGAACTTCTAGTGCATTTTTTATACATTTAGATCTTGTGCGAGATAAATGAACTTTTCTTTAGAAAGTGAAGGATCACCATACAGTGCGCGATCACACAATGTCATCCAAAACTTAATAATATTAGAAAACGAAGCTTCATAACGCAGCATTGGGAAAAAAACGAAACTAACCTGCAAATGACGCATATAGTCTCGAGGGAAAAAACATAATTTTTACCTCAAGAAAATCGAGGGGGAGAGAATAAAAATAACCTGCCCCTCGAAACCCCAAGTACACGTCCCTTCCACCATGTACATAATAAAACGGACTGCACGTAGATCCCTCATCAGAAAATTACGACGACTCCTGCTAATAAATAACAAATCACGTTCTCAATTAGGGACTGATAGCCTCAAAATCCATTAAACTGGAAGTGCCCGGTTCACCGACGAAAAATTAAGGAAGCTCCTCTGTTTTCAGACTGGAGAACTAGAGCTCGCATATGTACATCGACAACCACGACACTCTCAAACCACCTACCGGATGATAAAAAAGAGAACGAACAAAAAGCATCAGCATGGCGTATGTTCCGCCAATTGCTCCAACTAAATGATGCCGTCAGAAGTCGAATTCACCGCTGGCCTGAAAAATAATCCGTGAACTGTAGTAATTATCACATTACATGACAGAATTCAAACTTGTAATGATGCAGTATATCAGAAGATGTTAGATCCATGCACATGTGAAACGCGTTCTCTCTAAAGCTTGCGAACAGGCATATGAATGATCTGATATAAGGTCTGATCAGCACAACATATCAATGTAAACTAACCACTGCCAAATAGGAATATTGCGTGTTGCTTCAAGTATATTGGCTCAGTGCCTATCGCTTATCACTAAGATGACTTACCATTAAAAATTAGTCACGAGGATTAAATTCCAACAGTGAAGTTCTGAAACCATGTAATACTTCAACGAAATAGAAGGCGGAACAAACTCCAAGAAGAATCAGCCAAAAGACGTCTTAACTTCTAAAAAAAGTGCATTAAATCAAAATGAAAAGTAAGAATCTACATCCAAAATAGATAACCATCAAATTCACGGTGAATGCATAGTGACGTTCAAGCAACAAGGAGCGTACCTCTTTGACTGATTGATACAATTCTTCTTGTTATGTCCTGATTGATGAGATTCTCTTGATAGATTGGTATAATTCTCTTGATTGGTTCATTGATTTGGGTGATTTTTTTTGCATGCACGATTGGTATAATTCTCAACAGATTGTACAAGAGGATACGGGGTGCATATGTTGAGATTTATCCTGTGAAGACTGATTGGTTGAATACAAGTAGAAAGCATTGCTGATGTGGCTGATCTCCCTCCTGCCTTCTGATTGGCTGAGAGCTCTTAGGCTGGATTGCTAAGGTGTCTGATCCACCTCTTGCATTCTGATTGGCTGAGAGGTGTTGGGTTGGATTGCTGAGATGCTTAATCCACACCATGTATCCTAATTGGCTGAGAGCTGATGGTGGGGATTGCTGAATGCTTGGTATTCTTTTGTTGTAGTATAAAAGGAGCCTTGTGACACCACATATTGTATCCCAACATCATTCAAGAAATAGTAGAGAGAGTCTGGTGTGAGCAAGTGGAGTAGGCACATTGCCGAACCACTATAAATCCTTGTCTTGTGTGATTGTGCGTGCTTTCTTCTTCGATTATGGTTCTAGTCGTGTGGTGCTTGATCGGATCCGTTCCCGACAATATATCCAACACAAATTCCCATAACACGAGAAAGAAATCCAAGAAAGAGGGACAACGAGAGGAGAAAGAATGTCCTTAGATACTACTGTTGCGAATCGCAGAAGCAAACACGAACAAACACGATCAAACAAGCAAGATGCAAATACAAGGATTTACAAGGTTCACCCGTAAATGGGCTACGTCCTTGAGCAACGGCGATCGGTTTCACTACATGGAGAAAAATGTAATACCGAGGGTACTGAGAAGATACATATATGAGATGAGAAACATGATCAGAATAAGGATTGCAGAACCTGATGGCTCTAGGCCCTTTTTATACTGCAACAGAAAAATACCATCTGTATTCAGCAATCCATCCCAACAGCTCTCAGCCAATCAGAAGACAGGACACGGATTAGACATGTCAGCAATCCTTGCCTAACAGCTCTCAACCAATCAGAAGGCAGAACATAGATCAGACTTATCAGCAATCATGACCCAACAGCTCTCAGCTAATCAGAAGGCAGGACACAGATCAAACATGTCAGCAATCCTGACCCAACAGCTCTCAGCCAATCAGAAGTCAGGAAACAGATCAGCCACACCAGCATCCCAACAGGTGGTCAGATTCAAGTCAAATTAACAACTTAAATGGAGTTTGAAAGGAGCAGTCTTTGGAGTCATTCTCCAACATTCTTGTCTACAATTTGGTAGCAGATTTATCGGTTTGGTGATATTTCTCCTCTCTGTTGTTATCATTGTTTGCAATTTCGTAGCTTCGTATACATGATCAACTTTGTGTAAGCTACTCGCAGAGACTAATTTGATCACAATGCCTAGTTTTGGATTGAGACAAATTTCGTGATCCTTCCCGTCATATTGAGGGTTTTCTACATTAAATTTCTACATGCATCCATGATCGTGGATGGAATTTTTATCAGTAGTTGTGGTTAATATACAGTGCGTGATAACTTTGGTGAATTTTCATGATTTAGTCCATACAATGATCTATATTTAACAAGTGGTATTGCAGCCAACATGATTGATACAGTATCACCAAGATGATAATCTGTCTAATGAAACCGGCTAGAATATGTGGAACAATATGAAGGATTTACTGTTTGTTAAGGCCGCACCTTCCAATTTTTACCACTAAGAAACCAGAATCCAAGAGCGCGAAGAATGAGATTTTGAGCATGAACAAGTATGTTAATTTATCCGACAATTTGTGGACGAGAATGTGCACAATCACATTTGGACCGAGACATAAACATGGACACGTTGGACCAAGTTAGAGAGTTTGTATACCTCGAAGACATAGAATAAGTTGTTTCTACTCAGGAGATTAATGCACTCAAAAATTAAGGATGTTTGTTCTATACATACCATCTAGATGAATTTCAAGATATTATCAGTCAACTCTTCGGCAATAAAATAAAATCCAATTATAAGGTTCTAGGTATGTTGCTACTTGCTACTTTTCTAGCATTCAAGAGACATTTCGATTTTCTCTTACTAACTCCGCACCAAATGGAGTTGTTTTGTTGTGGATCGTCAAGGCTGTTTTATAGAATGAAGAGGTGAGAAAAAAATCCGTAAGTTCCTCAAAACAGTCAGAGGTTTTGTTCATAAAATAGAACATTTAAAATCAAGGTTGCTTAAGGAAGAGATCAAAGTATAAACAAGTCTAGATCTAAATACAAAGATTTGGAGTATCACTATTACGGAAAGAAGGACCACATCAAGAAATATTTCTCTCAATTCAAAAGATAGAAAATAGAAAAGTAGCAAGCGAAGAACGACAAGGATGATAATGTTCTTGTCCTCATCGTTGAACATGATTTGCTCATTGTGTGTGAAAGATAAGATGAATATCACTAGAGATGGTACATGTTGACTAATTGATAGTGCTTCAGACTTATATGTGACCTTTAAGAAGAAGTTCTATGCCTTGAGAATCTGCACTTTACAACTTTCTCAGTTATTCATGTCCCTTGGCATTATACACCAGACCTCTTGTACGTACTACGTCTGCTTCCTAGCAGAATGGTGCTGCTAAACGCAAACATCATCTTCTTGATGTGATCATAACTCTTTTAATTTAGATCTATGCTTCCTATTCTTTCTGGGTAATACAACTCTTACTGCTTGTTATCTGGTCAACCAGATGTGAAACCCCGTATTTTTTCCTAAAATCTGGAGTATTTTTTACATCCAAAAAATTCAAATAATCACGTCATTACGTAGATCTCGTCGAGATCTTTCCAACGAACCCAAGAACACCCAATTTCGACATTCCTAGCTCAAGTTATCGATGTTTTAAGTATAATAGTTGGGACCCATATATGGATCCGAACCAGATCCGAAATTGCACCCATTTTCACCTCTTCTTCTATAAATAGAACATGATAGGATGCCCTCTCAAAAGCCCTAGCCACCACCATCCTCCCCTCTCATTGGAGCACCATCACCATGGCTAGTTTAATCTTGGGAACACAGCCGTCGACGTCAAAGAAGGAGCTCCGATCGAAGATCCGCAACTACTATTACGTAGAAAAGCTCAAGGTCGCCTTCATACGCGCATTCGCGCTACAATCGAGAGACGGAAATATCATTCCGTGTGAGAGGAGATCTCGAGGAAAGATCCTCGGAGGTAACGAAAAATACCTCCCTCTTGATGTTGGGTTCCACATATTTTTTTATTCCCGTATATTTGAGCATGCTTAGAGCCATGGTTTTCTCTTAATGGGATTCATATATTAGTAACGATATTTCCCTCCCTCTTGCTGTTGGTTTCATAAAATTTTAATCCTATTTTTGAATATTATTAGAGCCTTAGATATCCTTATAGTATAAATTTTTAAACGAAGTTCTATGCCTCCTTGATGTGGGTTTCATATGTTTTCATGGCTCCTGTTTGCTTAAATGTTCGTAGAATTATAGGATCCTTGTAGTACCTCATTCAAGGTTGGCATCCATGATAATTATCGAGGAGTCTTGTTATTCTTGATAAATATACTTCCTGATTATAAATTTATCTGGAAAAAAATATATTTTGATGTATACGCTCGATTGTCATAAGATGCGATAGAACAAAGCATGTTACTGCGAGAAAATAATTACATATGGATTTCATACAAACATTCAAATTACAATGAATTCCATATTTCTCTTAATCTCCATCTTTAACAACACAATTGAAACGGATTTAATATTTTTTTATGCAATAAACGGATGTGTAAATTAAGACTTTATTTGTTGATATTTTTTTGTCTTTTGATTTTCAACATATTAATTAATTGTTGTAGTTATGCATAGCTTTTAAATGAGAGTCTGATGCCTACATGCATAGAGATGAGAAAATGTGGGCTATTATTACATAGATTGCAATACACTAAATGCTAATGTTATCATAGGTCGTTATCACATCTAATCTTGCGATTATGAAATGTTGGTCCATGTTAAGGGTAAAAATGCAGAGAGTGATAGCCCTTGAAAAGTTGTCTTAAATACATATTAGTAACAACGTTAGGATTTATAGATAATTGCTTTTTAAATTTTAAGTTGCTCTTTCACGAAAGGGAATCGGCACAACTCGATTCAACTTCTGCAACTGCGGATGATAAATATAATTGCACAGACTTTAATTTAAAACATTGATTTTCTATGCTAGTTATGCGTGATATCAAGTTCGTTTTGGGCTACTATGTGATACGTATTAATTGGTTTAATATGTTGCTAGTTCCTAATTAAATGCAATATATTAATTTATTTGTTTTAGAACTCAACCTTGTGTGATAGCATAATGAACTTTTACTCATATTACAATAGAATACTAAAATTTTGAGTTTGTCTTACTTGATAATTTTATCATTTTAATCATGCCTCTTACAATGCGACAAATGGTTATCATATACTAGTCATAAATAAATTCTCCAAACATCTCATATCATACATTCATAACACTTCATTTGCTTGTAATATGCATCCATGAATGTCATTAGAAGTAGTCGTGGTATACCAATTGGGGTAAACCTTATAATCTTATGTATATGATCCTATAAATGATTTTATTTAAAATGTTTGTTGTAGGAAAAATCACTATTAGATGTAAACTCTTCCTACCTATGTTTTCTTTTATCTGAGATCTCTGGCAAATCAAGTGTAGAATAACAATGGGTTTTACAGATAGCATTAGTTCCCCACTAGTGTAGAAAAGTTAATGTCAAGTCATAAATACATATGGCAAAGTACGATCCAACCGAATTAATATTTGTAAGGTGATACCAGACATTGTCGTGGGTGTGATATTGTTATTTTTGTCCTATGTATGAGATATTGCATTGAACGGGTAGATGGAGTTGGATACCGTAAGGGATTGAGCATGCACCTTTGGGTCCCGGATAGATGCCATTAAGGTCACGACCCCAACGGACGAGTTGGGTGACGTTGCACCTAGCAACCCGGCTGTATCCGGAGTCACTCGACGGAGTAGGCAGGTGGCAACGGTTGGCATTCATGGTTTCACACTTATACACGATATTAAGAATCGAATAAAAATTTAAGGTGGCCACGCCAAATTTTACTTCGAGTATTAGTATTGTGAGAGGTGTTCCGGGATGTGGTTTGAAGTTGGAGAATTTATAGTTTAGACATTTTCCTATTCTAATTGGACAGAGATACTTTGAGGTTTATCCAAGATGACAAACAAGTTCCCGCGTAGCGGAGGCCTGCGAGTCGCGTACTTGCGTGTGGTAAAATAATACTAGAAATGATTAATGACCAGATGTTGTAAATTTTATACCGTTCAGACTCTAACCAACTTGTAGAAATATCAAGATCATTGTGGTAGTACTTAAATGATTATATTATAAATAAATAAAATCAAATGTGATCGAATGTGAATTAGAATGACTTGGTGTTCTGTCTAAAATTTTACAATACATGCATATGCCATTAAATAGAGTTGAGTATACATTCTTTTCTTACCCCTATATTAGTCATTATAGTGTTTCTCTCGTTACTGAGCAATTGCTCATAACATCACCCTCGTGTGAACCCAACATGTATACCTGAGCAACGGCCGCCACAGTAGCGGTCTTTTGAGGAGATCGGACTTCTTACATCGTACTTGCATCAGATAGGGTGCGTCCTTAAAGTAACTTGTTTACTTCCGCATTATCTTATGTTTTATTTGAGAGACAATGTAATGAGACATTTGGAGAACTTCCTCTGCAAATTTATAATTATATGTTGTATGTCATTTTGTATGGACATGGACTTGATGATTATTATCAATGAGAATGGATGTTGCATTTTTACTTTACATTTCATATTATTCTCATGTGATTATTTATATTTCAAATGTTAACCTAATGTGCATAAGATGGTTTGCTGAGTATCATAGATCATGGGCATAATTGGACCGTAGGTCCGACACTCTCGTCTCAACGGTTTCGGTAGCCGGAGGGGCGGGGTGTCACACCAGATGAGGAGAGAAGATTCATTTTTTAATTGCATTTCTGGATAAGGATCTTTCTCTCTAACACCTCATGTTTTTGGTTCAATAGCTTTTCTTCACCATCTATCCTGGTCATGACAAGCTCGTCCTGAGAGCTACCAAGTGTGTCTTTGTGGGCTACTCCCGAACCTAGAAGGGTTACTGTCGTTTGATCGTATTAAAAAGAAGTACTACATTAATGCTGATGTCACCTTCTTTGAGTCGGTCATGTAATTTCTTCTATAGGTGACAAGTTGACGACGTCTGACTCTGGAGAGGAGGTTTACATACCTCCTCCTATGCGACCACCACCTCCACGTGTTGTTTCTCCTATGCCGGCACCACCTTTGCCTCATATCATGGTGCATACTTCTTTGGCTCAATTTTTGCCACATTTAACATTCACAGGCCACCGTCTATACACCCTGCTCATGTGCCTTCCCCATCATCCAACACGCCACCGGTATGTTCTGAGTACTTTGTTTGTATATATGGCACCAATGATTTGTATTATACCAATATTTTAAAAACCAAACCAGACGTTGAATAGGCTAGCCTTTGATTTAGTCCAACTGAGTCAGACTGTCAATCCAACCCGATTAGACCCACGATGCTGTAACCATGATATCATCATTCCTATCAACTCGGAAAAATCGAAAACAATATTTATTTAATGGCCCGACCTGTCAAACCAATTTTTTGAACCAATAAAACCCGAGACATATATATAAGTATATATATATATATCAATGAAATAATCATTTAAAAGATCAAATCTTTAAATAGAATAGCATGATTGTCTATTTCGAGCGAAACTCTACAAAAAATTATGCATGTTTTGTAACATTATATATAAAATCAATATTGTAATCATTTATGTATAGTTGCTTCCAAAAAACTACTCTAAGAAGGTAGGGACATAACTGACATTCCAAAAAAGAGAGGGGCATAACTGATATGGCAGAAGTTAAGGGCACTGGTGATAAAAAATCATATTATTTAATTATTTAAAACTTTCTTTTTTAAAAAAATTTACAAAACCATCAAAACTGGGTCAATCCAGTTCAACCCGAACCATCAACTTGACCAGATTTTTTATTTACTTCCTTTTTAAAAAATTAATACCAAATCAATCGTGTTGGAGCAAAAATCCGATACAATCAGTCCTACTAGCCGATCCAGCCCGATTTTTTAAATCATGATCTATATAGCATGCTACCTTCTAGGTTGAGCATGCGCCAACTTACGAGGCTCCTTTACAGGACACATATAGTACACATGACCTAGATCTACCCATTGCTCTCTGGAAGGGGAAGCGTACATGTGTTATTTACCCTCATGTTGTCCATTTCTCTTTGAGGAGTCTTTCAACGAATTTCAAGAGGTTTCTCATATGTCTATCAGTTGTGGAGATCCCATGAGGTTATATGAGATAATCAGTGGTGTCTTATTATGGAGAAGGAGATGGCTTCTCTCTAATCGTATAGCATATGGAGCTTGGTTAGTGTCCCTACAGAGGCATGGTTAGTAGCAAATGGGTGTTTACAATGAAGCATCATGCAAATGACATCGTTGATCGCTACAAAGTTCGGCTTATGGATCGTGGGTTCACTCAGATTTATATGGTGATCTATCATGCCGCATTCTCTCCCTTGGCTCGTTACTCTATATTTTGTATCCTTCTCTCTGTTCCAGTAGCATAGGACTAGTCTATATCTCATCTTGATGTGAAGAGTGATTTTTTGTATGGTGATTTAATGGAGGGAGTCTACATGCAACAGCCACCTGGGTTCGTTGTTGAGAGAGGGTGTCAGAAAGGTTTGCAAACTCCACAAAGCTATATATGGACTTAAGCAAAGTCTTAGATCATGATTCTAGAATCTATCATATTTGATAAAGCGGCAAGGCTTCATGAGTTGCAGACCATCTATTGTTTGTTCATAGGACTCAGAGAAGTGTCTTTG
This sequence comes from Ottelia alismoides, assembly GCA_037367405.1. NCBI lineage: Eukaryota > Viridiplantae > Streptophyta > Magnoliopsida > Alismatales > Hydrocharitaceae > Ottelia > Ottelia alismoides. The sequence goes on from JAZKJV010000010.1 coordinate 444,856, forward strand.
TCATTCTGGTCTATGTTAATGATATTATTGGTACAAGAGATGATGGACATGATATTAGGACAACTAAGGAGTTCCATGGACAACAAGGACCTTGGTGATTTACGATACTTCCTAGGGTTTGAATTCACTAGGAACCAACAACATCTTGTGATGACCCAGAGGAAGTATGTTATATATCACTTTTTGAAGACATGCATAACAGACTGCCAACATGCCACTACTCGAATGGATGCCAACATGAAACTATTTGATAATGATATATAGGAAGTGGACAAGAGAAGATACAAGGAGCTTGTTAGGAAGTTCCTCGACGTGATTATTAATAGGCCAGATATCTTTGTTGTGAGCAAAGTGAGCTAGTTTATGGAGAAGTTGAGACATGCACACATGGATGATGTCCATATGATTCCGAGGTAACTGAAGTCCTCTCCAGGTAATGGATTTCTCTTTGAAAGAGGGACATCCCTTGCCATCACAACATGTGCAGACACAAACTATGCAAGATGTCCCAAAGACAAGTTGCAGTGTTCATAGAGAGCTCTTCGATGTCACAGAAAAGCAAGAAGTACACCGTTATTGCTAGATCTAGTGCTGAGTCAGAATACATAGCTATGGCACAGGGGAGCACTGAGATGATGTGGGTCACATCCATTCTGAATGACATAAATGTTGGTGTCCCTCTTCCCATGCAGCTACTATGCAATAATCAGATAGCTCTTTTCATGCAACAACCCTACCTTCCATGAGAAGACCAAACACATTGAGGTAGGTTGCCACTATACAAGTGACATGATTCATAAGGGTTTTATCTCTACTTCTCACGTCAGTTCAGGGGAATACACAATATATGTTTCCACCAAGGCCCTCGTTAGAGGGTCATTCTAGAAATGTTGTTCCAAGCTGAGCACGATTGCTACAGCTTAAGGTAGAGTGTTGAGAGATATATTGATCTCTCCTTATCTTTTCTGTATTTTTCATTTCTTTTGTCACTATAATATTTCCTAGAGTTTCTCCTCTCTATATAAGAGAGCCCTATGACCTCATGAATAAATAATTCATCATTCTCTTTCCACAATTTTGGCTGAGGAAAAAAGTAACTCAAACAAAATATGGCGAGAAGATAATGTGAGCCTTCAAAGAAAAGGTACATTTATAAAGCTCTGCGTACCTTGTTAAAAAGTATGTCCCTACCATTAAGGTGCATTATTCCATCTTTAAGTGTGCACTTCCATCTACTTTTCGTCCTAGATACCTGGTTGAGTCGGCGCAAAAAAAAAATCAGAACAGTTTTTAGCTCCTACAAATAAACCAATTATAACACCAATTTTAAGAATTTCAATACAATGTTCCAATGCAGTTAACATGATAAAGAAGTTTAAGTTGAATATGCATTCAGCTCATTTGATGGGCATGTAAAGTTTTTGCACGCAACCAATAAAGTCTTGTCGTTAAAAAGAAAAGGGTGCCATCTGAGGACACCAGGCTTTTTAGTTACTCAGATAAGCATATGTGGACATGTCTGTATGTGCATGTATGTGTATGACCTGCATCCAGAACCAATCAACAAAAGATATTTGCAACAGCATTTTGGACAATACCTTCACTGACGAAAAGCAGTTGCGATTAATAAATATGGAAAGATAATATAAATGTCAGCGTTCTAATTTATCAAAAAACAAGAGACGCCTATTTGTAATCAATACAAGGAAAAAAAGTAAACAAGACTGACAAAGATTCACACGCATCAGATATTTATATATTACACTGTACTTTTTCTAATTAACACAAAGTGGCTTATATAATTACAGGTGGCCGGTTGTTTAATACAATAAAACGGTTTCACAACTTTGTTGGAGTATTTAGTTGTGCACCCATGAGTTGTAGATGGGTAAATGGATACCTTCAGGATCCATTTACAGGTGGCCGGTTGTTTAATACAATAAAACGGTTTCACAACTTTGTTGGAGTATTTGGTTGTGCACCCATGAGTTGTAGATGGGTAAATGGATACCTTCAGGATCCATTTACCTCATCCATATGTTTAGTCCCACATCTACCAATGATGGGACTTGGAGGCTCTATGGAAGCTGTATAAGGAGCCCTAAACCTCCTGTATGCATTGAGATAAAGGAATGCAACATATGCCCCCTTGAGGGCTTCTCCCGTGCTTTCATCCCACTCCTTTGGGAGTAGGATTCCACGTAAAAATCTTGTGTTCTTTCATGTTTATCTTTATGTTCTTATGCTTTGTTTATCATTTCTGCTTCTGCATTCTCTATTTTCTAAGATGGTATCAGAGCAGGTAAGATTCTCGACGATTTCATGATTCGTTGTTATGCGAGATTCGATTGTTCTTAAAGATTATTCATATTCATGTATTGTTCAAGATAGCTCTTGTTCGAGAGGTTCTAGGGTTTTTTGAGGAACCCCTAATTTTTGGGTTTGATTCTTCAAACCTCCAAGTCCGGCCCCAATCAGCTCTCACACACAACATCTCCATTCGTGTGACGGTTCTCACGCCCCTTCATCCTTATCGTAATCCTAGTCCTAGAAGGCGTAGGCCTCTACTATCTTCCAGGTGGAGCCCCGGCTCCAGATCTCGATTTCTGCAAATGCAAGCGGAAGGCACCGATCACTGACTTCAACAGATCTCAAGTGGTGGAGTTCCTCCACCGCGATGTTTCCCTTTATCAGATCCCCAGGCACAACCCTCCAAGCCTCCTGCTCAAGGGACGGGAGTGCGCAGATGCCCACTTTTCTTCCGCGACGCGTTGGCGATCGATCAGACACCCCTGGTTCCGCGTGCATCCAGGCGACAACCATACCACACGCTCCTCTTCATCACGGTGTCCTTCTCCCTTCCGTGCACATCCCCGGTTCCCTTCCTACACCTTCTCCAAGCCAAGGCGGCGCACGGACTGCAACTCCTCCTTGTGCACAGGCGATGCACGACTCTCCGCGTGGGCAGTGTCGCACCTCCTACTGTACCAACTCCTAAGCACTCCAGGCGCTCCCGGCACTCCAAGCGACGCCCTCTTCCTCATCGGTTGGCTCCTTCATCTTCACAGTGACAAACTCCAATCTAAACCCCACTTTTTAAAAAAATATTTTGAAAAACTGGAAAAAATGTGTGACCCGCTTATTGAATTTTTGTTCCCCCATGTATCATGTCTTCTCCCAATATAGTCAATGTTATGTATTCTGACTAAGTATGGGAGAAGGGGGAGTATTGTGTAGAGCCACATGTATATTCCAAATTTAGATTTGACAGAAATCAGTCGGATTGTTCAGACTCTACAGAGGATCAGTTTTTCAGACTCGGCGTCAGATGTTTCCGAATCTCCAGTTTCAGACATGCACATGTATGCAGTCTTTTCAGATGTGCAGATGTTTACCATCTTTTGTAGTGGTCCCCATCTTTTCTTGTTGTTGTCAGCCAGAGTTTTCATGTGATCCATAAGCACTCCAGAGTAGAGGAGCATTCCCTATGCCATGTGGGCAAGGGTTTTCATGTGGTATCATAGGTACTCCATAGTAGAGTATCATTCATTCTCTGTGCCAGATGGGAGTGGCCCAGTTCTTCGACGAGGAGACTTTTAGACTCTATTCTCCAACGACTGTGGACTCCGACGAAGATTGCACTTCCACGACCTATTTTTTGTTCGGTCCTTTTTTCAGAGATGGAACAGTTGTCCACATGTTATGGTGGTCAGAGTACTCCGACGAAGTGACTAATTTTAGTTGCAGTGACTCTGACAGGCGCAGTACAGAGCACATGATCTCCGATGAGGAGATTTAGTTGACTCACACTTCAGCCCGTTCGTCCTCCTCACTTGCACGACATGAGAAGCAACGTCCTCAACAGCAACCGATGCGTGTTGAGTTGATATTGTCTGTAGTGTCATGTTGAAGGGGAGTGTTGGAGTATTTGATTGTGCGCCCATGAGTTGTAGATGGGTAAATAGATACCTTTAGGATCCATTTACCCCATCCATAAATTTAGTCCCACATCTACTAGTGGTGGGACTTGGAGGCTATGTAGATGCTATATAAGGAGCTCCAGGCCTCTAGTATCCATTGAGAAAAAGGAATGCAATATATGCCCCCTTGAGGGCTTCTCCTGTGATTTCATCCCACTCCTTAGGAAGTAGGGTTCCATGTAAAAATCTTTTGTTCTTTCATTTTTTATCTTTATGTTCTTATGCTCTGTTTATCATTTCCGCTTCCGCATTCTATATTTTCTAACAAACTTCCCATTAGAAATGGTGTACTCTCTGAGTCCACATTCCCAAGAACATGTAATCCGCTACGGCCGAAGACAAGCATTATATCATCTAAGAGGAAAATCTTGAACTGATGTTGTAGATGTCTATAAAACTATTAATATGGTAATATTGACTCCAATTTAGGAACACAAAGTTGGTAATTTTGTTACTTTCATAAATTTTCAAAATTCTTTGTAAGAAGAGAGTGATGGTTAAAAAGAATACATTGTTCATTCCTTGAACCCTAGGTTCTCTTATATAAGGGACAAACCTATGGGTATATTACATATGATAGACAGGAGAGCAGAAAAATAGGAAAACAATACAAAGACATATATATAACTCTACATTTCCCCTCAAGATGGAGCATAGATGTCAATCATGCTCAGCTTGGATGAGCATTTCTGGAACGACCCTCTGAGCAAAGCCTTAATGAAATAATATGCAGTTTGATACCCTGAGCTGACATGAGAAGTAGAGATAAACTCTTTCTGAATCATATCCCTCGTGTAGTGGCAGTCCACTTCAATATACTTGGTTCTCTCATGAAATGCATGATTGTTTGCAATGAACATGGTTGCTTGGTTATCACATTGTAGCTGCATAGGAATGGGTACATCTATATGTAAATCTACTAGTACAGCTCGAAATCACATCGTTTCTGTACTAGCTTTTTCAATAGCCCATATTCAGACTCAGCACCGGACCCGGTAAACCACGGCTTGCTTCTTACTCTTCCAAGAGACAAAACAGCTACCAACAAAAACTACAAAGCTCGAAGTGGACTTTCTATCCTTTGGACATTCTACATAATCATCATCAATGCATGTAGAAACAGTAAATGTTGCCCTTTTTTAATAATAATCATGCACCAAGAGAAGACTTTAGGTATCTCAAAATCATATATACAACTTCCATGTGTACGTGTCGAGGTTTTTCCATGAATTGGCTCACCCGACTGACTGCAAATGAGATATTCGATCTGGTTATAGTAATATAAAAAAGCTTCCCCGCTATTTCTCTATATTGTCTCATGTCCACCTTGTTTGTATCATCATCATATAACGCCATACTAGAGTCCATAGAAGTGGTAGCTGGCCGACATCCCATCATTCATGTCTCAACTAGCATATTTGTCACATACTTCCGTTGAGTCATCACAACACCATGTTAATTTCTAGCAAATTCTAATCCCAAGAAATATCGTAAGGTACCAAGATCCATGGGAACAAATTGTCGGCCCAAAAATTCTTTTGCCCTTTTTATCCCATGCATGTCATCACCTGTAACTAATATCTCATCAACATATACCATAATAGCCATCGCGCCTCTAGGAGTTCCCTGTACAAAAAGTAATGATCTACATTCGACTTCTAAAATTCCCGCTTCTCAATTAAATCCGAGAGCTTTTGAAACCATGCCCTACGACTATGTTTAAGGCCATATATTGCCTTATGAAGTTAGAAAACCTGTGGATACTCCCCCTCAGCAGCAAACCCAGGAGTTTGATGCATGTAGACTTCTTCCTGTAGGTCCCCATACAAAAGGCATTTTTAACATGAAGCTGGAAGAGAGTCCAGTCACGTACCACAACAACAGAAAGAAGAATCTGTAGAGTAGAATGACGATCCACTGGGGAGAATGTGTCTAGGTAATCCACTCCATATGTTTGGGTAAATCCACGAGCAACAAGTCTGACTTTGTACCGATCCAGATTCCCATATGCACAGTGTTTAACAGTAAACACCAACTTGCAACTGACGATAGAAGCTCCATCAGGAGCAAGAACCAAACTCCAGGTACCACGTGACCGTAAGGCAACCATCTCTTCTTCCATAGCTAATCGTCATTGACTATCCTTCAAAGCCTCTTGATAATTCCATGGAATGTCCACAGCAGACAATGCACCTGTGAATTTCCTAAACTCCCCAGTCAAGCGATTAAAAGAGACCATGGATGCCAAGGAATATGATGCACAAGTATGCTTCTACTTCCGAAGTGCAGTAAGTAAGTCTAGGTCATCAACCTCCATGTCCATCCCTGATAAAGAACCCTGCTCAGGCAGACCATCAGGCCCATTGTTAAGAACTATGTATTCTAATCATACCTCATGTGTGCTAGATGATAAGCGGTGACCATGAGCAGAAGCATGATGACGGGTATAGTGATACAGCAACAGAGGGACAGGGACAATGGGGTTTGAAGATATAGGAGGTAAAGGTGGCAGTGGTGGTGGCAGTGGTGGTGAAGGAGGAGGTGAAGGTGGTGATGATGGAGGTGGTGGCATATAGATTTCATCGTCGGAGTCTGAGGAAGTCAACCGATCACTTGTAGGAGAAAAGTACATCACAAACTCAAAAAATGTGATATCAACACTAACATAATTGATGCAGCGTGAATCGGATATATAGGGCTATATTTATTTAATTTTGTCCGATAAATTAGAGTCTCATTTTATTTAATTATGTCATCGCATTTTTAAAAATAAAGAGATCGCATGTGATCTCAACTAATTAGTTAGAAATTTGAATTTCTTAGTTAGTCGGTTAGAGTCAAATTAGGATAAGTTGTTTGAATTTTGATTTTTGAATTTCTATTTTTGGAATCTCATCCCTCATATATAAAGGGATGATAGGCTATTGTTTTTGACAGGTCAGAATATATGGAAATTTGAGATTTATCTCCCTCTCTAGTCTCTCTCCTTCCCCACACGATCTACGCGATTTTTCTTCCTCAAATCTCTCGTTCTCCGACGAGCTTTCTCCTCTCAAGCCCTCCATTTTCTTCTACCAAACATTCTCCACCGATCAAATTTATTTTTATCCGTCGTAGAAATCTCCGTTTGCATCAATTGGTATAAAAGAATGGAAGTTGAATTGTGCTCACGATTCGACGGTCATGTCGCATATTGGAGAATGAAGCTCGATCAAGCAACCCTATCACGTGGATCACATGCGCGTTCGCGTCAACAAAAATTCAAGAAGCGTCTCCGGACAAGCATCAAGGTTCAACAATGGATAGACTCATGGTACGATGTTGATATTTTTTATGGTACAAGCTGACGACGAACAAAATATTGTCGTCGACCATGATCTGTGCGCTGCTCAGATCATTGTGGATGTAAGAAATGGCAACGGCGACGATGTGCTCGCTGTCCGGACCGTGTCAGGAGAAAACAACAACGTCAAGGATGATTTGTTCGCTATCACGACCGTTTCAGAGAAGGAAAACGCCGACCTGCTCGATGTCCAGGCCGTTTCAGAAGAAAAAAACACCAATCTCTTGCTGTCCAGGTGATTTCCGACTTGAAAACCCCTATGAAATCGCTCTACGAACCACTCACGGCCCCCTCGCAAGCCCTCGCTGCAGCCTCAACCCCTTCGGCGCCCCCTTTAGCCTCGTTGGACCCCTCCACCATCCCCGTATCAGAAGAAGATAATGTTGTCATTGAAGGTATGCTCGTTGTCTTGCCCGTTTCGCAAGAAAAAATGGTCAACAACAACATTCCATTTGCTGTCCAGCAAGCTTCAGAGAAGCCCGTGATGAAGAAAACGACTCCAGCACGACCCGCAGTCCTCACATGGGCCCAGTGCGCCACCCACACATCCCCAAATGTCAGTCTAGACCGTCCGCAGCCCCCCTTTGTTGCCATTACATCACCATAAGAACCCCAAACCCCGCTACAAATCCCCTCAGCACAGCCCTCAGGCCTTGCACCCTATAGACCGACCCTCCAAACCCAACCTCCCCCTCCCGTTGCTCCATCGCTCCCAGAGAAGTCCCCAGCCCCTCTGTCGCCTACCCCAGCCTCCCCGCCTCCTGCTCCTTTGCCGCCTCCCGCCGCTACCCTCACCACCCATGTCACCGCCCTCCCGCTCGACCTCCATACGCGATGCCATCCTTCAGGTCGACGTCCGCCGGCAGCGATCACGCACCGTGTTCGCCTACTCCCGTCATGTTGCCGCCGCCAATTCAAGAGGGGACGGACCCTAAGAAATATTGAGGGTGTTTGCTCCATCGAACCCTTTGATAACATGAGTAAAGAGATATTTTGGGGATATTTCAAGAAGGCCCCTCTTCCAATGTTATTTATTCAAAAGGGCCCATGGGAAAACTTAACTTATGAGTTTTTAAATGAAGGGGTACGAAAATTGCAGCCCACCCCCCTAGAGCAGGAATATTTAAAAAGAAGGGCTGAAAGGAAGAAATTTGGGTGGCCTCCTTATCCAATTAGGATTAGGATCATGGGTTTCACCTATATAAAGGCCCCATGGCTGAATTCATTGGCCACATCTCCTCCTCTCCTCTACTTATGTTGTTATGTTGCTATGGAATCTCCAAAGGTCGAGTTGTCCGACATGAAGATGCCACACCAGTTCTTCAAGCACCATATCAAGGGGGCGAAACCCGGATGGGCGCCCGCATTCGCACCACACATGCTCTTCCGTCACGAAGCCAACGTCTCCAACATTCATGCCACGCACGCATGGATTCCGCCATTTGCTCCACACCAGTTCTTCCATAGGATGATCGAGAACGCTGACTTAAATTTATCAACCTGCAAGCCTGCAGATCCAGTAATTCGTTGGGAGACGAATTTTTCAAGCGGAGGAGAACGGATGCTGCGTGAATCGGATATATAGGGCTATATTTATTTAATTTTGTCCGATAAATTAGAGTCTCATTTTATTTAATTATGTCATCGCATTTTTAAAAATAAAGAGATCGCGTGTGATCTCAACTAATTAGTTAGAAATTTGAAATTTCTTATTTAGTCGGTTAGAGTCAAATTAGGATAAGTTGTTTGAATTTTGATTTTTGAATTTCTATTTTTGGAATCTCATCCTTCCTATATAAAGGGATGATAGGCTATTGTTTTTGACAGGTCAGAATATATGGAAATTTGAGATTTATCTCCCTCTAGTTTCTCTCCTTTCCCCACGCGATCTACGCGATTCTTCTTCCTCAAATCTCTCGTTCTCCGACGAGCTTTCTCCTCTCAACCTCTCCATTTTCTTCTACCAAACAATCTCCACCTATCAAATTTATTTTCCATCGCCGAAATTTCCGTTTGCATCAATAATACTTCATGTGCATTGTGTCATAACATCCATACCCTTTTGTGTCATGGAGTACCTGACAAAGACACACTTGACTGCTCTAGGAGAGAGTTTGTCAATACCCGGAGACAAAGGCGACCGAGCCAAACACGCAAGGAGTAAGTAAGAACAATTATTTCTCAGGAAAGGCAAGAGAAAAGGGAATTTTCTCATCCAATATCGATGAATGCATGAGATTAATAAGATAGCATGCTGTGAGAACAACATCACCCCAAAAAGAATGTGGAGCACGACTCTGAATGAGAAGCATTCTAGTAACATCAGGAAAATGATGATGCTTCCTCTTTGCAATGCAATTTTGCTGGGAAGTATAGGCACATGATGTTTGATGAATATTGGGAGAAAAATGAGTCATCCCCATAGAATAGACCGAGGGCTCTCTAATATAGGAGAAAAACTATTGGGCTAATTACATGATAAGTATATCAAGAAAACATAAAACATAAATGATATCGAGACATATTTATCTCAACACTCCCCCTCAAGTTGGAGCATATATATCTATCATGCTCAACTTGGAGCAACACCTCTGAAGTGGACATCTAACTAGGCCTTGGTGAAGATGTCAGTCGTCTGATCTCTAGTGGAAACATCGGAAGTAGATATGAGACCTTTCTGGATCATGTCTCTAGTGTAATGACAATCCACCTCTACATGCTTTATAAAAAGCAGGATTATTGGCAATAAATAGTGCAGCTTGATTATCACATAAAAGCTGCATGGGAAGAGGAACCTCAATAGTAAGGTCAGTCAATACCGATCTAACCCACATCATCTCTACACTCCCTTGTGCCATGGCCATGTATTCAGATTCTGCACTAGATCTGGCCACCATTGTTTGCTTCTTTCTCTTCCATGAGACAAGTGAGCTCCCGACAAACACAGCAAAGCCTAAAGTACACTTTATGTCTTTAGAGCAACTTACATAATCTGCATCTGCACAAGTTGTCACCTCAAGAGATGTATCCATGTTGAATATAAGACTCGAGCCAGGTGAGTTCTTCAAATATCTCAGTATCATATAGACAGCATCCATATGCACCTTTTTGGGCTACTCCATGAACTGGTTAACTTTGCTTACTGCAAACACTATATTCGCCCTGGTGATAGTGGCATATAAAAGCTTCCCAACCATCTCTCTATATCTCCTGTTGTCTACCTCCTCAGTGTCATCATCATATAATCTCATACTCGGATCCATAGGGGTAGTAGCAGGCTTGCATCATGTCATACCTGTCTCAGAAAGGAGATCGATCACAAACTTCCTCTGGGTCATCACCAGACCACATTGGTTCCTAGCGAACTCCAATCCAAGGAAGTATCGAAGAGAGCCAAGGTCCTTAGTCACAAATTGTTGACCTAGGAACTCCTTGGCAGTCTGAATGTCTTGAACATCATCCCCTGTGACAACAATATCATCTATATAAACAAGAATATCAACAGTTCCTCTCTGCGTCCTCTGAGAGTGTTCCGCAGTAGACCGCACAAACTCTTGGTGCTCTATTAACTCCGATAACTTCTGGTACCAAGTTCTCGGACTCTACTTCAGACCATAAATCGCCTTATGGAGCATGCACACATTCTCGAACTCCCCTTCAGTAGCAAAGCAAACCCTGGTGGTTGCTGTATATATACTTCCTACTGGACGTCCCCGTATAGAAAGGTATTCTTCACATCAAGCTGATACAAAGGACAGTCCCGTGAAACAACAACAGAAAGAAGAATGTGTAGTGTCGAATGCATGGTAAAAGGCTAGCCCCGAGGCAGTCGAGGTGGTCGAGGCGGAACGAGGCGGTGGTTTTTAGCCTCGAGGCGTACGCCTCAGATGGAATTGATGAGGCGTACACCTCAGAAAGTCGAGGCGGTCCGAGGCGGTGAGGAGGTCGAGGCGAGTGGTCTGTGAGGTGTTTTCTGGAATTTAAAGCAGTTTTTAAGGATTTAAATTGTCTTATTGGTAGTTTTAGATGATTATAAACGTATAGTTGTCTAGGATATATATTTACAAGATGAATGCTTAGAATTTTAAGTTTGTTCATATTCATATTCATATTAAGCATTAAACTTGTCTAATTTTTTCAAGAAATTCTTAATACTGCACTTTTAAATACACAATCCATAATGCTTAAAGAAAAGCTAGTGTTAAGATAGGTGACATAATGAGTAATGTAATATACCAAATAGAAAAAAGCAAGGTTAGATTCAAGGCATGCCAATGTTGTCATATTATATATATTAATCATACAACAAGTACATCTAATCCTAATTTTTCATGCACCTCAATATTTTTAATGAAAAAGATATTGTCTTTGATATTTTAATGACAATTATATCTAATTATTCTATTTTTGATTGCGTAGAAATTTAGTAGACGGGTTTATGGAATTTACATATCCTTTTTTTCACGTTCTTATCTTCATAATTTCATCATATATTGCAATGTTATGTATTATATATATGTCAATTAAGATAATTTCATCAGTAAATATATTTATTATAGTTTTTATAAGTATTTTCCTAAACAAACTGAGGCTTACGCTTCGACTGCCTCGAGGCTACGCCTCACCTCGTCTCTAGGGAAAACGCCTCGTTCTGCCTTTCATTTTTTCAAACCTTGATCGAATGTCTGGCCACAGGAGAAAAAGTATCTTGATAATCAGCCCTATAGGTTTGGGTGAACTCACGTGCTACAAGTCTTGCCTTGTAGCGGTCCACACTGCCATCTGCCCTTTGCTTAACTGTAAATATCCATTTACAACTTACAATAGAGGTACCTTTTGGAGCAGATACAATGCTCCATGTTCCACGTGACCGCAAAGCTGCCATCTACTCTTCCATTGCAAGTCGCCCACCTACTGTCCTGTAGAGCCTCCTGATATATACGTGGGATAGTAACAGCAGAGACTCCCACTACAAATTTCATGTACTCCTCTGAAAGATGATCCAAAGAATCATGTGCTGGAAGAGGATACATGGCACATTGGCGATGAGGCTTCCTTAGGGCAATAGGTATCTCCAGATCATCAACCTCTCTGTCTTCTGGAATCAACTTGGCCAGTGTATCATTCAATAAGTAGAAACAATGTGTTCATGACATACCTGACGCGTGGTGGATGATGTGGACGGTGCATGAGTAGAGGGGCGAGTAGAAGACCTGCGAGTGTAAAAAAGGGATAAGAACTTGGAATCGGTAGGTGGGGGTGGAGGTGGTGGGGGCGGTGAAGGTGGTTGAGGTGAAGGCTGAGGTGCAGATGAGGTTAATATGTTGGAGACGACGGAGGTGGAGGAATAACAACATCCTCTTTAGACGTAGCATTGGACAACCTATCACCTGTAGGACAGAAATACATAATCGACTCCAAGAAAGTGACATCAACACTCACATAATATCTTCGTCCTACAAGATCGAAACATCTTATATCCTTTTTGGGTACGAGAATAATAGGCAAAAACACATTTGACAGCTCTAGACGAGAGCTTGTCACGGGCAGGAGTGAAATTGTGGACAAAGGATACAGATCCAAAGACTCTAGGAGTGAGAGAGAACAGTTATTTCTCGGGAAACCCATTCAAGAAGGGAACCTTCTCTCCAAGAATGATGGACGGCATGCAGTTCACCAAGTAGCAAGTAGTGAGAACCGCGTCCCCCCAGAAAAAATGAGGGATATGACTCTGGATCAACAGTGTTTTTGTGACATCAAGAAGGTGACGATGTTTACGTTCTGTCACAATGTTCTACTGAGAAGTATAATTGCAAGAGGTTTGATGAACTATATCGAGAGACCTGAGAAATTCAGATGAATGTAATGTGGAAGACTCCAAAGCATTATCCGTACGAATGAATTTCACATTAGCAGAGAATATTATTTTTTACTTCAATAAGAAAAGCTTTAATTATAGCACCTGCTTTAAACTTATGTTTTAACAAGAACATCCAAGATAGTCTAGAATAATCATCCACATCAACCATATAAAAATGATGCCCCTGATGACCAGGAACACGACTAGGACCTCAAATGTCAAAATGAACAACTCAAAGGACTGAGTACTGTGATGACGCTTCCCAAGAAGAGGAGCGATGGTGCTTCCCAAGCTGACAGGCTTCACAATCTAGTGTAGTACGAGTAGATATCTACGGTAGCACATGACACATCTTTTGGAGAGGAAGGTGGCCAAAGCGAAGATGCCACATGAAAGGAGAAACATATCCTGAAGGAATAGTACCAATTCCAGCACATGGTAGTATGGCAAGCTTATACAATCCTCTCTGCTCATAGTCATGACCAATCACCCTACCAGTTAGTATGTTAGAAACACAAAAGAAGAGGGATCAAAGATGGCACGACAATGTAAAGCTTTTGTAAGTTGACTAATGGACAAAAGATTCATCTGAAAGTCTGGAGCATATAAGACGTTCCGAAGATGCATGAAAAGGACTAGAATAATCTCCCACTGACAAACAATGGGTAGACGAACCCCATTAGCAATGACCACGGATCTTCCAGGTGGGATAAACCTGTATGAACTAAAATGTGTTCGATCTCCACACATATGATGTGATGCTCCAGAATCCATAATCCAATCAATCAAGTCTGAACTTCTACTACTAGTAAACACATAAGGATTACCTGATGAACTAGACGACACTCTAGCAGTGGTTGTTGCATCTGTGGAACCTGGAGTCGGAGTCGTTAGGAGTGCTCATCATGTCACGAAGTCTGGAGACAATATCTAAACGAGTATCCAGAGTAAGCGCAGAAGAAGCCTTAGTCTGCTCAGCAACACATGTAGACGCTGGATATCCATGCTTCTGAAAGCATGTCTCCTCAGAATGACCAGGACGATGGCAATGGGAGCAAGGACCGCGTTGTCGGCCTCCTCCTCGACCATGAGGTCTACGTCCACGAAACTGGGACGACCCTCCCCTGCCACGAGTAGCTGCCATAACAGAAGGAGTCGTCTAGGTTGTAGTAGTGGATGTGGTAGTAATCATACACAATCTCTTGTAGACCTCCTCCATCGGCGATATTGTCTCACCAGTCAAAAGTTGAGTATAAGAGACATCGTACTCAGAGTCAAGAGATGACAAGAAAACACCTGTCATTGTGGCATTCCTATATGCCAGTTGTTGTTTAGTGCTAGTGGTAATAGGCATGAAGCTGTGTACTCGCTCAAACATACCTCTCAGATGAGAGAAGTGGGCGCGGAGTGGTCGATCATTCTGTTTAATCAAAAAAATGTCGAGCTGCAGTTGAAGGATCTTGCTCTCATTCTTTGCCTGCCCTATGTGTCCGCCAATATGTCCCGCATAGCCTTTGCAATTGGCTGATTAAAATTATCATTAGCAATCTCCGTGGTAAGTGTCCCAGAGAGCCAGATGTGAGCATAAGTGTCAGCTTGCTTCCATGAAGCATTGGCCCCAACCTTGTCCGTTGACTCTGGCACTGCATTACGGTGCAAAATTGCATGGACCACAACTCGTAGTTGGTCCCATCCATCTTCACGATAGGAGCAAAGACCTTGAAGATACCAGAAGAAGAGAAAACGTCACCCTTGTTGAGATATTTTATACCTCTTTATACATTATTCTGTAGTTTCCCTATTTCAGTCAGCTATCTATGTAATTTTCCCTAGAGCTTTTCTCGTATATAATAGAGCTCTAGGGCTACGATGAATACTACTTATGATTTCTATACACTTCCACATGGTATCAGAGTGACAGTCCTAGATCGGAGCATGTGCCCTAATTCCTTATCCCCACTTAAATCCTATGCGCCTCGCACCGCCGCCGCCACCGTACGCTCCACCTCTCGCGTGCCAACACCTCACGTGCCCGGCGGCCCTCCTTGCCCAAGCCAGCACCCCCGCTCGCCTCTGAGCGCTTTTGCATCGCACGTGCCTGTGTCTGCGTCCGTCCGTGCCTATGCATGCCCTGCACCCGTGCACGCTCGTGCCTGTGCGCACGCCCCTCTAGTGATGTGTGTTGCACGCACACATCCGTGCACCCGTGAAGACTCCTTCTTGGGCCATGTTCTGATCTTCTAGGGTGTGACATGATTATCTAAAGACACACCCTACTCTTTCAAAGAATTTTTCAAAGCATGAAAGTGGTTGTGGTATAAGTATACACCTACAACCATCTTCCTACATGATTGTGTAGACGTTTTTTGTCCGAATTTGCAACCCCAATCTTGAGGGATCGGTGTCATCATGTGAGACAACAAAGCAGATATTACATCCATGGGTGCCTTCAAAGGTTCAACACCCATTGTAAAGATGGATGGAACCAATTATGAACTGTGGGCCATGTAATTCATGAGTTTAATGCAACAGCGTGACAAGAAACATATCCTCACACAAGAGGAGCACGTCGACAAGACTGGGGTTAACGCCTCATGGGAGGCAGATGACGTGTATGCATGAGTAAGGCTTTCTAGAACAGTGTCCATGGAGATAGCAAATGACATCTTGAGTCAGCCCACAACAAAGGCTAAATGGGATATTCCCGCCGCTACATATTTCCCGACGAAGAACGAGACAAAGATTCTACAACTTAAACATGACATCTTCACTTCGAAGCATAATGATCATCCTCTCCATACCCTTTACACTTCTCTGAGAGGTATGTTTAAAAAGTTACATGGTTACATTCCCTTGACTACTACACCAGAGCAACTCAAAGAATACAGGGACTTCGTGATGACAGGAGTCTTTCTAGCGGCACTGGATCCTGAGTATGATGTAGCTAGGGCACAGATTCTTTCAAGACATTCTAACAGGCAGGGAGATTGGTTTTGGCCGTGAGCAAGGAGGCCTATATAGACTGGTGCAATCTCCGTATACAGTTGTCTCCTCTCTTCTCACTGGATTTGTCTCTCCATATATGTGGCACCTCCGCTTTGGTCATCTTCCTCTACAGAAACTGTCATGTTCTTCCTCAGATTTCTCCTCGCTATACTTTCCAATGCGAGGCCTGCCAGCTTGGGAAGCATCATAGGTCCACATTCTAGAGTCGTCAGGGTCAAAGTAGTCATGGTCTTTTCGAGTTAATTCATTTGGATATTTAGGGTCTCAGTCGTGTTCCTGGTCTTCAGGGGCATCGCTTTTATCTTCTAGTTGTTGATGAGTTTTCTAGATTATCATGGGTCTTAATGCTTAAGAACAAGTCTGATGCTAGTCATATCATTCATTCTTTTATTAATGAAATAAGAAATGTCTTTTCTGCAAATGTCAAGTATATACGTTCTAATAATGTACTTGAATTATGTAGTACACAACTTTCCCAATTTCTTAGATCTCATAGTACTGTGCATCAGACGTCATGTGCTTATACGTCTCAACGGAATGGAGTGGCTGCGAGAAAACATCACCATCTCTTGGATATCACCAAGACTCTTCTAATTCAGAGTTGTACTCCTCATTCCTACTGGAGAGATGTTGTTCTTACTACATGTTATTTGGTGAATTGTATGTCTACATTGATTCTGGGGAAGAAGATTTCGTTCTCGGTCGTGTTTCCCGAGAAGGATCATTTCTCTCCCACACCTCATGTTTTTAGATGTGTTGCATTTGTTCAACAGATGTCTCCAGGTCTTGACAAGCTCTCTCCTAGAGCAGTCAAGTAACCTAGGCAGTCCCATATGGATGCAGTCAACATGATCTTGAGGTATCTCAAGTCTTCTCCAAATGCATGACTTCTATTCAGGAGAGACACAACCTTGACAGTGTCAGAATGTGTGGATGCAGACTATGATGGGTGTCCCAAGGATAGGAAGTCAACTTCGAGTTTCATTGTGTTCGTAAGCAGCTCCTTGGTTTCGTGGAAGAGCAAGAAACAGACAGTTGTAGCCAGATCAAGAGCAGAATCAGAGTATAGGGCAATGGCCCAAGAGAGCACAGAAATGATGTGGGTCAAGTCTGTCCCGACTGACCTAACAGTGGAGGTGCCTCTTCCTATGCATCTACAATGTGATAATTAAGCAGCATTATTTATAGCGAATAATCTTGCCTTTCATGAAAGAACAAAGCACACTGAGGTTGACTGCCATTACACCCGTGATTTGATTCAAAAGGGATTTATACTTGCTTATCATATTGTTCCAGGCGATTAGATTGCTGGCATGTTCACCAAAGCACTTGTAAAGGGATCGTTTCACCGTTGTTGTTCCAAGCTGAGCATGATAGATATTTATGCTCCAGCTTGAGGGGATGTGTTGAGATATTTTATATCTCTTCATATGTTATTCTGTAGTTTCCCTATTTCTTTCGGCTATCTATGTAATTTTCCCTAGAGCTTTTCTCATATATAAGAGAGCTACTTATGATTTCTTTACAATTCCAAAACCCTTGTTCTCTAACATTGTACCAAGAAGCCGAAAGGCGGAACAACTGAGGAGAAAATCGAAGAGAAGGTGTCTACAGAACCATAAGAAAGTTTGGTTGTATCTGTAGACTTATACAACCATTCCTATGTTGTCTTGCGAGCCCTAGATCCGTACAACGTGGTATAAATCAGAAAATCACAGGAAAAGGCGACTCGACGACACATAGGGTTGGTTGGAGCCCCTTGCGGCCCTGCGGGGCGGCGATCGGTAGCGCAGGAGGGCAGAAACCCCTCACGCCGTTGCGCAGGAGGAAGGAAAAGAACCCCCGTGCGACGATACTGGAGGGTGGTGCTGCACCCTGACGGCGGTGCTGGAGGTGTTTGATGGGCGTGCAACACCTCGACGACGGGGGGGGGGGGGGGTAGGGCTTAGGGTGGGATAAGGGAACCTCGCTCTAGGATTGTTGCTCTAATACCATGTTGGGAGAAAATTGAATCATCCTCATAGAATAGACCGAGGGCTCTCTTATATAGGAAAAAAGGCTCTCTTATATAGGAAAAAAAACCCTTGGATTAATTACAAAATAAGTACAAGAAGAAAACATAAATGATACCGAGAGATGTATTTATCTCAACAAGAAATAATGCCTCAAGTTGAAAAATAATTGGAAAGAGTATGAGTACAGAATTCCAAAGCATTCTCAGTTCTCACAAATTTCACAGAAGAAGAAAATATATTCTACACTTCATTGAGAAAGTTCTTGATAACATCTCCAGCTTCAAATTTATTCTTTAATAAAAAAACCCATGATAGACGAGAAAAATCACCAACAGTAACAAGATAAAAACTATGTCCCTGGTGATCAGGAACATGATTGGGACCCCAAATATCTATATGAAATAATTCAAAAATAGAGCTACTGCTCCAACTCTGATGATTGGGGAAGGCAGACCGATGATATTTTCCCAAATAACATGCCTCACATTGAAAGGATGGGTGAGGAGAGATCTGAGGCAAAACACACATATTTTTTGGAGCGGGAGATGATCAAAACACATGTGCCACGTAAAGGGTGAGACGGGTCCAGCAGAATGAGAGGAAATGCTAGCATAAGGAGTTTGAACCAAGCGATAGAGACAACCCTGCTCACGGCCACACCTAATCACCTTGCCCGTAAGGATGTCCTGAAATACAAGAGAAGATGGATCAAAAATAGCTCGACAAGGTTGATGCTTCGTAATCTGACTAATAGATAACAAATTCATAGAAAAGTCAGGTACATGCAACACATTTTATAGATCTATAGAGGGTGTCAAGCTAATATCCTCATGTGTCATGTCTAGTGATTGGGGAATGAGTCTTATCTACTATAACCACAGTTCATCCTGGAGAATCCATTCTATAACATCAGATTCATACCTGAGGTACTAGAATATGTTGAAGCAGCCACAACTGAATGACTCCCGGAGACCGATGAAGAATTAATGGGACTGACAGGAAATATAATGCCCACAACCGTGCTACAAGGTCATCAAATCGTTGATATAAAGAAGCAGCCGAGGGCTCAATCTGCTTAGCTACTCAAACAGAAGCAGAAAATCCATACTTGGAGTAGCATGTATCCTTTGTATGTCTAGGATGATGGTAGTAAGTACATGGTTGACGAATAAGACATCCTCTGCCACAAGGTCCGCGTCCACGAATCTGAGAAGAGCCTCCTCTACCTCGGGAGGAAACTATCGCTGAAGAAGTCTGACTGGCAGTAGTGGATAAGACAGTGATCCTACTGAGCCTGCGAAAAGCCTCCTCCATGGGAGGAATAGTGACATCAGCCATAATTTGGGAATGAGCATCCTTATACTCAGGATCAAGGGCTGCCAAGAATAAACCAACAATGGTGGCATTCCTATAAGTCTTCTTCTGCTCAAAAGTAGATGCGAGGGGAAAGAAACTATGGGTCTTCTTTAACATCCCACGCAAAGATGCGTATAATGAGTGAAGTGGATGTTCATTCTACTTGATTGTAAAAATATCATGCTGGAGTTACATAAAATTTGTCACATTCCTTGCCTGTGAATAATTAGCAGCAAGAATATCCTACATCGCCTTGATAGTGAGCTGATGTAACACATCATTGGCGATCTCTATCGTCAATGTACCTAAAAGCCAAACCTTGGCGTATGCATCATCCACCTCCCCTGAGGCATTAACCCTAGTTTTCTCCATCGGCTCCTCATCGATAAAATCTATTTCTTATCGTTAGATTTCATGAGGTTCATGAACTGCATAGCCCAGGACTCATAGTTTATTATGTCCATCTTGACTACAGGGTGGACCTCTGAAAGTACGTATGGCAGGTACATCGACCTTCTGTTCTGACATATTGCCAGGTGTAACATCTGATTTCCAATCAACTCAAACCCGATCCGATTCGGGTCTGATCAACCCAATAAAGTTGTTGGTCAATGCCAAACAACTTAAAACGATCAATTGATCGTGAATCAAAAGTCGTTCGAGCGAAATCAATCAAAAATCGATTGCATCGTAATGTGTGTCTGAAAAAGTCACGATGTAAATTTGAAAACCGCGAAATGAACCAAGACCGGCATTAAATCTGATTCGACGAAACAAGACCAACAGAATCAACCGTTCATCGATCAGAGGTCGTTCGATATTTTAAAACCGTAAAATTTAACCTAAAACCGAGACCGTCTCTCGAAAATTTTGGGCATCCAAACCTGATCAAAAAATATATCAATATTATAGTCATATCGATCGTCATTTAGAGACGATCAAAACGAGATATTGCGCGTCGAAATCCAACGCTCGATGCGCGAATACGGTCAGCGTTAAGTACGTCAAATAAATAAGAGTTTGATTTTTAAAAAATAAATAAAAAAATATTTTCTCTGCTCAGCCATACCAAGTGGCTGCCCAATCTCTTCCCACTTGGCTCGTTATTCTCCTCCATTTGGCAATACATAACTCTCCCTCCTCTTATATATATCAACTTTACCCTTTCTTTGGTCTTCCCATTTTTCCCCAACGTTGAAGTGTTTCCCTACTTTCTACTCTTGCTACAGTTAGAGACTAATTCCAGGAAGATCTGAAGCCCAGCCGAAAAACTCCAATTTCCAGGTAGAATCTAGCCCCCTTTTCCAACAAATTCCTCTCATTTTCCCCTTCAATTGAGTGTAGAGCATCAGCCTTGCTCCTTCATCGAAATATTGCTACATGCAATCATACCCAGTATTGTTTCAAATAGATTTTTCCAGGTAATTGCTACTCTTGGAACTGCATTACAAGCAAGATCAGCCCTCCTCCTTTCAAAAAATTATCCAAATAAGGTACAATTCCCTCCTCCTTGTTGCTGCTCCAATACTTCATGCAGCAGCTGCTACATTCTCAAGGATCTCTTTCCAACAAACTGGAACTGCTCCCTTGAAATTTCAGCAACTGTTCTACTGCAGTTGCTGCTACAAATCAGCCACCATTGCTACTGAAGCTGATCCATTTTGGCTTCAAGAAACTGTTGTTGCATGCCATGTTCATCCCTAAACTATGAGATCTAAGCAGGTACAGTCCTTTTTCCTAATTCCTCTTGCTGCCATGTATGTGCTTGTTAGTTTCTTTTGCTATCCTTTGGTATAGATTCCACACAAATTGACTTCCAAATTTCAAAATTTCATCATGTTAACTATAGGTAATTGATATTCTTGAATGTGAAATAGTTACGTGAAATCTCACAAACTTGTATTGGTTTTTATATCTTCAAGTTCTTATAAACTGTATTAATTGCTCCAAAAGAACCGTGCTTCTTAATGCCTCCTTAGTGCATTCTTAATGCCCTTCACTAGTCAGAAAGGCTGGTCTTTGCAAACATATGGTTCGTGAAAACAAAATGAAATTTATACTGAAACCACATACTGTTTTGTTAGATGATAGCTATAAAAGAGGAGCTTGGAGATAATGACGATGAAGTGGTTAATGTGAATGGGAAGCGTCTATGATAATGGTTGGAAACCTCTACCACTTACCTCCTTTTTATTTTGAGCTTGGTGATAATGACGATGAAGTGGTTAATGTGAATGGGAAGCGTCTATGATATTGGTTGGAAACCTCTACCACTTACATCCTTCCTTTTTATTTTGAGGTTTTAGTTTGGTCATAACTCCAATCGGTCACTGTCTTGAACATGAAAGATCTTTTCAATGTATGAATTAGGAAGTGTTGAAACTTTTGTGACGCAGACTCCACGAGAAAATATAAAGTGAATATTAGGTTGGAAAATTTTGCTATTATTCATCCATTAGATTAGTTGAGATCATTTCTACAATAATGATTACTGGGCTTAGTGTTTCGATTTGTCAGATCGATAGAAGAATATTTGAATGTGATGAGAAATGGATTTAGGAAACCATTATCAACAGGGGGCCATGTTGTATCTCTGGTTGTGATAAACACAAGTTGTCTTTGACAAGATTTCTTGATCATCAAGAGTAATTATTATTAGTTCAAATCACAGAGCCTGTCGAAGCATAAGCAATAGCATCAGTTCCTCTATAGCAATGATTGGAATAAGAGACGAGTAGCATGTGCCTCTAAAACTATATCAAACTTAAATATAATCTCAAGTGACTTTATATCTGTCTTAATAGGAACTTCGGTATGCTCATGCTATTACAAATTTAAGCCCATAACTAACATCACTGTATATAGTATCTACATTGATACCCAAGAATGGTTTTTTAGGAGAAGTCCATCTGACTATAATGGCAATTGTCCTCAAAGTTGTTTTCCATAGAGGGTTATAATCATTTTCAATAGTAAGTTTGAGATTGATACCTAGATCTATGAAAGATGTCCATACAAGATATTGAGTAAGAGGAAATAATGAAGAGTCGGTGATATCATATAATTATACCAATCATGGTGACCCTTAAACCTGATCATGCGAGGGTGCGGTGACCCTCAACCGAGCAGAAGATAGGAAGCTCAGTTAAGGCAGCGGCCGCCAAGTGCGCTGTTTTAAAAACCCAGTCCCTTCACGATTTTTATGCGAGCTCGCAGTGCTTGTACGCCTCGTTGGGATCCCGACTTTGACTAGTTCCGCTGACCCCTTTGTTCTAGGATACTCAGGCGGGGGATCCTCGGTTTTCAGTTTTACGTACGAGCTCGTTCGCCCATACTAGTCCGGCCGTTTTTCTAGAGCGACTTTTCTGGAGAGTCTCTCTCACCCGTCTCAGTGGCGTAGTTTTGGAGTAAACCTATCCCTCTATTGGACCGCACTTCCAATTAGAGGGCGAGAAAGAAGAGCCCTTTTGTAGACTACTTCACCGCTTGAGTTCTTACTTTCGCCAGCAGACCTTGGCGTGTCTACATCAAAATCATCCATATCTACATCTAAGTCATCTAAGGGTGCATCTGAGACAGTTGAAGTAGAGATTTGGAGAAGTTACAATCAAAAGTTGTGTTGGTAGGAAATGACTATCCATTAGACTTGAGAATCGAGTAAATCCACAGATGTGATATATGGTCAATATGATAATATAGATATATATACATACACTCATACAATTATAAACATTTGATTACAAAATAAATATGTAATATATGAAAAATGTTGGAATAATAGGTGCTTATGGGAGATGCTTACAAGTCTGAAAACCTTTTTATTTATGCAAGTAGATGTAAACTTTACTTGTTCCACCTTTCTACTTGCTTGCTTTTGAAAATATCAAAAGCCGATTTACTTTTTTATAAGTTTATGGGAAGTACCAGCGCCCGCTGACACATTTTCTTCCTTGCACGCATGGCAGGCAAGGAGCCTTTAGCGTAGTAGAGGGTTGATGACTTTAGGAGACCGTGTGTATACCAGACGATATGTTACTTTTGTTTCAGTTTTTGGTTCAAATTATGATGTATTATGCTCCCTTTCTCTTCTGCTAAAAAATTTTGGGATTACTGTATGTACTGTCATACTCCATGTACATGTTGTATACTTATGAGAATTAATGAAAAAGAAATGTTGGTGGCACTTGTTAATGTTTTATTCTATCGTTGGTATAATGCTGAATGGAAGTGAATGTCATACGCAAGAGAAATATCAGCGTGAAAAATTTTCCCCGATCTTCATGTACTTAATGTGATAATAGTGAATGTTATATTGCGAATGTGGCATAAACGGGCACCCGGATCCGAGGGGGTTCAAACCGGGAGAGTACTAGGGTTATGTAGACCAAATGAACGAATGCCTACACAAACATGCATGGATTTGAATGCATATGTAGACTTATGCACTCAAATCCATTAGCCCAACCGAGGGCCGGCGACGGGACGGAGGAGAGGAAGATGACAGCTACGAAGGCCAGCTGCCAAAGAGAGGTAGTGATGGCGTGGACCGCTACTCAACGAACAACATGGGTCGTAGGGGTGAGCAGCAGTGGCCGCAAGAGCAGCAATGGCCACAGGGGTGGCTGGGGCCACAGGAGCCGCAGTGGTGGCGCTGATGCTACACGAGCAGCAAGGGCAACACATGGGCGGCACGAGCGATAGCCACGGCGACCTTAGCCCAACCGAGGGCCGACGATGGGACCGAGGAGAGGAAGCTGACGACTACGAAGGTCGGCGACCAAAGAGAGGCAGCGGTGGCGAGGGTCTCTACTCAACGAACGACAGGGGCCGTAGGGGCGGGCGGTGGTGGCTGCAAGAGCAGCGATGGCCATAGGGGTGGTTAGGGCCGCAGGAGCGACTGGAGCCGTAGTGGTGGCGCACAGGTATGCGAGCAACGAGGGCAACGCATGGGCTGCGCAAGTGATAGCCGCAACGACCTTAGAGAGAGGGGGGGACGACAGGTGGGGTAGGGTTAGAGCTAGGGTACGAGAGCTCTGGTCTAGGACCGCCGCTCCGATACCATGTTGGGAAAAAAGAAAACGTTGTTTATTCCTTGAACCCTGGGCTCTCTTATATAGGGAGAGACCTATGAGTAAATTACATATGATAGACATGAGAGCAGAAAAATCAGAAAACAATACAAAGACATAAATCTTTATAAATATATTAAAGTTGAGTTTTTTCTCAGCTACTTGAAATGTGACCAACCTCATCACCCATCTTCTGCAGAGACCCCCTCCAACGGACATGTGAAACCCTCTTTTGACCTCTCACATGCTCTCCTATCCCCACCACACATCTCTCTCTTTTATCTCCATCCCTTTTATCACCTAAATCTCTCTCTCTCTCTCTCATGCTTCTATATTTACACAAAGTAACACCCTACAAATCTAACTCTCCATGTGACATGTGGTTCTCTTCCTAAGATCCCTCTCACCTTCTCTCTACTCCTGTGATGCCATCCGACGTCATATCTTGACCTCTCTCCCTCTCCTCAATTCAAATTCTCTCTCCCTTATTCTGTATATAATCAACAACAATAAAGACTTTTCCCACAATTAAGTAGGGTCGGCTACATGGATTCTTTGCCTCCATTCAGATCTATCTTGGGTCAATCTCGGGATTATATCCAAAAAATTGAGATCCCTTCGTACAGTCTCTTTCCAACACTTCTTGGGTCATCCTCGCCCTCTCTTAGCCAACTCAACATCGCAACACTCGCATCTCCTAACTGGTGTATCAATTGATCTTCTTTGCAAATGACCAAACCATCTTAAGCAGTATTCTCGCATCTTATCCGCGATCGAAGCTACACCAACTTTATTTATGACTGCATCATTCCGAATCCGATCTTTACGTGTGTGTGTGTGTGTGTCCACATATCCACCTTAGCATTTTCATTTCAGCTAGAGCCATTCTCTGCACATGTCTATGGTTCACAGGCCAACATTCAGATCCATAGAGCATAGCAGGTCTCACGGCTGCTTTGTAAAACTTTCCTTTAATTTTTAAAGGAATTTTCTTACCACAGAGAACAGCAGAGGCTCCTCTCCACTTTAGCCAGCATGCATTTATGTTATTAGTAATCCTAATCCTAAGATCCTAATCGCTCATCCGGAAGAAGATCCCGCTCATTCTCAAGAATGTCCATCCTAAAAATAACATCATCAGCCTCCTTGCGAGCTGCGACACGAGCCAAACGCGATTCCCTTTTAAAAGCAGCCAAGACCTTCCTGAGAGCACTGAGCTTTCGATCAAAACGACGAGCAGCCGAGCCCGCGGAGACCGCCTGCTCCCAATGGGAGCGCACCAGGTCCTTGAAGCCCGGCTCAAGAAGCCAACACCGCTCATAGCGAAAGAGGGCACGAGGACGCTGATCATCCTCGGACTCCCAAATAATAGGGTTGTGGTCAGAGAAAGACCGCGGGCGAGAGGTAACCACGCAAAGAGGAAAAGCCTCCATCAATCGCGAATTCGCAAGGAACCGATCAATCCGCGACCTGGACGAATTAGATCTCCAAGTGTAGGAGATATCACTTGGCACGAGCCCCTCCAGAGCCAGATCAGCAATGAGCGCCATAAAATCGCCAGACCCAGGATCATAAATGCATTGGCTGGGAGCCTAATCGCTATCTTTCGAATACAAGATGCTACTGCCTCCCACATCCCGTTTGCACTTCCGCTACAATCCCAAGATAAGTCTTCTAAAACCTTCTCCGTGAAGCTCGATTTCTTCAGTGGAAGATTCCACCATCTAGTTCTAGTGATCTTAGGAACCCTCCTTTTCTTTACCAGCCCTTTTAATTGCACATCCAAGACTAACAAGCTGTATATGTTTCTAAATTTTGACTGCTACTACCTTAGTAGCTAAATCCTCGCATGTCTTCCTTTTTCTCTCATATCACCCCTCTCTGACTCTATCTCCATCTTTTTCCTTTTTCTTACATATCCTCTGTCTTCTTTCTTTCCTTCAATTTTAATTATTCCTTTAAGGGCTTTGCATATATGCCCTCTTAAAAAATGATAATATTTTAATATGATCTGTTTAAGTAGTTGAGTTGATTGGATTTAAATTGGTTTGATTATGCTCTTATACTATTTTATTATGTAACAATTTTAATGGGATTTTGATCGCAACAAGGCATACGACTTCAGGATTTGTACATTATTCCCTTAAGAAAGATCTTAATACTTTTTGGAGCCTACCATTTATGATTGACTTAATATGGATTGATTAGATGCACATTAGGTGTTATTAGATTCTCATTGTATGTTATGGTGTAGCCATTTAAGGAGGATTTGATTGCAATAACTCGAAATCATGGTGCTTTTTACACATACACTATGTAAATATCAAATACTATCAGATACGTTTAATCTCTCTGTGTTTGTGATCTATTTCAGTTGTCTTAAGCTTACTTATTTCGAAATATTACAATAAGGGTACTAAACCATGAACGTTAGGATTTCGCATATGGACTATAAAGTGATGTAAGCTTAATTACCTCATTTAGAACTTCCATTATCTCTCGCATAAATTTTTTGCACATTTATGATGCGATTTTGACCTTAGTATATCCATATTTTACATGATTTTTACTCTGCATATGAGATAATTTTTATATATACAGTTCCTATCTATAAATAATGTGGCTTTTTGTGACACCTTTCCCCTCCCCATATTCTTAACCTCCCTGACTCCCGTGCGTCCCCCTCTCTCTCCCCAAGCATGCATTCACTCCCTCTCATTCTTCTCCCTCCCACAATACCACATGCTTCCTCACTCTCTTTTATCTACTCTCTCTCTCCATTTTCTATATTTATAGTAAGGAAGATCATGTTTTAAATCTTCTTAACATATAATATTAAAAATCTCTCCCTCTGAACTACGTTTGGGAAAAAATAAAAATCGCTCTACCTGTCCTTCAATTTCTCTCTCTAGACTATCTTTCGAAAATATAATATTTTCAATTTTTTAATTAAAACAATCTATAGTAATTAGCAAATGATTTAAAACAAACTCAATTTAGATTCAAATCTTATATTAAAAGTATAGAACAAAAATTTAGAAACTAATTTTGAATTAGTATATACATATTACATAATACAAATAATTTAATATTAACTAATACAATTAAAATAATTCAATAAGTATGAATTTTTAAAATAATGAAAAGGATAAGTAATATAATTTTAATTCCTATAATGATTTAATAATAATGTATACTAAAATAATATATATAATATTATAATTAAAATTAATTTTAAAATATAATATAAGTACACATATTTTGACTTATTCTTCATTATATTATGAAATCAAGGACACATATAGATAATAGATTTGATTTATTTATCTCCATCAACTGAATGGATTTTATATCTATTTTTTCACATTATTTTATCACTTATTTAAATTTTTATGGATTTCTAGAGTATATTTTGATAATATGTCATCATATATTGATAAAATTGTGGTACGAATAGTAACATAGTTTGTGAAATATAAAAAAAATAAAAACCAATGAATGGATATTTTAAATTTTTAATTTAAATTTTATTTCAGACAATATTTTCTCGAAAAAAGTATTTAAATTTTATAATGTTCGATATATACACAATATTACGTGTTCTTGTGATTTATAATTGAAACAAACCGCGTGCATATAATACAGCTAAATAATTTTAATTTGTTACCAAAATTCTTATTTAGTGATGCTAACATATACATATTATTTTTTAAAAAAATATAGTTGCTTGCTATGATAAAATAGGTTAGTTTTATAATCATGTTTCACGATATTAATAGCGTTGTTCCAAAGATGTTCGATTCATTTGTCTATTTTGTAAAAAAAATATAATACAATATCTTGCTTAATTTCCACAATTTTAAAACTACTGCAAACAAATGTATTTCCTCCAACTCGCCCGAAGGGCGAGAAAATACACTAGTATAACTCTACAGAGAGGTTTATGTAGAGGAGTTCAGGTAGAACTGAGAGGACATCTGAAAAGATATATATCAAATAATTGGAAAGACCATTATATCCTTTTTCACTTTGAAAAGAAGCGAGTTTATAATCACAGGATTAATCTCAAATCACCTTTTCAAATTGTGCAAGAACTAAATGTTGTGTATGTTGCTCCTCCTCCCTCTGCTCCGAGTCATCCAAATCGTCAATATCGTCATCATCTTCATTTAGGGGGGGCTCCTCATCATCTGCAATTTCAGCTTTCACTAATCTTGGTGTACCAACAATTGGTGTAGGAGCTCTGAAGTCATCTGCTACAGAAGATTTTTAGTTAGATATGATCATGTCCTCTTTTAGTATTTTAGCAACGATAATAAAAGAAAAGTTCGACAACGAATGTCCATACCATGTTGAAATGCTGTATTATAGTCCTCAGTGACAACCCCTTGAGAATGGAATGACTAGCAAAGGGAGAAAATAAGTAGAAGATAACTATTAGATACGTAAGCATGAGTGTAGCTAAAAAATAATACTGCATAAATGTAAAGATAATACATTGTTGTAGTCATCATGGCTACCGTCCATCTGTGGAAGGCCTTCATTGAACATAGAATGTTGATAGGGAGACCTGTGAAGAGTCCTCTCCACATGTCCAGTTTCTGAGTTTGGATTACTCGCCTGAGATAAGAAGTGGAGCCAAAATGAAATAATAAAACCATCAAATAATAGACAAATATATGGAATTCAAACAGATATAACCAAAACAAGCACTTTTCCAGTACAGGGAGATCTTCATGGTCACCAACCAGCCCATATCCCAAGCATTCCCAGGAGACCAGAGACATGGATATGGTGAAACGAGCACTTTAAATCAAGCAAAATGAGGCATGAACTGAAATTACATTTTGCTTATTTATGTTAAGAACAGGAGCGAGATTTGAACCCGGGTCTTTAGAATGGGAGCCACATGAGCTCATAGTTTGACACGGAGGCTACATCACCTTAGGCTTAGGAGTTTTTCGGGATTTGTTTTATATATTTGATTTAGTTTATTTTTCTGGGATTTGCATCACAGTTAATTAAAATTAATTTGAGGATCAAAAGTAATGCAATTCCATGACAAGCTCATGCATCCTCCATAATGTTCAAACTCATTCAAAAAAATCCATTGAGCTTACAAGTCAAAATTGCATACTTTCTATCAAAAGAAATCAATCCGAGATTAACTATATTTATTTTGTTGTATAATAGGCAAAGTTTAATAGCAGAAACTTCCATATCATCTACTCGAGAGAGAAGGTCCCAGTTGCCTTCTCGAGAAGGAGCAAGACCCCGTCGATGGAGAAGAAACCTCGGCACCAAATACTGAGATGGGGGAAGCCATGGAGAGTGCATCATTGGAAGAAGGTGAATGGAGGCGCCATTGGAGGCAGAGACCTCCGCTAACCAAGATTCCAAGGAGCAAAAGGTTTGGTGTTACCGATGTGGCATAGAGGGTCACATGGTTGGGGCTTGGGAGCAATCCGAGTCCATCTGCTTTCTTTGTGGAAGCCCATGTCACAAGCGTAGAAGATGCTCCTCGAGGAAGGATCAGTGATCTTAGAGGAGCCAGAGGCTCTATGAGCCACAACCAATGAAGCTATGGATCGTTTGATGAGTACAACGTTCGAGTACAACCCCATGGTGGGATTGGTCATTTGGAGGAGCACTCAAGGACAGGCATGGTATGGAAAAGGAGGTTGTCAGATGGCCTCATGCTGATAGACTCAAGGTAAATGCGGTGTTTCATGTAGTGGTCTTCTATACACTCAGTGGATGTCCTTAGGAGGAGTTGCATCGATAGTCATTGCATGTTTTAAGGGCACGTCGAACCTCATAGGGAGGAGACTCGACGGCTCGATGGGTTTTCTACACTCGAGACAAGGTGGAGAGCACGACTTCTAGGTATCCCTTTCCGATGTTGATTAATGATCGACACTAGGCAGTCGATCACCCCGTTTGGCATAGTGGTGGCATATCTTAATGAGGGTTTGGGTATGGGCTCGTCCCTGGTGATGGATGTGATGATTAATGTCCCATAGATGCTTAGAAATGAACATAGGAAGTGGTGATACCATCGTGGCTAGTACCCTTGGGAAGAGAGGGGTGTGGAGGGTAGCTGGAAGCAGAGGCGTCGCTACCATGACCAAGAAACATAAGCCGCAGAATACAGAAGGGAATTACCATGTGAATTTTGTGGCAAGATTGGAGACGATTTGTAGAGCAAAAGTAGAATGAATGATTCAAAGGGATTTGACTTCAAAACCTTTTCCCTGGTCATTATTAAAGGCTCCAATCTCGAGTGGAGATTTGCTAGGATCCAACCGGGGATTCCTTGAGACTTATTATCCGAGCCCCTTGGATCCGAATTGATTATGCCCATCAGACTCTATACTTGGGCATTCGATGTTTAACTTGGTGGAGGATTCAACAATTGTTGAGGAAGCTCGGAAGTGGGGTCATCGGCAATCCCTCGTGGAGATTGTACCGATGGTCCCCTCCTGAGGATAAGAGACTTGGCAACACCCTCAAGGTTTTGTCGCCACAATGTTATACTCTAAAATACAACTTGGGCACATTATAGGGAGGCTCAAGGGTGGTAGAATAAGGAGGATATGCTCTATCTCGGGCATTCACATAGGTGGGGACACTAGACAAAGAGGGGTGGCAGTATGATGCGTTGGCATGGGCAATGTTCAGGAAAGTGCATATGTGTTCGGACAGGTCACCGAATATATATTAAGCGGTATACCGGGCCATATATGCAAGGAATATGCAGTTTTATGCGCTTTTGTAATTTTTAATTTTAAAATATATAATTGTATAGAAAAATGTTATAGATGAATTGAATTTATGTGATAAAAGTGGATTTTAAGATCTAAGAAAAATGACTTTCATGTAGAGCTCAAAAAAATCTCTATTTATCAATAAAAAACTTAGCACATAATAAGTGACAATAACCAATATATAAGTCTCAACACCAAAAATAAACACAAATAATATTAGTGGTGTATATACCGAAATAGGTATAAGATAATCCAAAATTTTCAAGCAATGGAAAAATCTCAAGTAAAGGTATAACCAGATAAATGTTCAATATGATAGAATATCGGGATCTAGATTCGGTGAAATTCGATTATAACTATGGGCACATAGCAAGGCATAATCAGATACATATGCGACAGATGCGGGTCACATATGCACATGGAGTGCATGCACGGATCAAGGAAATCTGTTTGGTCCTCAAGCCGCATAGCATATGCGGCCACATATTCAGCATGTACAGCCAATTTCCTAAACACTGGGCCTGGAATACAAATTGGTAGAGAAGGGTTTCGAAGAGTTAGGCTAATGAGGCTCAAGTAGAAATGATGGTTATATGAACACGTGGGGAGGAACGATGGAAGTGATCATATTGGCAGAAAGGAGCCAAACAAAAGTTGTGAGGACCATGGAGATCATTGCAAAGGTTGTTGGCATCAAGGTGGCAGACCCCTCAATTGCACAACGAATTTGGATTTGTAGAATGTAAGGGGTTGGGGGCAAACAATGAGGAGACCAAAAGTTGATCTTTGTATAATGCTTGGCAGGTCAATATTCTCTATTTACAGGAGATCAAAATAGACAATTGGGATGATGCGAAGTGGAGAACAATGTAGACCCTCCATGCGATTGAGGTGGTTAGCCTAAGCAAAGTGGTTACTGCTAGTTGAAACGAGGACATGTTCAAGTTGGTGAACGAGTCTTCATCTGCGAGACCCTCGCAGTGGTTCTTAATTGATCATGCATGACTTGACGGTGATGGTCATGTTAGTTTACGATCAATCATGTTTGAGGTTAGCCCGGATTATGGAAGGAGATTTCAACAAGGCATTGTTATTGTTAGAGTATTTAGTGTGCGCCCTTTATGTTGTAGCAGGGTAAATGGATCCTGGAGAAGATCCATTTACCCCCATCCAGTATTTAGTCCCACACCGCCTGTGGGTGGGACTTGGAGGCTCTGGGAAGGCTATATAAGAAGCCCCAGACCTCCTGTACTCAATGAGAAAAGTAATAGAGAAACACGCCCCTTAGAGGGCTTCTCCCGTGGTTTCATCCCGCTCCTCACGGAGTAGGGTTCCACGTTAAAATCTCTTGTTTCATGTTTATCTTTCTTGTTCTTATGCTCTTTATCATTCCGCTTCCGCATTCTTCATATTTTATAACATGGTATCAGAGCGGGTTCGTTCCTCGAGGATTTCATGTTTAACTTTGTTCGAGATACGATTTTGAGAAGTGTTTGAAAAGATTATTTCAATATTCAGAGTTGTGATTCATCATAGAGAATTTCTCTTTTGTTTTCTAGGGTTTCGTTGGAAACCCTAATCACAATTTGTTCGTGAAGATCTGGGCTGCTATAAAGTTTTTTTGCGGTGCATCTTGAGCACGCGCAGGCGGCGCGATGCAAGATCACGCAACCAGCGGCTCCTCCAGGCGGCGATGCGCCTCTCCCATCTCACGACACAGGAGATTCCTCTCCTACAGATCCTCGCACGCAAGCCCTAATCGCTCCAGGTGACCCCCTCCTCCGCGTGCGAGCCCCAGTTATCGCTCCAGATCTCGCACCCTTCCAGGCGAGTCCTCCAGTCGCCTGCTTCCCAGGCAAGCCTTGATAACAGCCCGCAGTCTCCAGGCGGGGCTAGTGCTCCCCGCGCGCGACCTCCTCGTCAGGCGATGGTATCATGTTACGCTTGCCGCTCCTCCGATCCCACCAACCAGGCGATGGAGCCCCTGGCGGCCTTCCTCTCTCGAATCTCGCGCAGGAGGCGCGAGTTCAGTTCCCAAGCACAGGCGGCGATGCCCTGTCTGGAACGATCCTCCAGACATCGCCGTGCTCCTCCAAGTCGCAGACGGCGCGCAACCCTCCAGCGCGCAGCCCCGGCGGAACCCCCCCTCGCGCGCCTCCTCCTGGGCGATCCCTCCTCGCGCGCTCTCCAGATCCAAGACACCATCGCGCGTCTCCTCCATCGCGTGCAGGAGGCGGCTCCTCCTCCATCGGGGCAGCGACGTGATTTCGCAAGAAGGGTTCCAATTGGAACCCTACTGTGTCGTATGTGTGGGCCTGTGTAGGCCGAGAATATTTAAAAAAAAAAGGTGTAGGGGGCTTGGTCCGTTAAAAAAAAAGGAAGAAGAAGAAAAAGAAAAAGTGTGAAAAAGAGGAGAGAGCAGATATGGAGGTTCGTATCTTTGGGCCCATGTAGGCCAAGTTATGTTTTAAAAAAAAAAAAGGTCGCGTACAAAAAAAAACCGTACGCATTTCAAAAAAAAAAGGCGCGTACAAGGAAAAAGCCGTACGCATTTTCAAAAAAAAAATGTGCAAAGCAAAAGCCGAAAAAAAAATGAGAACGGCTTAAAAAAATTGCAAAAAAAAAGGAGAGACGGCTTAAAAAAAATGAAAAGCCGCAAGTGATGTTTGTTTTCCCAATTACGTTGTCTTCTCCCAACTTTGTCGATTTGTCTGTTTTCCGACAAGTATGGGAGAAAGGGGGAGTATATATGTAGAGTCACAGGTCTAGATCCACATTCCAGATTCAGATATCAGTCTTCAGACCAGCCAGATGATTAGACTCTACGGTTCGGTTTCAGACTCGACGATCAGTGTTCCGAGTCCAGTTTCAGACACGCACGCGTGTGCGGTCATTGTCAGATGAGCATAAGTTGCCATCATTGTCAGAGGTCCCCATCATTCTTCTAGTTGTCAGGCCAGAGTTTTCATGTGAACCATAGGGACTCCAGAGCAGAGGACCATTCCCTATGCCATTGAGGGCAAGGGTTTTCATGTGGTATCATAGGTACACCAGAGCAGTGCACCATTCTCTGAGCCAGATGGGAGAGACCCAGTTCTCCGACGAGGAGACTCCAGGTGCAAGTTCAGACTCGATGGTCAGGTTCCGAGTCTTCAGTTGACTCTCACTCCAGCCCGTTCGTCCTCCTCACCTACATGGCATGAGAAGCAACGTCCTCGACTGCAGCATGTGCGCGTTGGGTTGATATTGTCCGTAGTGTCATGTAGCGTTGAGTTGAGTTTCTTTCTGTTTGTCCAAGCTGAGCATTTCATGCTCCAGCTTGAGGGGGAGTGTTAGAGTATTTAGTGTGCGCCCTTTATGTTGTAGCAGGGTAAATGGATCCTGGAGAAGATCCATTTACCCCCATCCAGTATTTAGTCCCACACCGCCTGTGGGTGGGACTTGGAGGCTCTGGGAAGGCTATATAAGAAGCCCCAGACCTCCTGTACTCAATGAGAAAAGTAATAGAGAAACACGCCCCTTAGAGGGCTTCTCCCGTGGTTTCATCCCGCTCCTCACGGAGTAGGGTTCCACGTTAAAATCTCTTGTTTCATGTTTATCTTTCTTGTTCTTATGCTCTTTATCATTCCGCTTCCGCATTCTTCATATTTTATAACAGTTATCTGAGGATAGGCCTTGAGGCAGAGACAACATGGATAACAGGTTCAATTTTGTTCTCAAAACTAATGGCCAATATAGAACTCGAGGTCTAAGATGCATCTAACAACAAGTACACTTGGCAAAGCTCTTCGTCAGAGTCACAGATCAACAGACTCTCGGTGTCGAGTGGAGGCATTGGATACCATTTCAATTGTCGAGTGTTATGGATCATTTATCAAACTCAATCGGACCATACCCCTCTATGCCCTGAGTTGAGGGAATACATTCATCCTTATCATGCTTAGGTTTGAGTGTTCATGGTTTTTGGAAGACTTTCGTGATAAGATTTCATCATTCTGGATTATTTTTAAGGTATACGGAGCCAAAGCGCAATGATTTAAACATAATGCTTAAGCTCCCTATGAGAGCGCTTCGGGTGTATTGAGAGCACACTATGATGTAGATTGGGGAAGAATGCGTCAAGTTGAGGAGTGTTGAAAAATTAGTTATCATTTAGTGATGTCTTGTATTTTTCCTTTCTTTATGTCTATCTTATGTAATTTGCCCAACATGTTTCTCCTTTATATAAGAGAACCATAGGGCCTCCTGAATAAGCAATTCATTATTTTCTCTTAAAAATGGTATCAGAGCGATGGGAGTAAACACGCAAGGAAGAAAAAAATAATTGTACTGCGAGATTGCCATGTATTCTGCTTCCACACTGGATCTGGAGACCATTGTCTGCTTCTTGCTTCGACAAGAGACAAGGTTATCCCCAATAAACATGACGTATCTTGTAGTAAATCGACGATCCACGGGAGAGCTAGCATAATCAGGATATGTATAAGATGAGATATTAGTGTGCCCATTCACCCTATAGAAGAGTCCACGTCCAGGAATTCCTTCAAATATCAGTGACCGTAAAGAGGCTTCTCCATATGTTGACTGGCTATGCTCACAGCATATGATATATATGGCCTAGTTACAGTGAGATAGAGTAATTTTCCCACTAAGCTTTGTATCGTGTTGCATCCTCAAAAGCTTGATCTGTAAATGCTAAATATTTTCTCAATTATGTAGGGATGCCAGATGGCTTGCATCCAAGAAGTCATGCCTCAGTCAGAATATCGTGGCAGTACTTCCTCTATGAAAGAAGGAGCTCCTCTGTAGTGCGTATTACTTCGATGCCAAGAAGATAACAGAAGTTGGCCAAATCTTCGGTGACAAAGACCTTCTGGAGGAAGGTCTTGGTCTCCTGAATACCATCTATGTCATCTCCTGTGATAACAATATCATCAACACAGACACGAGGATGATCGTCGCAGTAGACTGTCGTCTAATAAAGAAAGAGTAGTCAGAGTGTCCTCTAAAATCAAATGTGTTGATCTCTGTAGTGAACCCGTCAAACCATGCCCGTCGGCTCTGCTTCAGGCATAAATGGCATTGCGTAGTCGACATACACGCTCCCCCTCGACTACATACCCACGGCGGTATGCATCATGTAGACCTCCTCAAGATCATCATAAAGAAAAAGGGGTTCTTCACATCAAGTTGATAAATGGGCTAAGCCTTGTTGGCAACAACAGAGAGAATAGTATGTATCAACCCCATTCTGACAACAGGCGAGAAGGTTCCAAAATAATCAGCTCCCAAAGGTTTGTGTGAAACCTTTGGCAACAAGTCTAGCTTTCAACCTGTCAATAGAACTATCATGTGATTGTTTGGTCGTGAAGACCCATCGACAAACCACAGGACGGACTCCCGAGGGGGTGCGACACAAAATCGCACGTGCCTCGGGAGGTAAGTGCATCCATCTCCACATCCATGGCATGTCGCCAACCATGATCATGCATTGCACTGAAATGATCTCTTGGAACAAAAATAGCATTCAAAGCATCTGCAAATCTCTTGTCACAGCTAGATAAACCATCTGTAGAAGTAAAATGTGACATGGAGATGATTTAAGATACCTTAATATCATTTGTATTGCATCCATATGAACCTGACGAGGTTGTTCCATGAATTGGCTCACATGGTTGACTGCAAATGAAATATCAGATCTTGTAATGGTAACGTAAAGAAGCTTTCCAACCAGCTCCCAATATCTTCTCTTGTCAACCTCATCAGTATCATCATCATCATAGAGCTTCATACTTGATCCATGGGAGCAGTTGCAGGTCTACATCCAAGCATACATGTGTCACTTAGTAGGTCAGTAACATATTTCCTCTGAGTCATTACAAGCCCCTATTGATTTCTGTCAAACTCCAATCCAAGAAAATATCTAAGATCTCCTAGATCCTTGGTACTAAATTCACGACCTAGAAATTCTTTTGCCCTCTTTATTCCCTGCATATCATCTCCTGTAATAAGAATGACATCCACATACACCATAATAACAGGCATACCTCTGGATGTTTTCTGTATAAAAAGGGAATGATCTGCATCCGAACGTGTGTACCCATGTTTCTCAAACAAGTCTGAGAGCTTCTGAAACCAAGCTCTAGGGCTCTATTTAAGGCCATAGATCGCCTTATG
Source organism: Ottelia alismoides (assembly GCA_037367405.1). Taxonomy (NCBI): domain Eukaryota; kingdom Viridiplantae; phylum Streptophyta; class Magnoliopsida; order Alismatales; family Hydrocharitaceae; genus Ottelia; species Ottelia alismoides. Next base: position 482,429 of record JAZKJV010000010.1, read on the forward strand.
AAGTCTACACACATGTGCACACTCCCCCTCAACAGCAAATCCATGTGGTTGTTGCATGTAGACTTCCTCTTGAAGATCACCATACAAAAATGCATTCTTGACATCTAACCGAAACAATGGCCAATCTTGAACCACGGCAACAGAGAGAAGAATCTGTAAGGTGGAATGACACAGCTTACCGTTGACACTCCAGTAGGAGATGGGACGAGGCTCCGAGTACCTCTCGATTGTAGAGCAGCCATCTCTTCTTCCATAGCCAAACGTCACCGACTGTCCTTCAGAGCAACTTGATAATTCCAGGGTATGGCTACAGCTAATAATGCAACTACAAAGTTCCTGAAATCGTCAATCAAGCGATCAAATGAGATCATGGATGATATAGGATATGACGTATAGCTACGCTTCTGCTTCCGAAGCGCAATAGATAGGTCCAAATCAGCAGCCACCACATATGTCCCCTGTAAAGAACCCTACTCAGGTAGACCATTAAACCAACCATTGGAAACTATGTTATCATAACATACCTCATGCGTGCTATATGATGAGCATTGACCATGAGCAAAAGCAGGTCGGCGGGTATAATGGTGTGGTAATGGTGGAACTGGGACTATAATAGTAAGTAGAGGTGGCGTAGGTAGTGGTGGTGGTGAAGGGAGATGGTGGTGGTGGAGATGAGGGAGGTGATGGTGGTGGTGGCATGAATATGTCATCATCAATGTCTAAAGACGTCAACCAATCACCTGTAGGAGGAAAAAAACATCACGGACTCAAAAAAGGTAATATCGACGCTAACATAATACATCATGTGCATTGGATCATAACATATGTACCCTTTCTGTGTCTTGGACTACCCGACAAAGACACACTTGACAACTCTAGAAGAGAGCTTACCAATACATGGAGACAACTGGTGGGTGAAGGTGACTGAGCCAACCACACGACGAGTAAGTGAGAACATTCATTTTAGGAAAGGCTAGAGAGAAAGGAAATTTCTCACCCAAGACTGACGAGGGCATGCGATTAATAAGATAACATGCCGTTAGAACAGCATCGCCCCTAAAACAATGAGGACCACGACTCTTGAATGAGAAGCATCATAATAACATCAAGCAAATGAAGATGTTTCCTTTCTGCAATACCATTTTGTTGGGAAGTATAGGGACATGAAGTTTCACGAATTATTCCTTGGGTTGAAAAAAAATTTGAGTGAGTATTAGTAAAAAATTCCAAGGAATGATCAGGTCTCATAATTTTCATAGAAGCAAAAAAGATATTATGTACTTCGGTTAAGAAATTTTTGATAACATTTCCAGCTTCAGATTTATTCTTTAATAAAAAGATTTAAGATAGACAAGAGAAATTATCAACAGCAACTAGATAAAACATGTGCCTCTAGTGATCAGGAACACGACTGGGACCCCAAAAATCTATATGCAACAACTCAAAAATGGAGCTACTGATCCGACTCTGACGACTAGGAAAGGCAGAGCAATGATGCTTTCCCAACTGACATGCCTTACATTGAAAGGACGTGTGAGGCAAGATCTGAGGTAGAACACGACACAGTTTCTGGAGCGGAAGATGACCAAAGTGTAGGTGCTACATAAATGGTGAGACGGGTCCAGCAGATAGAGAGGAGGTTCCAATATAGGGAGTTCAAACTGGGCGATAGAGACCACGTTGCTCACGGCCATACCCAATCACCTTGCATGTAAGGATGTCCTGAAAAACAAGAGAGGATGGGTCAAAAATGGCACGACAATGTAAATCCTTCATAATCTGGCTAATGGACAACAAATTCATAGAGAAATCAGGTGCATGCAACACATTCTGCAGATGCATAGAGGACGTCAAGCTAATCTCCCCCTGACTAATGATTAGGGAATGAGTCCTACATGCAATAACCACAATTCATCCAGGAGGAACCTATTTGTAGGCTGTAAGTTGATTCTCGTCTCCACACAAATGATGTGTGGCACGCACCGGAGTCTATAATCCATTATATAGTGTCAGATCCACTACTACTAGTGAGTACATAAGTACTGTAAACATTTATTATTCTCTCATGTACCTCTACATTATTTTTCTTTTCTGTTGAACCTCTCCTGTAATTTACCCATAGACTACTCTCCTATATAAGAGAGCCTAGGGTTGATGGAATAAACAAGTTCTTCTATTTTCCCAACATGGTATCAGAGCGACGGTCCTAAATCGGAGTTCTTGAAACCCTAACCTTAGCCCCACCGTCAAGCCTCCCCTTCTCTCCGCATCGTCGGTTGTGCCCCCCCCCCGCGCCGCCGCCGGTCGTGCGCCTCCTGCGCCTTGCCTCGCCTCGTCCCGCGCGCATCTCCAGCATCCCGCGCCCCGTGCCCGCGTGCCTCGCCTCGCGCACATCTCCAGCGTGCCTTGCGCGCATCTCCTGCACCCCACGCGCGGACTCTCGTGCCCTCTTGCGCGCCCTATCGCGCACTCCTTGTTGAGCGCCCTTAAGCTGTAAATCATCCCTACACGTATTTCTAGCGCTCACAACTCCAAAGATATGGGTTTGGTTGCTTGAAGTCTACACATGCAACTAAACTCGTACATGTCTGTGTAGACAATCATACATTCAGTCACTACTCCAGTCTTCTGTTACCAGTATGTCAGAAAGCAAGGCGGATATTCCATCTATAGGCGCCTTTCGAGGTCCAGCGCCTATTGCAAAGATGGATGGTACGAACTATGAACTGTAGGCGATGCAATTCATGAGTATGATGAAGTCAACCGGTAAGAAGCACATTCTTATCGAAGAAGAGCCTGCTGAGAAGACTGGATTTAATGCCTCGTGGGAGGCAGATAACGCATATGTCAAAGTATGGCTATCTGGAACTTTGGTAATCGAGATTGCCAATGATATTCTTCATCAGCCCAGGGCTAAAGCAATGTGGGATATTCTGGCTGCCACATACTCTCAAGCGAAGAATGTGACGAAGATTCTTCAACTCCAGCATGACATATTCACCATCAAGCAGAATGGTCGCCCTCTACACTCACTCTACACATCTCTACGAGGGATGTTCGAGAAGCTGTACAGCTTCGTGCCCCTGACAGCCACGCCAGAGCAACAGAAAACCTACTGGAATGCTACTATGGTAGGAGTTTTCCTTGCTGCCCTTGATGCAGAGTATGAGGCGGCGCGATCTCAGATCTTGGCAGATTCTACTATTCCTCCTATGGAGGAAGCCTTTCACAGGCTGAGTCGCATCACCGTCCCCTCTACGGCCACGAATCAGACTGCTTCAGCAATGGCTGCCAACAGAGGCCGTGGAGGTCACCATCATAGTTGTGGTCGTGGCCCTCGTGGTAGAGGAGGCTGTATTCGGTCAATCTGTACCTACTGCCATCGGACCGGACATACTAAAGATACATGCTACTCTAAGCATGGATTTCCTGCATCTGTACGAGTCGCCGAACAGATAGAGCCTCCATCTACTACCTCTTTGGATCAACGCTTTGATGATCTTGTTGCCCGTCTAAGGGGCATTATTCCTCCATCTGGACCAGCACCCACTACTGAGAACCAATCTGATGTTGTCGCACCTGCCTCTGCATCTACCAGTACATCAGGTAGTACATATGCATTTACTAGTAGTGGATCAGATACTTTAACATGGATTATGGAATCTGGCGCCACACATCATCTATGTGGTGATCAAAGTCTACTTATAGGGTACAGACAGATCCCTCCAGGTCGAACAGTGGTTATTGCTAATGGCACACATTCCCCGATTATTGGTCAAGGGAAGATTAGACTGACGTCATCAATGCAGCTCAAGAATGTGTTACACGCACTTGATTTTTCAATGAATTTGTTGTCTATCAGTCAAATTACAAAGGATCTACAATGTCGGGCGATTTTTGATCCATCTTCTCTTGTTTTTCAGGACATCCTTACGGGCAACGTAATTGGGTGTGGCTATGAGCAAGGAGGCCTATATCTCCTTAGTCAGTCTCCCTTTGCTGGAACCTCATCTCTACCTGCTGGTCCCGTCTCTCCTCTGCTATGGCACCTGCGCTTTGGACATCTACCGCTTCAGAAACCGTGTCGTATGTTACCCCGGGTTTTACCTCATACGTCTATTCAATGTGAGGCTTGTCAGTTGGGAAAGCATCATCGCTCAACCTTTCCCAGTCGTCAATGTCGGAGTAGTACCTCCAAGTTTGAGTTGTTTCACATCGATATCTGGGGTCCGAGTCGTGTTCCGATCATCAGGAACACAGGTTTTATATAGTTATTGTGGATGATTTCTCTCGAGTGTCATGGGTATTTTTGTTATAGAATAAATCTGAATCAGGGAATATTATCATCAATTTTCTTAATGAGATTCGTAATGTCTTTTCTGCATCTGTTAAAATTGTGAGAAGTGATAATGCCCTGGAATTGTGTACTCATACCCTATCCAATTATAATTCATCCCAAGGAATCGTTCACCAGACATCATGTGCCTATACCTCCCAACAGAATGGGGTTGTCGAAAGGAAACATCGCCATTTATTGGATGTAACCAGGTCACTTCTTATACAGAGAAATGCTCCTCACTCTTTCTGGGGTGACGATGTTCTTACAGCATGTTACCTAATCAATCGTATGTCGTCATCCGTTCTAGGTGAGAAGATCCCCTTCTCTCTTATATTCCCTCGAAAAGAATTATTCTCTCGTACTCCACGTGTGTTCGGTTCTGTTGCATTTGTTCACCAGTTGTCTCCCGGGAATGACAAGCTCTCTCCTAGGGTTGTCAAGTGTGTCTTCGTAGGGTACTCCAGAACTCAGAAGGGGTACAAGTGTTATGATCCTTTGCGCAGGCGGTACCTTGTTAGTGCAAATGTTACATTCTTTGAATCTATCATGTATTTCTCAGCCTCTGGTGATCAGTTGATACCCCCTGCTAATAATAATGATGATGCCATTTACATGTCACCACCATCACCACTACCACCACCACAACCATCACTACCACCTGTCACTATACCAGTTTCCCCTTTACCATTTCATTACACTCGCAGGTCTACTTCAGCTCATGGTCATTGCTCATCACCCATCTCGCCTAAGGTATGTTCTGAAGATATTACCATTGATGGATCTGATGATGTTTCTGAGCAGGTTGTATTACAGAGGCCAAACGAGGACACCAATGATTTAGATGTTCCTATTGATATACGAAAGTTGAAGAGGAGTTGTGCATCCTATCCTTTAGCAGCTTATGTGTCCGTTGATCGACTAACTGGAGATTTCAGGAATTTTGTTGTCGCACTGTCAGCAGTTGCTATTCCACGGAATTACCAGGATGCACTGAACGATAGTAGATGGCGTCTTGCTATGGAAGAAGAAATGGCAGCTCTTCAGTCTAGAGGTACTTGGAGTCCGGTTCCTGTACCTGCTGATGAGTCACCAGTGAGCTGCAAATGGATATTTACAGTCAAGCAGAATGCCGATGGCAGTATTGACAGGTACAAGGCGCGTCTTGTCGCTCGTGGCTTTACATAAACATATGGGGTGGATTATCTTGATACATTCTCACCAGTGGCCCACCATTCCACTCTACGGGTCTTGTTGTCGTTGCGGTTACTCGAGAGTGGCCGCTATACCAGTTGGATGTGAAGAATGCGTTCTTGTATGGTGACTTACAGGAGGAAATCTACATGCAACAACCACCTGGTTTTGCTGTTGAGGGGGCGTATCCTACGGTATGCAGACTTCATAAGGCTATATATGGCCTTAAGCAGAGCCCCAGAGCGTGGTTTCAGAAGCTCTCAAATCTCTTTGAGAAATAAGGATACAAACGTTCCAATGCTGATCATTCCTTGTTTGTACAAAAGACTTCCAGAGGTATTTTTGCAATCATGGTCTATGTAGATGACATTATGATTACAGGTGATGATGAACAGGGAATAAAGGAGGCGAAAGAAATGCTGGGTCGTGAGTTCATCACCAAGGACCTTGGGGTCCTTAGATATTTTCTGGGACTGGAGTTTGCCAGAAATCCTTATGGGGTGGTAATGTCTCAGAGGAAATATGTCACCGACTTGTTGAGTGAAATGGGAATGCTTGGCTGCCGACCTGCTACCACACCTATGGACCCCAGTATGAAGCTATATGATGGTGATACAGAGGAGGTAGATAGTAGAAGGTACAGAGAACTGGTGGGTAAACTTCTTTATATTACGATTACTAAGCCCGATATAGCCTTTGTTGTGAGTCGTGTGAGCCAGTTCATGGAGCAACCACGTCAGGTACACATGGATGCCATACATATGATACTCAGGTACCTCAAGTCATCTCCAGGTGCAGGTTTGTTGTTCAAGAAGTGCAAAGAGACTACTATCTCAGCCTGTGCAGATGCAGATTACGCAGGGTGTCCCAAGGACAGGAAGTCCACCTCTGGGTTTGTTGTATATGTCGAGATTCTCTAGTCTCATGGAGGAGCAAGAAACAGACTGTGGTGGCACGGTCTAGTGTTGAATCTGAGTATAGGCTATGACCCAGGTGAGCACAGAAATGATGTTGGGTAAAGGTTGTGCTTATAGATTTACATGTAGAAGTTCCACTTCCTATGGCTTTGGAATGTAACAATCGGGTGGCCTTGTTCATTGCAAATAATCCAGCATTCCATGAACGAACCAAGCACATTGAAGTTGACTGTCACTTTATACGTGACATGATTCAGAAGGGATTCATTACTACATCCCATGTTAGTTCAGAGAATCAAACAGCAGATATTTTTACTAAGGCACTACTGCGAGGCCCATTTCAGAAGTGTGCATTCAAGCTGAGCATGATTGATATCTATGCTCCATCTTGAGGGGGAGTGTAAACATATATTATTCTCTTATGTACCTCTACGTTATTTTTCTTTTCTGTTGAACCTCACCTGTAATTTACCCATAGGTTACTCTCCTATATAAGAGAGCCTAGGGTTGATGGAATAAACAAGCTCTTCTATTTTCCCAACAAGTACTACCTGAGGTATTGGAGGAGGCCGAAATAGCTACATCTGAATGACTTCCGGGGGCCGACAAAGGCATCACAGGACTGAAAGGAGGTATAATGCCCCTTGTTGGAGTATAAGTTGTATGTGTCACTTATGTGGGAGATGGGTAATTGGATCCTCCAGGATCCATTTACCCTATCCAGAGCTTAGTCCCACACCTACCAGTTTGGAGATGTGGAGACTCCATGGGTGCTATATATAGAGCATCATACCCCTGTAGTGAGTTGAGAAAAAGCAATAAAGCATATTGCCCTTTGAGGCCTTCTCATGTGTTTCATCCCGCTCCTTAGGGAGTAGGGTTCCACGTAAAAATATTGGTCTCCATGTTTTATATTTCCAAATTTTGTTCTGTTTATAGATCAAACAATTCCGTCGAATTGAGTATGACTGTATGTGTGATAGCATCTACTATACCAGGAATATCAATGAACCCAATTCTTGCAATTGCTCAGGATACCCTTTTTGAGCTTCTAGGGTCTATTTCTGAGTTCAAGATCCCTCTTACCTTCTCCTCCCCTTCTTCCCTCACTTCGGCTGCCGCCTTTGCTCGAGGGCGGAAAAGAAGAAGGTGGGAATTAGACATAAGTGAGATATATAGACTGGAATAGCTATTTGATTTTGAGAGCAGGACCAATATAATAAGATAATCTCGAGTGATTTGATGGTCCTGCTGAAGCTGAGCTCCTCGACGTCAAGCCGGAAAAGAAGAGCTCTTAACGTCATCCTCTTCTTTATCTCACTAGTACTCACTGAGCTTGTCTCTTCCCCGTCAATCTAGTCCCTCCTATTCAATTTCGCTTTCGCTTCCTATTTTCTAACATGGTATCAGAACGGGTTCGATTCTTGAGGATTTCGTGTTCTTGTTTTATTCGAGATTCATCTTTGGAAATTGTTCGTGAAGAATATTGTTCTATTTTTTGTTCGTGAACGAGTTCAAGATTATGTTCTAGGGTTTCAATTTGAAACCCTGATTTCAACAAGTTCATGGAGATGGTCTCAACGAAATCTTAAATCTGGAAGCTATCCAAGTTGGTAGTTCAATCTCTAGTCGGTGTTTCTCCGAAGCTTGCTTTAGCACAGGCGATCCTCCTCTCCAGCAGATCTTCTGGCGGGACTCGACAACCCAGGGTCGAGCCTCCTTGGTGGTGCAACTCCCGATCTAGGGTTCCAGGGGGAAGACCTCCAAGCGTTGCACCGCACCCACTCAAGCGAAGGTAAATACCTACTGACGAATCCCTCCAAGGCGTGATTCCATTTCATCGCGCTCATCCTTGGTGGAGCTCTCCAGATCTCTCTTCAGTTCACGCAAATGGTGGAATTACTCCCAGTGGTGCGCTTCATCTCTCCAGTCACCATCGTGCTGGCAGCATCGCCCATACATCACCGAACCTCCAGGCGGCAGTCCTCTTTCGTTCAAACCCTAGAAGCAGCCCTCCTCGCGCGAGATTCGATCGTGCCTCCAAGCTGTACGTGACCAGCAGATCGAGCCCCTACTATTGAAGTTGAAACTTCATGAGGCTTCATCGAGGGCGAGATGCCTCTAATCTCAAGCGCGAGCGACAAGTCATCGTGCATGCCTCCTCGCAAATGGGCACCGCCCCTTCAGCTCATCAGCGCGAGAAGGATCTCACGGGCGTCACCTCCTCGCAAACAGGCGGTGGTATTGCCTCCTCCCCTCGTGCAACCCCCATCTCGGAGCACCACCTGGCACAGGTGCATCTCCTTCTCCCCTGGCAACGACATCATATGAAGACCCCAAAAGGGGGCATCTCTCGTTTGAATGAAAAAGGGTGTTTTCGTTGGGCCCAAATTTTGGGCAAAAGGTAGTTACAAAAAAATGAGGGAGAGAGATTAAAAAAACATAGAAAAAAACCGCGTACAATAAAAAGCCGTACGCATATTTGCAAAAAAAATGTATGCAAAGCCGTTAAAAAATGGTGAACGGTTTAGCTTTAAAAAATGACGGCTATTACAAACAAAATTAGCCAGGAAAAAATGTTGCAAGGAAAGTCAAAAGATGATGTGAAACAACTTTAAAAGATATTTAAAAAAATGTGTGGGAAAGTCGAAAAAATTGTGTAATCAGCTTATTTGGTTTTCTTCCCATCTTTGTCTTGTCTTTTCTCAACTTGGTCGATGTCTCTGTATTCCAAGCATGGGAGAAAGGGGGAGTATATGTGGAGTCACATGTCTATTCAGATACAGATTCTCCAGACCAACCATTTTCGAGACTCTACGGTTTGGATCCAGTTTCAGACTCGACGATTGTCTTCAAACAAGCACATGTATGCGGTCTTTTTTCAGATGAGCACATGTATGCCATCTTTTGTCGTGGTCCCCATCATTCTGTTGTTTCGCGCAAAGTTTTCATGTGAACCATAAGAACTCCAGGGTAGAGGATCATTCCTTATGCCATGTTGGCTAGGATTTTCATGTGGTATCATAGGTACTCCAGAGTAGAGTACCGTTCTCTATGCTAGATGGGAGAGACCAAGTTCTCCGATGAGGAGAGTTTCAGTCCCCATTCTCTAGTGATCGTGGACTCCGATGAGGATTGTACTCCACGGTCCTTTTCAATTCAACCCTTTTCCAGAGATGGAGCGTAGTCCACATATTGTGGTGGGCCAGAGTACTCCGATGAGGAGACTCATTTCAGTTGTCATGACTCTGGCAGGCGCAGTTCAAAGCGTGTGCTCTCTAACAAGGAGATTTAGTTGACTCTCACTCCAGCTTCTTCGTCCTCCTCACATGCACGACATGAGAAGCAACGTCCTCGACAGCAGCAGAAAGTTGTGCATGTTGAGTTGATATTGACTGTAGTGCTATGTATTATAAGTTGAGTTTCGTTCTGTTTGTCCAAGCTGAGCATTGCATGCTCTAGCTTGAGGGGGATTGTTGGAGTATAAGTTGTATGCGTCACTTACGTGGGAGATGGGTAAATGTATCTCTCCAAGATCAATTTACCCCATCCGGAGTTTAGTCCCCACATCTACCAGTATGAAGATGTGGAGACTATGTGGGTGTTATATATAGAGCCCCACACCCCTGTAGTTAGATGAGAAAAAGCAATGAAGCATATGGCCCTTTGAGGCCTTCCTTCGTGGTTTCATCCCGCTCCTTAGGGAGGTGGGTTCCACGTAAAAATCTTGGTCTCCATGTTTTTATATTTCTAAGTTATGCCATGTTTATTAATTTCGCTTCCGCTTCCTATTTTCTAACACCCCTCAATCGTGCTACAAGATCCTCAAAACGATGATCCAGAGAGGAAGTAGCTAGGGGCTCAATCTGCTCAGCCACTCTAGCAGAGGCAGGGAATCCATGCTTGGAGAAGCATGTATCCTCTGTATGTCCAGGACATGGCAGAAAGTACATGGCTGACGAACACGACATCCTCTGCCCCGAGGTCCCCGACCACGAAACTGAGAAGAGCCTTAACTACTTCGGGAATCCGCGATTGCTGAAGATTTTGACTGGCATTAGAAGATGGAACAGTAATCCGACTGAATCTGCGGAAGGCTTCCTCTATAGGAGGAAATTAGAGTTTGCCAAAATATGAGAATGGGTCGCCTCATACTCAGGATCTAGGGCTGCCAAAAATACACCAACCATGGTGGCATTCCTATATGTCTTTTGTTGCTCAGAAGTAGATGTGAGGGGCATGAAGCTATAGAGCTTCTCGAACATCCTACGCAAGGATGTATAGTGAGTGAAGAGGCCGTCTATTCTGCTTGATAGTAAAAATATCATGTTGGAGCTGTAAGATCTTTGTCTCATTCTTTGCCTGGGAATAAGTAGCAGCAAGAATATCCCGCATCGCCTTGGTTGTGGGCTAATGAAGTATATCATTGGCAATCTCTATAGACATTGTACCTGAAAGCCAGTCCGCCTCCCATAAGGCGTTAACCCCAGTCATCTCAGTCGGCTCTTCTTCAGTAAGAATGTGTTTCTTACATGTAGACTTCATCATGCTCATGAACTACATAACCCACATTTCATAGTTTGACCCGTCCATCTTTACTATAGGTGCAGGGCCTCTGAAGGCGCCAGTGAAGGGAATATCGATCATGCTTTCTGACATGACAGCTTAAGAAGACTAGGTTTTTTTTACACTCAAAAAAGGGGGAAGCACTCAGCGGTGTTCGCCCCAATTTATTAAAAAGTAAAGAAGGGAGTACTTACAAGATGGATGAAGAAAATAAAAACGAGTGGTAAAAGGTATCAAAAAAGAGATACCCCCCACACACCTGATACAACGCTACCCGGAAGACCAATCTTGGCAAAAGCGAGACACCAAGATACAAATGTTTTCCTTGTAGAACCTCTGCCGAGCAAATAGTGCATCGTTTCTTCCCAACCAGATGCTCCATAGACGCGCAATCGGGACCATCAGGTCCGCCCTTGACCGATTCCTGGCGTTAATCAGACTGTCGCATAATGCATCAAAGCTGGATATATTCAGCCACCCCAAATCGTCCCAGATGGCACGAATACGGTCACAAAGGGAGAAGAGGTGCCCGCTGGATTCCACCTCCGTACCACAAAGCCCGCACAATTGCGAGACATTAGGAAACATCATAGCACAACGGTCGCGAGTAAGCAGCCGACCACGCCGAAGAAGCCATAGAAATATACCAACCCGTTCCGGCAATTTGAGACTCCAAATGAACTTGCAATGATTCAGCAGGGTCGCATCGACCCCCACGGCGCTGGGAAGAAGAGCGAAGTACGCCTTCCGCGTAGAGAAAGTATCCTCCTTCCAAGCGAAGTGATCACGCCCCCCAGTGGGCGTGGGAGCATCAGAAAGAAGTGCCATCAAGGACGTGAAATCGAGCAGACGCTGATCCGATAAATTAGCAACGAACAGAGGGCACCAGCAACCATCGGCCCAGCAGGAAGCCACGGTGGTGAATTTGTCGGCCACCAGCGCAAAGAGGCGAGGAAACAAATATTGCAGAGCTCCCCTCCCGGACCAATCATCTGACCAAAAGCGGAAAGAATTCCCATCACCCAGAATAGGTTTGAATAATGATCTGTTGCGATTAAAAGCGGACAAAACACCGCGCCAAAAAGAGGAAATGTGTCCCTCGGGACGCCCCCGTGAAGCGGAAATTAAATCAATCCCCGCCGCCTCCCTAAGGCACTTCAGCATGAAATTATCTTCCCTGCCCCACACCTTCGCCGCCCACTTGAGAAGCATAGCCTCGTGCACCACCTCCAGCCGTCTCACTCCCAAGCCCCCATCGCGCTTCGGACGCGAGACAACCTCCCAACCCACCAAATGGACCCCCCTTCTCCCATCGCCCTTCTTACCCCAAAGAAAACCCCGCATACATTTTTCCAATCGCTCCCGAACCCCCTTCGGCATGCCACGCACGGACAGGAAATAAATTGGGATTGAGGAGAGCACGGATTTAACAAGAACTAACCGACCCCCCTGGAGAGAAGCGTCGCGCGCCAGCCAACCAGACGAGCCTCCATCTTCTCCACCACCTTCTGGCAATCACGCAGCCGAGCACGGCCAATCGAGAGAGGCAAACCAAGGTACTCCAGGGGGAGGCCGCACGGGGCAGAGCCCAAAGCACGAGCACAGTCCACAGCCTCCACCTGCGACATAGCAAACGGAACGACTTTCGATTTGTTCCCATTGATGTGGAGCCCCGACATCTCACAGAATAGTTGGAGCGTAGTAGCCATCCCCGAGGCATTAGCCTGGCCGCCCTCGATAAAACATAATGTGTCGTCAGCGAACTGTATAAGAGGAATGTGATACGCACCCAAAGAACATCCGCGGGTAAGACCGGCCTCGGCAACCCCATCAATTATACGCGGCAAGACATCCACTGCCAGAACAAAGAGGGGAGCAAGGGGGCACCCTTGGCGAACCCCCCTGCGAGGCTGGAACATCCCTCCAGCCGGCCGCCCATTTATAGAAACGGAGAAAGAGACGGATCGGCGGGAAGCCCCGCCGCTTTAATACCGATCATAAGAAGCGCCAATCCAGAGAATCATATGCCTTTGCAAAGTCAATTTTCCACAGCAGCCCCTTCGTAGCATTACGGTGCCAAACATCGACGATCTCGGAGGCCACCGCATAGCATTCAGAGATTTGCCTCCCCTGTACAAAGGCAGCTTGAGAAGGCGAGATGAGCGAGTCGAGGAGGGGCGCAAGCCTTCTAGCGAGAGCCTTAGCAATGATTAAGTAGATGCCATTAGAAATAGAAATAGGCCGGAAATCCTCAATACGGTTGGCCGAAGGGGTCTTGGGTCTTGGGGATAAGAACAATATTAGCCCTGTTGATTTTGTTGAAGCCCCTGTTCCCCTCACAAAATTCGAGGGCAACGTCCAAGACGTCATTTGCGAGCACGTCCCAAAAATCCCGATAGAAAGATATAGGGAAGCCGTCAGGCCCAGGGGCAGCATCGACGTTGAGGTCCCAAGCCGCCCCCTTGAGCTCCTCCAGCGATAACGGCCGAGAAATCGTCTCCGCTTCCGAAGGCGCAAGGACGGAGGCCCCACGGCCCGTCCACCGCCACGAACGAGTAGGTTGACGGTCAAAAAAATTCTTGAAATAAGTTCCCAAAGCCACGCCTAACTCCTTCTCCCCCTGAAATAGGGAACCATCGACCGTGAGGGAAGAGACGGTATTAGCACGTTTTCGAGCACTGGCGACCCGATGAAAGAAAGCGGTGTTCGCATCCCCCTGTTTGATCCATCTCAAGCGAGATCGCTGACGCCACTCAATAGCCCTTTTCTTGTCCTCCATCGAGACAACCTGCAACGCCGAAGCACGACTGGCCAATTCCGCGGGCGATAACTCCCGCTCGTTCTCTGAACGATCCAGGCGAAGAATGATGTCATCAGCCTCGTTACGGGCGATTAAGCGAGCCTGACGAGTATTAATTTTAAATGACGCCAGAAATCGGCGAAGGGATGAAAGTTTTTGATCGAACCGATGAGCAGCACTGCCGGCATAGATAGACTGAGACCAATGATTTCGCACAATGTCCCTGAAGTTTGGTTCCAGCAACCAACTCCGTTCATAGCGAAAGTGGCCACGAGGGCGAGAGGATTCACCAGAATCCCAGACAATGGGACTATGATCAGAGAAAGAACGCGGCCGAGAGCAAACCGAGCAAAGAGGGAAGAGCTCCATCATCCGACCATTCGCCAAAAACCTGTCGAGCCGAGACCGAGAGGAGTTATTCCTCTAAGTGTAGTTAATATCGTTTGCCACCAGCCCCTCGAGAGCCAACTCCTGAATGAGCTCCAAAAAGTCGCGTGATCCCGGATCATGACCCCCACAACCACGAGGACGGTCATGCGAATGCAAAGTAACATTGAAATCGCCTTCCACAATCCAAGGAGTATCCCCAAAAGCCACCGCATCGGTGCGCAGATCCTCCCAAAGTTCTCGTCGAGCGATATGGCATATAGGCGCGTATACGCAAGTAAAAGCCAGTGAAGCATTGGAATCCGACCTCATGAGTACCACGGAAATAGAATGTCGCCCAACACGAGTAGAAGAAAAGGAGAATCTCGACGACCGCCAAGCCAAAATAATACCGCCCGAAGCGCCGGTCGCGTCCAGCGAACGAAAGTCATCCAAGCCCCATGCCCCAAAGGATTGCCAAACAGTTTCATCCACCCCCGATAGTTTCGTTTCTTGGAGGAGGGCGATGTCACATTCCCATTCCACCAAACGAGAGCCCAAAGCACGCCGACGATTAGGGTCACCAAGACCACGAACATTCCAGGATAGCAATTTCATTAAACACCAAGTCAGGCCCCAAAAGCTCGAACAAAAGCCAGACCAACACCATATTTAATCCCGAGAAGAGCTTCTTCCAATTTGGTGAAGTCCTGCTGCCTCCGCCACCGCCTCGCGCAGTAGCTGACTGGAAGAAAGAGATGGAACCCCGAGGGAGAGGGGTTGACGACGAGTGTAGATATTTCCAAACATGTACGGGGAATCAATCACAGCATTCCAAGCAATACCATTGAGATTTGAATAAGCAAGCATATCGCCTGATGAAGAAACCAGAGATCCGCCACCTTTACGAGTAACCGGAGTAGAATAAGAGCCCTGGACGTCGAGGGGAAGAATCATACCAGCATCCTCCGTCGGAGAGTGGATCAAAGTGGTGCTCTCAGAGGTAACCGAGCCAGTCGTCAGCAAGAAAGGCGGAGAGATAGAATCTTCGAGATGAAACACCGGGGAGAAGGGCACCGAGGAAATGGGTTGTGGGCACTGGTAGTCGGAGGTCCATATAACGGACCCGGATGGAGAAACCGGGTCCGGTCCCGCCCGCGCCAGGGCCCATATGTCTTGTTAATCATAGCCGGACGAAGAAAGGGGAAGCGCCAAGCCAAACCCCGAGACGTCCACGTGTACCTGGTTGGCCGACACAATGGAAGTAGCAGAAGAATGCGAATCGTCCTCGAGAAGATCCCAAATCACGTGACGACGAGCGCCCCGACCCGCACGCACGTCCCGAGGAAATCCAGGCGACGTCCCCGAACAGGCGCCATGCACTTGCGCCGCTTCGAAGATATCCCTGCAAATGGATACGTGGCTTGTAGAAGGTGAACCGTCAAGGCCCGCGTCGGAGAACGAACCGCCACCATGGAGGGAGGGCGGTCGAGCGGGCGGCACCGCCGGCGCCGGGAAGGAGAATTCGAGCTTGAAAGTCCAACGCCCCAGACAGAGCTTCTCGAACAAAACCTTGCCAGCCAGAGAGCTGCTTAACGCCGATGAGCACTCAACGAGTAATCGCGTACACATCCAATCAGAGCCCGGAGCAAGTCCGTCGTCGAGAACAGCCAACACCTGACCCCAGCCGTCAATAACTTTGGATAGGCAATGCACCATGCGCGATAGGAATGGAACTCCTCGAACATCGACCACGCAAACTTCAGACCCTATGGTCGCGCCATCCGCAACACGCAGACGTCGCCACTTCACGAGCGAGTCATCGGCCAGACAAAGAAGGTTCTCCCATTACTCCGGGGATAACCCTCGAACACAGCATCGATAATCGTCTAGAAAGAAGAAATCCCCGTAAAAGTCGTCACCCAAGATTTTTAAGATACCTGTGCGAATCTCCTCTCGACCCACTCCAGGTCGCTGCAGAACACCAACAACCGCCAAACTCTTCGTGCGAATGTCCTGCGGGTCCACCCGAAATGAAGCACCCGGCGAGCTATCTTCAACCTTGAACCTCGCAGCCGCCGGCGTCTGAAAGGAGCATCCACCCTTCAGGCCAACCTCTGGACCACTCCTGGCATGCATGTGATCCTCGACCACCACCCCGCCACCTTGAGGATGCACCACCGCCCCGGGAAAACCCCCGACCCACCACCCACGTCAAAAGAACGTGGGGGTGGATTGGGAGCGCACCCCCCGACCGGCCCATTGGAGGAGGTACCTCCACCGCTATCGCGCACCACTTGAGCAACGAACGAGAATCCATGAAGGTAGGCGAACCACGAACGCGGTGACGCGCAGCTAGCAGTATGTTATCTCGGCCTCTCTCGCTTGAGGAGCTTAAGGGGGCGGTTTGGGAACTTAACGTTGACGCCTCACCTGGTCCCGATGGATTCCCAATCTCCTTCTAAAGGGACTTTTGGGATGTTATCGCAAATGATGTCATGGACGTGGCTCTCGAGTTTTGCGAAGGGAACCGGGGCTTCAACAGGATTAACCGGGCTACCGTCGTTCTCATTCCGAAGTCACATGGAGCTTGCCGTATTGAGGATTTCCGCCCTATTGCGATTTCCAATGGCATTTATTTAATCATTGCGAAGGCATTGGCTAGGCGCCTTGCTCCCCCCCTTGGCTCTCTCATTTCACCCGCCCAAGCCGCTTTTGTCCAAGGGAGGCAAATCTCGGATTGTTACGCCCTGGCATCCGCGATTATTGATGGTTGGCACAGAAATGGTACGAAGGGGATTCTCTGGAAAATTGATTTCGCTAAGGCTTATGACTCCTTGGACTGGCGTTTATTATGGTCGGTTTTGAAGTCTCGGGGCTTCCCACCGTTGTGGATTTCGTGGGTTCGACGCTGTGTTACTACCGTATCCTTCTCCTTATCTCTTAACGGTCGGCCGGCTGGGGGCCTCTTCCAGCCTCGCAGGGGGGTCCGTCAGGGTTGCCCCCTTGCCCCCCTTCTCTTTGTATTAACAGCTGACGTGCTGCCGCGGATGATTCAGGGTGTGACCAGCGCTGGGCTTACTCGCGGATGCAATATGGGTGATCTGCATATCCCTCTCCTTCAATATGCGGATGACACCTTATGCTTTATCGAGGGGGAGCGGATTCAGTCCTTGGGGATGGCCACTACGGTCCAACTTTTTTGCGAAATGTCGGGGCTCCGCATCAATGAGGCCAAGTCGAAGTTCGTGCCTTTTGCTTTCTCGGCTTTGGAGGCTGGGGAATGCTCCTCTATATTGGGGGCTACTCTCGGGGAACTTCCGCTGGATTACCTGGGTTTACCTCTCTCGGTGGGCCGTGCGCGCTTGCGTGATTATCAGAGGGTGGTGGAGAAGGTTGAGGCCAGGTTGGCTGGTTGGCGTTCGACGCTGCTCTCCAGAGGTGGGCGTTTGGTTCTTCTTAAATCTGTCCTTTCGGCTATCCCCATCTATTTCTTATCGGCGCGCGGCTTGCCTAAGGGGATTCGGCTTCGCTTGGAGAAATGTATGAGGGGCTTCCTATGGGGTAAGAATGGAATTGATAGAAGAGGGATTCATCTGGTCGGCTGGGATGACGTTTCGCGCCCAAAACGCGACGGGGGTCTGGGTATTCGGCGTCTGGAGGTGATGCGTGACGCTTTGCTTCTCAAATGGGCGATGAGGCTTTTAAGTCGAAAAGATTGTTTCCTGGTGCAGTGCCTCCGCGTTGCGGCGGGGAATGCCTTTCTCTATGTCTTTGACGGACGCTCCCATGGTCATTCTCCCACCTTCTGGCGCGAGGCCTTCTCTGTCTTCAACAGCAATAGATCCTTGTTTAGGCCGACTCTCGACGATGGGAACTCTTTCCGTTTCTGGACAGTGGACTGGTCTGGTAATGGCATATTTATGAACCTTTTTCCGAGGCTTTTTGCGCTGGCCGGGGACAAATTTGCGTCGGTGGCTTCGTGTTGGTCCGATGGCTCCTGGTGTCCGACTTTGGTGGACAATCTATCCGATCAGCGGCTGAATGACTTCTCGGCTCTGATGGCTTTACTTGTGGACGCCCCTACTCCCTCGAGGGGCCGTGATCATTTCGCCTGGAAGGAGGGGTCCTTCAGCTCGAGGAAGGGTGTACTTCTCTATTCTCCCCAGCGCCGTGCATTCGGAGGCATCTTTCCTCGGTCACAGCAACCTCATTTGGGGTCTCAAGCTCCCGGAAGGATTGGTATTTTTCTGTGGATTCTTAGACGTGCCTTAATTTTCCAAAACCTACCCAGCTTGTGTGGTTTGTGCGATTCGGCTGTTGAGACGCCCGGCCATCTTTTCCTTCACTGCGACCTCGTGCGGCCCATTTGGGATGACGTGAGTTGGCTAAATCGTTCCTCGATGGAGACTTTCTGGGAGAGCTTATCTACCGATGCAAATCGGCCGAGGGCAGAGAGACTGATTCCCATCGCGCGCATCTGGAGTATTTGGCTGGGAAGAAACAAATCTCTTTTTGCTGGGCAGAGATTCTATAAGGAAAATATTTGTATTGAAGCGAATCGCTTTTTGTTTGGACTGGTCATCCGTGTAGCGTCTTTTGGGGGGCGAATGGTATCCTTATTGATATCATCTACCCCTATTTTTTCCTTTTCGTTCCCACTGTAAGTATTCTCTATCTAATTTCTTAATAATATGGGGCGAACACCTATGGGTGTATCCCCCTTTTTTTGGAGTGTCAAAAAAAACATCCCAACACTCGCATCTCCTAACTGTTGTATCAGCTGATCTTCTTTGCAAATGACCAAACCATCTTAAGCGGTTTTCTCGCATCTTATCCTCGATCGGAGCTACACCAGCTTTCTTTTTGATTGCATCATTCTGAATCCGATCTTTAGTGTGTGTCCACACATCTACCTTAGTATTTTCATTTCTGCTACAACCATTCTCTGCACATGTCTATGGTTCACAAGCCAATATTCAAATCTATAGAGCATAACAGGTCTCACGGCTGCTTTGTAAAACTTTCTTTTAATTTTTAAGGAATTTTCTTATCACAGAGAACAACAGAGATTCCTCTCCACTTTAGCATGCCTGTATTTATTCCATTAATAACATCTCCGTCAATTTCCCAATCATGTTGCAAAAATAGATCCCAGATATCTAAAAGAATCCCTCTTCCGAATGTTATTATCACCAATCTTCACCTCGATTCCTTCCCCATTGCTTCCATCAAAGGTGCACTCCATATATTCCATCTTAGACCTACTTATATGAAATCCTTTATTCTCCAACTCATGCCTCATACCTCAAGCTTCTCATTTACTCCATCTCTAGTGTCGTCGATCAATACAATATCATCAGCAAATAACATACACGAAGGTAACTCATCCTGAATGCGACTTGTCAACTCATCCATAATCAAAGTAAAAAGAAATAGACTCAAAGCTGAACCTTGATGTAAACCAATGTTGATGTGAAAATAACCAGTCTTCCCAGACGGGGTCCTTACACAAGATAAAGTCCTATCATACATGTCCTTTATGAGGTTAATGTATAGGAGAGGTACTTGTCTCTTCTCCAAAATTCTCCACAATATCTCTCGTGGGACAGAATCATAAGCCTTCTCTAATCAATAAAGATCATATGGCGGTTCGTTTTAGCTCTGTAAATCTCCATTGTTCTCCTCAGCAAATGGATGGTTAGTTGAGCGACTTGACATGAACCCGAATGGCTTTTCTTTAACGAAGGGAACTTGCCTCAACCTTCTTTCGATCACACGTTCCAAATTTTCATAGTATGACTCATCATTTTGATACCTCTGTAATTTGAACAATTTTGAATGCCCCGTTTTTCACATAAAGAGGCATCACCATACTCCTTCTCTAATCTTCAGGCATTTCTTTCTTCGCCAAATAATATTGAATAAATTGTAAGCCAAGTCAAACTACGCTCACCTGAAACTCTCCATACTTCTACAGGGATGTCATCCGGTTCTACACCCTTTCCTAGGGTCTCTACCTTCAAACCTCCTCTACTTCCTTTCTTTATATCTGTCTATGCTTGCACGATTCAAGTAACTTTCACTACTAGCTAGATCACCCAAAGTGGTCTCTCTATTTCCTTCCCCAATGAAAAGTTTATGGAAGTACTGCTCCATCTAGTCTCTATATCCTTCCGAGTAACAAGCACGTGACCTTCCTCGTCTTTAATGCATCTCGTTTGAGAAAGGTCTTTGGTCTTTCTTTCTCTTGCTTTGCCCAACCTGAATATATCCTTGTGGTCCTCCTTAGAGTCGAGATTTTTTATACAAAACTTCATAAGCTTTTTACTTAGCTTTGCTTGCAGCCCTTCTTTGCTTCCTCTTTGCTATGTTGTAGTTTGTGACAATTTCCTTTGTTTGTCCTTAAACATAGCTTTAAAGCATGCTCTTTTAATTTTAGCTTTTCTTGCACCGCTTCACTCCATCACCGAGCCTCCTTTTGACTTGGGGTTCCTACTTTTGACTCGCCTAGTAACTTGCCTCCACATCTCATTTGCACTTCCGCTACATCTCAAGATAAGTCTTCTAAAACCTTCTCCCTGAAGCTCAATTGCTTCAGTGGAAGATTCCACCATTTAGTTCTAGTGATCTTAGGAACCCTCCTTTTCTTTACCAACCCATTTATTGGTACATCCAAGACTAAACAAGCGATGTTGGGTTGTTAAACTCTCTCCTGTGATTACTTTGCAGACTTTACCACACAACCGATCTCTTCTCCTCAACGTAAATTAATCTATTTGTTTTCTAGTTGGCCGACTCTTATAAAATAAATTAAATGCTCCTCCCTCTTCTTGAAGAGAGTGTTTGCTATGAAAAAATCATATGACGTTACAAAATTCAGGATGGCTTTTCCCTCTTCATTTCTATCCCCAAAACCATGTCCTCCATGAACACTAGCATACCCTGAAGCATCTTTTCCCACATGTCCATTAAGATCTCCGCCTATGCAAAGCATCTCTCTTTTTTTGGGATTCCTTATAAAATCTTATCTAGTTCCTCCCGAAAAGTTTGTTTAGTCCTTTCATCTAACCAATTTGCGATGGATAAACTGAAATTATATTCATAATTTGTTCTTCAAGCACCAATTTAGCAAAATAATCCGATCCTCGAATGTTTACACCTCAACCACACAATCCTTCAAATCCTTATGAACAACCACTCTTACACCATTTCTACCCTTATCTTTAACTGAATACAAAAGTTTAAAGCCCGTCTTTTCGATCTCCATTGCTTTCTCTCTAACCCATTTAGTCTCTTAAAGACATAATATATGAATCTTCCTTCTTTCCATCGTATCCATTATCTCCATCAATTTTCCAGTTAAAGTGCCACATATTCTAACTTCCACTCCGTAACTTTCGTTGCAATATCTTTTAGACTAACTTCTTTACTCGCATGCGTCCATTATGCGAGAACCCTTGTAAATTTTGGATTGCATACGGGCGGTGATGCAGCGGAACTAGCTTAATTACATGCATGCGTTCCTCATGTGAGAACCTTTGCAAATTTTGAACTAGATCCAAGCTGCGATGTAGCGGTCCTTGCCAATTTTTCATTACTTTCGGGCGATGCAACGCGTCGCAAGTAGGTAATGTCCCAACGAATCTGTGTGTTTGCTTAAATCCATGTTGAAAAGATTCGACTATCATGAGGCAACTTCCTAAATAGTATTTTTTAAAAAAATATTATTTAGGAAGTTGTTTCCGACTGTTTTACGCTGGCTATCGGCTACCTAACGCAACCCTCTTCATTTACCCGAGCTTGGGACCGACCATGCTTGCGTTATGGCTCTTTAACAAAGCCTAAAAAAATACACATCTTATATCTTCGGTATTTATGCTCATTATTATCAACAATATCTTCACATCCTTTGCTCTAATGGTATGATATTTTTCTTTCCAAGCTCTGAGCATTATTCTTCTTGTAGATGCATGTCATAATCAACATCATCTTCAACAATTTTTGCTTCAATCACATAATACTTCCTTTCATGCTTTGAGCTTTATTCTTCTTGCTCTTAATTTTGTTTTGTTGATCTTATCCCGCAAGAACATTTTCTAGAAATTTCATAAATGTAAAAACATCAAATTATTTATTATATTTTCATATATTGACATCAATATTCGATACTAACGATTGCAAGCTTCTCCTTTTCTTCTACCTCTTTCTCTATGCATATGAAGAGGAGTGTTATCAACCACTTAAATTCTTCTACCTCTTTCTCTATCTTTTTTTTGGGAGAAATTAATGAGCGAGCTCTAGAAGAGGAGCACCCTAATGTCGTATATTTATTTAAAAGATATATACATAAAGTTACATGGACCACAATATACATCAAGTTACATGGATCACACCTCAATTTAGGGAGAGTTAGATGGAGTGAGAGAGGGGACACCCTTCAGAGGACTATGTTTTCTCTGGAATGAGAGAGGAAATGCAAGAGAGGTGGTGGAGTTGGTGTGATGGGTGTTAGTGGTTCGAGGTGATGTTCTCCTTAGGATTCTTGTCGTGTGGAGTTGGGCTTCCTCGTAGAGGTTTATGACCTTTTCTTGGAGGTTTAGGAATTTGGAGGTTTAGGACCTCGACACGAAGGTTTTGGGCCTCCACTTGGAGGTACAACTTGTGCTAGGGCTCTGCCTAAAGGTTTGGACCTTTTCCTTGGGATGTGACTGCAATTGGACCTTCTCCTAGAGGTTATGGAACCTATCCTGGAGGTGCGACTGTAACTAAACCTCTGCGTGGAGGTTCTGGATCTTTGCACAGGGAGGTGTGAGGCCTTTGCATGGAGGCACTAATGCTTTGGCTGTGGCCGAGCTTCCATTAGGAGGTGTTGACTTGCCACTTGACGTTGTGTGGGACCATGTAGATGTGGCTTGTGACCTTGAAGATAACTCTTTTACAATTGAAGTGCTGATGAAGAAGATTGGGAAGTGGTGCATCGATACAGGTCTTGATAGGGGCTACGACACCTCCCATTCCTAGATTTTTTGATCTTTATGGGTTACCAATGTAGAGATTGCAAGCTTCGTAGTGGGGCGATGACAACCTTGCATAATCCCTACCTCATGTGTAGAGGAGAACATAGTGCATCATTCCATCATTCCAAATGCTACATTGTAGACCCCTTAAAAGTCGTACTTTGCAAGGAGACTTGTCTGTGTCAATAGGAGATTGCTGATTCATTGTTGGATCACCACCCTCTTGTTTTGGTTGCTTTGTAGAGATATATTTCATATTTATGTATCGTTTATATATTTTTTGTTCTTCGGTCCACTTTATGTAATTTGCCCATAGGTCTCTCCCTATATAAGAGAGCTTAGGGACCAAGGGATAAACATCTCTTTCGTTTTTCCCAACATGGTATCAGAGCGACGGTCCTAGATCGGAGCTCCGAAACCCAAACCCTAAGCCCCTTCCGCTCCTCTCCTCCTCTCACGCAAGACGCCTTCGCCTCGCCAGCCTCCGCATGGGCCCCGCCAACCCTCGTCTGGGCTCTGCCGGCCCCACCGACCCCACTTGGGCCCCTCCAGCCCCCACCCCTCCCCCGCCTAGGCCCTTGTTGGCCCTCGCCCAGCCCCCGGCTCCCGCCTTGGCCCCTTGCGACTGCCCAGGTTCCTCCCGCATGACTCCTGCTGCCTAGGTCACCGCCTAGGCATCTCGTAGCCGCTCGCTGGAACCCTAGCGAGTCCTCCTTCCAAGCGGGCTGAATGCCGTTACAGGGGCCTCTTGGTTTTTTGATGAGATTGGTTGCATGAGTCCACACATGCAATCATATCTCTCTTTGTCAGTGTAGACAATTCCTTGTCTAGACTTCAACCTAGTCTTCTTAAGGGTTAGATCCATCACGTTCATCACTTCCTATTGGAGGATGAACATGTGAGGGAGCAGCGCTCGTGGCCTTCGAAGGCTCAAGGGGTTCAACAACGTCAAGGAGTCCAAGGTGGCGTACAAAGGGACACTCGCGGTGACGCTCACGGTCACGCTCACGGGAAGACGATGCTAGTGGAGCTCAAGATGGAGGGGGTGGCGCATGGGTGAAGGTCACGTATGCAAAAGCAGGAAGCGGTGCTTTTGCTGTCAGGGGCGAGGTCATATCGCCTCTGCATGTCGAGCTCCTCCTTGGCTGCTTTCTCTGCGGCAAGGTAGGTCATCGCATGATTTCCTCCACTCAATGGCTCTTTTCCTGTCATCCTCCGAAATAATCTGCAAAGCTGAAGATCTTTCAATTAATTCTTCCGGGGATAGCTCCCTAACGTTCTCCAAGCGATCCAAACGAAGAATAATCGCCTCAGCCTCATTACGATTAGAAAGTCTAGCCTGACGAGTGGAAAATTTGAAGGAAGCTAGAACACGTCGAAGGGACGAGAGCTTAAGAGCAAAGCGACGAGCTGCATCACCAGGAAAGGACGTCTGGGACCAATGATTGCGCACCAGCTCCTTAAAATTAGGCTCCAGCAGCCAACTCTTCTCATAGTGAAAAATACCACGTGGGCGGGAGGAATCGTCCGAATCCCAAATAATGGGACTATGATCCGAAAAAGACCGAGGGCGAGAAGTAACCGAGCATAGGGGAAAAACTTCCAACCAACGGGAGTTAGCCAAAAACCGGTCCAGCCGGAGAACGAGACGAGTTATTATCCCAAGTGTAGTTGATATCCGCAGCCACCATATCACCAAGAGCCAAGTCATTGATGAAATCCAAAAAATCACAAGAGCCTGGATCCCTTCCCCCCCGTCCCCGAGGGCGGTCATTTGAAAGCAAAGTAACATTAAAGTCCCCCCAGAATCCACGGAATTTCCCCCAAAGCCGCAGCATCACCAAGCAGGTCCTCCCATAAAGCGCGACGGGCAATGTGGCATAAAGGCGCATAAACACAAGAGAAAGCCAAAGATACATTAGTGTCCGCATGCACAAGGATCACAGTGATAGAGTGTCGTCCCAAACGGAGCTGGATAAAGAAAATCTTGAAGAACGCCAAGCCACAATAGCACCACCAGAAGATCCAACTGCGTCCAAAGAGCAAAAAGCGTCCACTGGCCCCGCCCCAAAGGATTTCCCTAGAGCGACATCAACCCCCGAGAGCTTTGATTCCTGGAGAAAAGCGACGTCACAGTCCCAATCGACCAAACGCGATCCCAAAGCCCTGCGACGCATCGGGTCACCCAGTCCACGAACATTCCAAGAGAGAAGCTTCATTAAATATTACAAAAAGAGCCCAAAAAGTGTTTGCGGACCAAGGAACCGCTAGACTTGATCACGTCGCTGACCCTTCCGGCGAAGCCCTGCCGCCTCCGCCACAGCTTCCCGAGAGAAGAGAACCGGCGAAGGAGAAGGCCCCCCGAAGGACTGCTCCAGGCGCCGAGCATAAACAACTCCATATCTTGTCGGGGAAGCAAACACAGCATTCCAAGAGTTCCAAGAAGCATCAAAGCGAGACGAAGATACCGGCGCAGCGTTCGAAGAAGAAGCCCAGGGATCGTCAGAAGACCTAGACATCCCAACAGCGGAAGATGGCTGGCTAATAGGCTGAGAGAACGTATCAGTACCGTCCGCGGAGGCAACCTCCGAAGACCCCGAATCAAGCGCCAGTAGAAGAGGCGAGGAGATGGAAGAAGATGGAATAAAGTCTTCAGAGCAAACCGACTGATAGAAGGGCACCGCTGAGATCGGAAGAGGGCAAGGAATATCTGAAGAGCAAATAAGTGAGTCGCTTAAAATTACCGGGTCAGGCGCCGCCCATGACAGGGTCCGAATAGGAACCGACCCGGAGAGTGGAATCGGAAGCACCACATCGAAACACGAAGCAAGGCCGCGGGCCTGCGGATTGGGAATATCAGAGAAATCCCCCGACAGCGAATCGACCTCGAGAAAGCCCCTAGGCACGTGAGAAGGCGCCCGTCCATCTGCACACGCGAAACGAAGCCCAAGCGACGAAAACGAAGGGTTGCCATGCATCAGCGATGCTTCGAGAAAATCCTCGGAAAAGTGACACGTGGGCCTCCGAAGACGAACCGCCGATGTCAGAAACAGAGAGAGAGCCGGCGACCTCGACCGGGGAAGGCATTGTCGGAGCTGCCGGCAGCGGGAAGAAGAACTCGAGTTTGAATGACCAACGGCCAAGACCCAATTTCTCGAAAAGAACCTTGCCAGCCATGGAGCGGCACAGGGTAGAGGAGCATTCCACCAGAATCCTCGTGCATGACCAATCAGAACCAGGAGTTAGGCCATCGTCCAGAATAGCCACCACCTGACCCCAGCTGCGAATAACCTTGGAAAGGCAATGAGCCGAGCGAGAGAGGAATGGAACGCCGCGAACCTCCACCACGCACAGTTCGGAAGTCAAGCTCGCGCCATCAGCAACCCGAGGCCGACGCCATTTGACGATGGACGAATCAGCACGAGAAAGGAGGGTATCCCGTTGCTCCGGGGAGAGCCCTCGAGCACAGCATCGAAAGTCATCCAAGAAGAAGAAGTCCCCCGAGAAGTCTTCGCCCAGGAGAAGTAGAGTTGCAGATTGAATCACCTCACGGTCAAAGCCCGGCCGCTGCACCACGCCAATCGCCACACTATAATTGTCACCCCAGTGCCTTCGGACCGAAACTCGCCCTCGCAGGTACCTCCGAAGACTCCCCAGCCGAACGACCATCCGCATGAGGATAGTGGACGCCACGCCGAGTCGAGTCATGCTGCACCCGATCCGCCCTCAGGCCCTCACGGACATTCTTCGCTGAAACAGAAAGGCTGCCAGAATCGCCATAGCCAAGAGGTGGAGGAGAAAGAATGCTCTTCCCCCTAGAAGAGGCGTCGCCGCCGCTCCCGGAAACCACCTGAGCGAACGAGCGAGAGTCCCGCAAGGCCGAGGAACCACGCCCACTAGAAGGAGCCTCCAAGCGAGAGGAACGCTTCAGCTGCCGAGGATCCATGCGCTCCTTCCTGCACGAAATCGAACGATGACCAACCCTTCCGCACCGGAAGCATCGAGGGGGAGCCCAGCATGCAGACGCCAAATGACCACGACCCGCGCAGCGAAAACAACGTCTACCGGGCTTAGAACGAGACACCTTCACCCACCCATCCTCGACTACATCATGCGAGCGAAGACCCGGCTGACGAGTGGCAAAGATAGGGCCACCGCCAACACCGCTCTGCTTCGGAACCCACACACGCTTCTGAGGACGCTCCCGCTTACTCCCCGCTCCTACGAACCCACACACGCGAGTGTTGGGATGTTGAGTCGGCTAAGAGAGGGCGAAGACGGTCCAAGAAGTATTGGAAAGAGACCATACAAAGGGATCTTAGCTTTGTGGATATAAGCCTGGGATTGACCCAAGATAGATCTGAATGGAGCGAAGAATCCATGTAGTCGACCCTACTTAATTGTGGGAAAAGGCTTTGTTGTTGTTGTTGTTAAAGAGCTATAAAATCATGTACAAAAATATTACTAATTGATTAACCTAAATCTACAAATTGATTAGTATAATTACTTAAAAATATGTGAGCGGAAAAAGAAATCCCATTTTTATGGACTTATAACTATAAATACCTACTACATATTCCATATAATATTATTATTTAGAGGGCAAAGTGCAGGCAACCTGGGGTGTAGGTAACTCCCTGCACCCGACCTATTTTTCATTATTTTTTATTGAAAACTTGGGGGAATGTACTTAATATGATGAGTAGAATATGTATTTCAAGTTTCATGCAAAATAAACATTCCTCACATGTTCATCTAGAAGAGGTCATTTTCAGCAATTCTGAAACCGTTAAAATGTGGTAGCCTTGATGGAGATGATAGGAGTCTCAAATTAAGTTGATTTTGAATGACACCATGGTGATATATAGTGATCTAATTCTCCCAAGGTTTCATTTCAAAAAAATCAAAAAATGATGAAAAAATAGGCCGGGTGTAGGTAGTTACCTGCACCCGCCGGTGTAGGCTCCTTTTTCCCTATTATTTATTATGTAAGTCCCATAACTACCTATTCTATATAGCCCTCAAAATTTGCTTTAAGTTTGATTTAAAGGCTATGTTATTTTCTAAAAGTTGCAAAATTAATTTAAATGAAGACAATTAACAACTTCCACTACATTTTGATCCTAACCCTTCAATTAAGATCATAAGACTTACATTTTTATGAGACTTAAATTTATTAAACCATCTGAAACTCATTTTTTAACTATAAATATGTGCTTACTTCTCTTCATTTTTAATTCACCGCTATCTTTGTTTACTACTCAAATCCACAAGAGAGAAATAGTTCTTCTCCCTCAATTTTGTTCTTGAAAAAGCATCTTGAAGAAAGCACACTTGAAAGGAGTTTTTCGCAATAAAAGCTTTGCATTTATTTTGGCTATTGTCTTGTAAGATCTAAATTATTTTGATCTTCATTCATTAGACTTATATCTACTTTGAGACCATCATCTTTTTATACTAGTTGTGTCTATTTGTATCCATATATATTAGTATAATTTGTTTGCAACTAGGAGACTATGGATGACATTTCTACTCTTATTATTTGTCACTACCTCTACTCCAAGGAGACTATTACTAGTCACAACTTGACTAGTACAAGTTTGATTTGAAGGTGATGCAAGAGGAGCTGGTGGTGGACATGGGTTTGATTTGGAGGAGTATAGTATTGAACCGTGTGAAGGTTTTCCTATGGTTGTTTCGTATGAGGAAGGTCCTTACGAAGGCTCGTCGAGGATATCGGCAGGGAGCGGAGGATCTATATTTCTCTATATTATGTTCCTTTGTAATTTTATAAAGTAAAAAGATCTACCTTGTGGATTGTACAATGTAGAGATTCTATTAGGGATTACACTACTCCTGTTGAAGTAGTGGTTAGTGCAGCCTACATGTGCAGGAGTTTAGAAATTCAGGATAGGAATATTCGTGTGAGAGGCTTTTACCCACGTGGGCTTCCTCTATAAAATTCATTATTATTGTGTGATTGTCATAAATTGATTATCTCATATTGTCATTTGCTCTATTCAATTATTTGTAAAAATAATTTCTTCCAAACGATTAAATTAAAAATTACTTGAGAAATTTAGTAAATCAATAACCCCCCACCCCAGCCCCTCTTGTTAATTTCATTGGGTGGAGGAAATAAGAAAAGGCAAACGTCCCGAAACACTTAAGGAGAGATACAGACTAACATGTTTGGTCTGCAAGGAGATGAATCTCAAAGAACTTTTTTGCATCAATAAAAAAGGTGGCATGATGACAAGGTTCACCATTGCGAGTCACAAGCAAGGTTCGAAAAACTAAAGGCGGAACGAGATGTTTTCCCTGGAAGCGAGATGAGGCGTAGCCTCGAGGCGGTCGAGGCGTAAGCCTCAGTTTTGTATAGAAAAATAATTATAAAATATATAATAAATATACTTATTGATGAAATAATATAATCTGACAAACATATATTATATAAAAATGTAATATATGATGATATTACGAAGATAAGAACATGGAAAAAGGATATGTCAATGACTCATTGCCATAAACCTTTCTAAATTTCTACCTAATCAAAAGGAAATCATTGGTTATAACTTATAACTTTCACTAAAAAATTAATCTAAAAGGGATTGGCTATAGTTGTCATTATAAATATCCAAGTTGTTGATATGAATCATATAATTTGAATACTAACTATATGTTCTACTATACCCAGATGAAGAACGTTTGGTATACATCCCCCCCTGTTGCACCATACCCTACCAGAAATGGGGGTCTCGCTGCAAGTATGTAATAGTAAGCGTTCACTAAAATGATTTGGCATGTTAATGGTAAATATGAATATGAAAGAGGTCAAATTCAAACATATGAATATGAAAGAGGTCAAATTTAAGCATTCATTTTGCATAAATTAATAGTTAGACATAATTAATAGTAAATATGAAGTAGTTTGCTGAAATAGTTGCACATAATTAATAGTAAATATGAAGTAGTTTGCTGAAATAGTTGCACATAATTAATAGTAAATATGGAGTTATGGGTACGAAAGAAACATCAGATTTAGGCATTTAACTTGTATAATCATTATCCTAAACAAGTTAATATCTATAAGCTTCTCAAACCACCATGTAAACTATTAAAATCATACAAAAAAGTAAAAACGCCTCGGAAAATGCCTCGACGCCTCGAGGCTACGCCTCAGCCACTCGAGGCGCACGCCTCACTGGACAAGGCCGAGGCGCACGCCTCGAGGCTAAAAAGGCCCCGCCTCGCCTCGAGGCGTACGCCTCGACCGCCTCGAGGCGCGCCTTTTAATACCATGGTCACAAGAACTATTTTGTCTTTATGAGCTGAAGGAGAGTTAATAGTGAGGAGCGTATTGAAGATTTTGCATTGTCTCTCCATTTCCTTCTGCATCATGTACTTTCTTTTCAAAGTCATACATACACTTAAGAGAAATGGGAAAGGCTATTGTCGAACACTTTAAGAGCGTTCTTCGAGGACTATATCGAGAATCTGGAAGTGGTTGGGTCTCGGGGTCACGACCGTGGCGCCCTCTTTTTGTGACATGCTCACTATGGATGTGTCCTTAGAGGAGATTAAGGATGCGGTTCGGGACTTGAACGCAGATGGGGCTCCAGGCCCGGATGGATTCCCAGTGGCCTTCTATAAATACTTTTGGGAGTTAGTTGGCTCAGAGGTTTTGGAGGTTGTTTCTGAACTCTGTTTGGGCAACGCGGGCTTCGAAAGGATTAATTGAGCTATGATTATTCTACTGGCCAAGTCTTTGGCGACGGAAAGTATCGATGACTTCCGTCCTATTGCGGTTTCTAACGCTTTATATCTGATTATCGCGAAGGTGTTCGCCATTAGGCTAAGCCGTGTTCTTAAGAGCACTATCTCCCCGCTGCAGTCTGCTTTTATTCTGGGTAGGCATATCTCGGATTGCCTCACTCTTGCTTCGGAGATCATTGAAGACTGGAGGAGAAGGGATGAGCGCGGTGTGCTGTGAAAAGTGGACTTTGCGAAGGCTTACGATAGCCTTGACTGGAGATTCCTATGGTCGGTGTTGCAGAGGAGGGGGTTCCCGGAGAGATAGGTCTCTTGGATGAGGCGTTGTGTGACGACATCTTCTTTTACGATCATGGTGAATGGTCGCCCGGAAGGGGGCTTCTTCCAGCCTCGTAGGGGTGTGCGCCAGGGGTGCCCTCTTGCTCCTATGTTGTTTGTTCTCGTCGCGGACGTCTTAACGCACATTGCTCTTCGAGTGGTTAGTTGCGAGCTATCAAATGGATACTCGAGGGATGGGTCACTGATTCGGCTCTTACAGTATGCCGACGATACTCTCTTCTTCAAAAAGGGGGGAGTAGTGGAGGCCAATGGTATGGCCATGGCTTTGGATATCTTCAATGAATTATCCGGTATGTTCAAGAATGTAGATAAGTCGAAGGTCATCCCTATCAACCTTTCTGTGGATGAGGCTGATGCTTGTGGGCGAGCATTAGGGTCGGGTTGCAGCTCACTGCCGATGGACTATGTGGGGATGCCCTTGATTATGGGCAGAACGAGGATGAGGGACTGACTCAGAGTCGTGGAGAAGGTGGAGGCGAGGTTGGCAGGGTGAAAATCGGGCGTTTTATCGATTGGGGGGGGGGGGGGGCATTTGGTACTCCTCAAGGCGGTCATGTCCTTCATCCCTATTTATTTCCTATCAAACCGCCGTATACCAAAGGGAATTCGTGATCGACTCGAGAAGCGTATGCGTGGGTTCTTATGGGGCAAGCATAGGGAGGAGACGAGGGGCATTCACCTTGTTGGGTGGGAGAAAATTACGCTCCAGAAGAATGAGGGAGGGTTGGGGGTAAAGCGGTTGGAGCAAATGAACGAGGCCTTACTTCTTAAGTGGGCGAGCAGCATGTGGGGCCCTGGGGAGGACCCCTGTTGAACCATGTTGCGCAAGATCTACGGTATTGGGGGGGCTCCGCCTAGGCCGACTGCTCGCATGGATTCTCCCACTCCGTTCTAGAGGGGGTGGTGGAGGTTTTCTCGAAACATATATCCTTGTTTAGACCGATCCTTGGCAGGGGCGACTCCTTCGCGTTTTGGTTTGATGATTGGACGGGAGGGGGCCCCTCTGCTCGCGGTTCCCGCGATTGTATGCTCTGGCAGATGATAAAAATGTGATGGTTGCGTCTTGCTGGTCGGATGGAAATTGGTTCTCGGCCTTCTCCTCTAGCTTCTCGGACCAGAGGCTCAAGGACTTCATGGCGTTGATGGATTCTATCAAAGATGTGGGGCGCACAGCGGAGGGGAGAGACCATTGGGGATGGCGTGCGGGTCCATTCACGGTTAGGAAGGCTTTTGGGGCAATTCGCAGGCCTCCGCCCTCTCGATCGGAGGTTGTGATTCGTGATTGTGCGTTTTTTTGGGCTCTCAAGCTCCCCGAGGGAATTGGTTTCTTCTTGTGGCTGTTTCGGAGACAAAGGCTAATGACCAGGGATCGGTGTGCTAGGTTTCTGGGTTCCACTTCAGATAGGTGCCTTCTTTGCGAGGAGGCGATTGAGTCCGTTGATCATCTATTCTTTAGATGCCCCAAGGTGATCCAGGTTTGGCGGGAGGCCGGTCTGACTTGGTTGTGTGCTGGGGATCTCACGGCTTTCTGCGGCTCGCTGGTGGCTAATAGGGGCAGACCTCGGAGGGAGATAATCTATCTTGTTGCCATCATTTGGGCCGTTTGGCTGGGAAGGAATGCTTTACTCTTCTCGGGGCAGCGCTTCTACAAGGAAAACATGGGGATTCATGCCGCGAGATTAGTGGAGGAGTGAGAGATGTAATTGGGTTTTCTTGTTTACCTTCACTTTTGTTTCTACCTCCTCTTTTTTCCGTTTTTTGAATAAAAGCTGGGGCGAACACCAACGAGTGTCTCCCCCTATTTCAGGCTTTCGAAAAAAAAGATTATGATCCATGTTCAGATTAATATACTTTATGGTTTCA
Organism: Ottelia alismoides; assembly: GCA_037367405.1. NCBI lineage: Eukaryota > Viridiplantae > Streptophyta > Magnoliopsida > Alismatales > Hydrocharitaceae > Ottelia > Ottelia alismoides. The sequence goes on from JAZKJV010000010.1 coordinate 515,603, forward strand.
CGGAATCTCCAAGTCCAACAATATAATCATGTATTTGTCTCTTCAACAGACTGTTAAATTAAAAAATAAGATGAAATTGTAGAAGATTTTCTGACGATGCTACTGGACCAGTGCTTTTGCATGTGGATGTGTACACGTGACAGTACATGTATTATAATAAAAGATGCACGAAACAAAAAATGACAAGATAGTTACATTTAGAAACTACAAAAACTCAAAATACCTCAGGTAATATGAACTCGACAAGGCAATCCCCAGCCCCATCTTGCTGTGGAATATATCCTTCATTGAAATGAGAATTAAAAGCATCCCGTTTCCTTTTTCCAGCAGATGGCATGAAAAAATCCTGGAGAATTTCTTATGAATGTTAGCTCCTATAACAACAATACCATACTAAGAAAATGAAAAATCGCATTCCAATACCAGCTGCATTTACAGCATTCTGGTCTAGAATTGAACTCTTGCTAAGATTGTCACAGCTGCGTTATTTTTGGTTTCCTTGTCTGTTAATAAAGAGTATTCATACTTGTCTTCATTTCACAGAATAAATTATACCCATCTACTTCCTCGAGCTCACTAGCAGTGACAACAATCCAAATTTGGTCACGTCAGTGCAATTTATATATATATATATATATATATATATATATATATATATGAGGAAAATGGGGCTGCCCCCATGGAGTAGCCAACTTGGCTACTCCCACCCCTATTTTTCCCTCATTTTTTTATTTTTTTGGAAAATAAAAATTTGTATATTCATCATTATATCCCTCTCACAATCTATTAAAATTTCGTCAGAAACAGAGACTCCTACGGCCTCCATTCTGGTAGGGTATGGTGCAACAGGGGGGATGCAACAAAGGGAGCTTCACCTCCCTCTGCAAAATAGAGATGAACGCAACTCTATAGATTCTAGAGATCCGCTATAGCTTCTTTGCTTCATTCCTTTCGTCTTTTATCTTTGTAAAAAATATCATCTTTGTTGTAAAAGTCTATAATTATATATATAACTCACTAGAACTGCGTATATGACCGTTATTTCTATGAACTAAACATTGTCTTATTAATAATTATCTACATTTTAGAATAAAAATACTCATCTATTTTTCTGAACAAAAAGACATTTTATAAGTATTTTTAACTTAGTTATTTTAATTTCGATTCCAATATATATCAATCAGCTCAATGATATGCCCAGATATGTGCGATATAAGGCATATGGATGAGAGATATGTGTGATATAAGTGTGTATTTGTTAGCTATTATTGTTTTAAGAACTTGAATTTAATGATATCCATTTCCAATATGTACCAATCAATAATCAGCCTTAACAACGAAATGACCGATGTGACCGATATGTGCGATATAAGGCATATAAATGACCGATATGTGCGATATAAGGGGCATATATGAGCAATATGTATGATAAAATTACGTATATGTGAGCTATTTCTTGTTGTAAATAACTTGAAAGATCTTAATTTGCAAAAAAATGGTCGAAAAATGACTTTTTGAGTCATTTCCGAAATTTCCACCGAAATCGTCGAAATTTCCCGAAATATCGGCGAAATTTCGTTATTGGAGGTGACCGAAACGAAATCGAAATCGAGATTTCGAACCTTGTTGTACATACAATTTTAAAATATATAGTTATGAAGACACTTAAAATGTTCCATCACATTCTCCCCGTACATTCTCTCACCTTAGAAAGGAGTCCAATTTCTTGCCAACCACAGTTCCAAAGAACAGCCAAAATCCAAACCATATCAAAATCGGACCCAAACTCTTAATAGATCTTAGTAACCACATTCTGCTTCTTGCCTTTCCATAAGACCAAAGAACTCTCTACGAAAACCGCAAAACAGAGGTAGACTTCCTGTCTTTAGGGCATATTACATAATCAGCATTTGTATAGGCCGTGATGGCAAGAAAATATCATCTACTAAAAAACAACCATGTAGCTACAAAAGACTTTGGATATCTTAGGATCATGCGAACAACATCGTATGAGCATATTGTGATTGCTCCATAAACTAACTGACTTTTTTCGCTGCAAAGGAGATATATGGTCTGGTAATAGTTGTGAAGATGAACTTCGCAACAAGCTCATGGTATCTCCTCTGGTCCACCTCATCAGCATCACCATCGTAGAGCTTCATGTTGGGGTCCACGGGATGGGAGTAGTGGCAGGCATTGTTTCAGATTTAGTGAAATTTCGACGAAATTTCTGCGAAATTTCAGTTTCGACAAGGGACCGAAATCTCGAGCAAAATGGCGATATGATGGCAGTTTTCGGTCATATCTTCACAAATGGTGGTCGATATGGGCGAAGAAATTTCAACGAAATATCGTACCGACAGGGTATCGATACGATATCCGAAACCGATATTTAAACCCTTGGTGGCAGGTATGTAGTTTGGCATCCTATCTCTAGAAGGTATAAAACTTACTTCCTATGTGTCATCATAAGACCTCTATGGTTCCTAGTAAACTTAAGCACAAGAAAATATCATAGTTCAGCAAGGTCCTTGGTGACAAACTCTTGTTCAACGAACTCCTTAGCCTCGTTGATACACTTTATCTCATGTAACAAAAATATCATAAACACAAACCAGAATGACAACAATATCTCTTAATGTCCTGTGTACAAAGAGCAAGCGATATGCGGTCTATCTCTTAAAGCATGGTTACTCTGTCAAATCGAAAGCTTCTGAAATCATGCTCTAAGAGTCTACTTAAATCCATTAATAGTCTTACGAAGTCTGAATATCTTCTAGCACTCCCCCTCAACAGCAAACCCAAGTGAATGATGCATAAACACTTCCTCTTGCATGTCTCCACACAAGAAAGCATTCTTGACATCAAGTTGGGAAATTGACCACTCTCGTAATACTGCAACAGATAGGAGGATCATGAGTGTAGAATGACGAGATACGGGGAAAAAAGTGTGATAGTCCACCACATATGTCTGAGTGAATCCATGTGCCATAAGCTTACCTATGTAGCGATAAACAATGTCATTTGCTTCACTATAAAGACAAGCCAACCACATAAGCCCCTATTGGGGCAGTAACCAAACTCCATGTGACACGACAACCATCTCCTCCTCTATTGTAAGATGCTAATGAATGTCTTGCACAACCTCCTAATATGTGTATGGGATCTCTACGACTAATAGTCCTACCATTAACTTCTTGAAATCCTTTGAAAACTCCACAAGGAAATATGGGTTGAAAAAGGATACATATCACACTTATGCGTCCACTTTCGAAGAGCAATGGGATGGTCAAGATCCTCTGGACGATCTATCTCCAATATAGTACTCTCCTGAAGTGTTACATGCTCAACATCTCTTGATGTACAAACATGTCAAACATATCAACAGTAACAATAAAAATCAAGAGATTAGCATTTTACCTACAGTGTGTTGGATGATGAGAAGGAACGAGCGAGGGTACAATAGACAACCTGGGGGGGCTTTGTCGCCGATGGCCTCCTTAGTGAAGGGGGTGATTTCCTCCGATGTTTTGGCTCCCGCATGCCTGCAGATTTGCGATGGGTCCTCTTATTCTCAGGACACTTGCATTGTAAACTGGGATAGTATCTCCCCTGGCGACCATGTGTCGTCAGGTACAGAATTTGTTGCTGGGGGTGATGAAAAAACTCAGCGTGCTGAAGGGAGCTCCTCGTACTCGGGAAGTGGTAGGGGAATTGCGAAGAGATACAGAAGGAGACAGAAGCAAAAAATATCGGGTGGTGAGGGGCAGAGTGTTTCAGAACGAAAGGCGCGGCTGGCAGTGATTACGGGAGCGATGAAGACAATGGGTAATCAAGTTGTGCTTAAATGAAGATTTTGTCCTGTAATGTTAAAGGTCTGGGTGATCCCGTTAAAAAAAGAGTCATGGGTGCAAGGTTTGCAGAGTGGGGGTATGATATCCTATTTCTACAGGAAATAAAGCGTGTTTCTTGTAGTATGGCGATTTGTAATTCTATTGGCATTGGCTCTTTGACTGGTTTGCGAGCGTTAGATGCCACGGAAAGTTTATGAGGCATGATTCTGACGTGGAAGGATGCTTCGTTCCGGTTTGTGGGGAGTTGAAGGGCTCGCACGTCTTGTCGATTTTGGAGGGCTCTACATCATCTCTAGTTGCTTTTTCATGCCCTGACAATCGGCTTTGTGGCATGAGTTGTGGGTGGATAACCGCACAACTAGAAATGCATTTCCGGATTGTGCCCGGTTTATTAGGGGAGACTTCAATGTTTCCCTGCTCTCTTCAGATGGTCCCCGCCTGCGGGGTGGGCACCAGGGTTCTGCTCATTTTGCCGATTTGATTGATGATTTAGAACTTGAGGTCCTTAAGGCAACGGACACAGTATAATTGGCGGAGTCTGGGATCACGTTCTCATATTGATCGCTTTCTTGCTTCGCATGAGCTCCCGAATCTGTTCCCGTGTTCTTTTGCTTCGTGTAAACCCCGCACATGTTCTGACCATATGCCCTTGATTTGGGATTATGGCTCTACCTCACCGGTGAGAGGCTTCTTTAGATTTGAGTGTGCTTGGCTTTGGAGGAGTCTTTCAGCGATTTGGTGAGCACTCTTTGGTCATCCCGATCAATCTTTGGTTCGGCGATGGTGAGATTCTCAAAGAAATTGAAATATCTATGTCAGAGATTGTATGCTTATAAGAAGGACGTGAGAGAGGCCAAGAAAGCTCAAAGGATGTCTGAAAGCTGGAGATTCATAGACGTGATAGTTTAGAGGATGGCAGACAGTTGGATGCTGACGAATTGGGGCGTTGGACCTCTAACCATAGAGTGGTAGTGTAGGAAGATAGGAAGGAGGTGACAGAATGGAAACAGAGATCACAGCCTGCTTGGATGAAAGAGGGTTATGCGAACACGACTTTCTTTCACAGGGTTGCCAATGGCATGCATCGGACCAATTTATTCCGATCTATGATTATTCATGGGAACAAAGTTGAAGTGGACGAGGAGCTAGGTAATGCGATTGTTGAACACTTTCATGACTTCTTTACAAGGGTTGCGTCTAGACCTTAGCGATGGAGTGATCTTGGGGCATCTTGACTCTCCGACGTGCTTGCGGGCAGTTTGATGGTGTCGGTTACTTTAGAAGAGGTAAAATCATATGTGTGGAGTCTGAATACAGATGGTGCACCAGGTCCGAATGGTTTCCCTATATCTTTTTTATAAAGAAATTTGGAATGTGGTGGGTAGTGAGGTCCTAGAGATTGTGGGGCAGTTTTTGTCGATGCATTGCAAGTTTTGATAAGCTTAACAAGGTGTTGATTCCTTCTCCTAAAGATGGGAGCGGTCGAGAGGATTGGAGATTATAGACCGATTGCCCTCTCGAATGGCATATATCTTATTGTAGCGAAGGTGATTGTGGTTTGTCTCAACAGAGTTCTTGATTATTTAGTTTCCCCATGTCAGTCGGTGTTCATCCCTGGTCGTTAGATTGGGGATAGTTTGGTTGGCCTCTGAGATTATATATGATTGGAAGCATAGAGGCAAACAAGTGATGCTTTGCAAAGTGGATTTTATCAAAGCTTATAATACCTTGGATTGGCATTTTCTGTAGGTTGCTCTGTACGGGACGGGCTTTTCGGATTTGTGGATTTCATGGATGAAGCGGTGCATCACCACGACGCTGCTCTCGGTGTTGATCAATGGTCGTCTTGAGGGAGGTTTTTTTTCAGCCGCAAAGTGGGGTCATGTAGGAATGCCCCCTGGCTCCTCTGCTTTTCGTACTTGCCGCTGATGTTCTTGCTTGCATGGTTGATTGGGTTCAAAGTAATGGAACTATAACAGGATACAGATGTGTTGATCTGCTTATTCCCTTGATGCAGTATGCGGATGACACGATCTTGTTTACTGAAGGTGGTAAAGAGAAAGTGGGTGACATGGCCATTACTCTTGAGATTTTTGGTGAGTTGTCTGGTCTGGAGCTGAATCTTGGCAGATCCATTGTTGTCATGTTTGACATGTCGGGAGGGGGGGAGGTACTTTCCTGCAGTTTGTAGCTGGACACGGCATGTGGCTCCCTTCCTCTCTGTTATCCTGGGCTTCCTCTCGTGGACGACAAAATTAGGTTGTCGAACTGGTTTCCGGTGGTGAAGAAGATGGAAAGGAAGATGTTTGGTTACAAGGCGGCTCTATTGTCGTGTGGCGGCCGACTGGTGTTGGCTAAGGCGGTTCTCTCTACGATCCTGGTGTTCTTCTTCTCTTCTTGTTTGTTGCAGGTGGGCATTCGACAGAGGTTGGAGCAAATGATGTGTAGGTTTTTATGGAGCAAAGCAGGTCAGGAAGGGCACAGCGTACACTTGGTAGATTACGAGACCATTATTCAGATCCAGAATACGATGTTGCCCGCTCTCATATTCTTGCTAACGCCACTATTCCTCCTATGGAGGAAGCTTTCCGCTGACTTAGTCGAATTCCTGTCCCGAGCCCTAATACTAGCCAGACACCATCGGCGATGGCTGCTTCCAGAGGAAGAGGTGGCTCCTCTACTTTTCGTGGACGAGGTCCCTGTGGTCGTGGAGGTTGCATTCGTCAGCACTGCAATTATTGTCATCGCCCTGGTCACTCCGAGGATACATGCTACTCTAAGCATGGCTAAGCTCCTAGAGGACAGTCAGATGTGGCTGTCTCTGCCTCTGCCAGTTCACCTGCCATAGCCAGTACCTCAGGTAGTTCTTATGCTCTCACCTCTTGTGACGGATCTATGATTACAAACTGGATTATGGATTCTGGAGAGACACATCATCTCTGTGGGGACAAAGAGCAGCTCACTTCATATAGACCGGTCTCTTTAGGACGAACTATGGTGATAGCCAATGGGACACACTCCCGGATCACAGGACAGGGGGAGATTAACTTGACACCTTCCATGAGATTGCAGAATGTGTTATATGCTCCCGATTTCTCTATGAATTTACTGTCTATTAGCCAGATTACAAAGGATTTGAACTGTCAAGCTATTTTTGACTCATCATCTCTTGTTTTTCAGGACATACCTTCAGGCAAGGTGATTGATTGTGGCCGTGAGCAGAATGGTCTCTATCGTTTGGTTCATACTCCTTATGTCGGTGCATCTCTCCATTCTACAAGATCAGACTCTCCATATACCTGGCATCTCCGTTTTGGTCACCTCCCTCTTCAGAAGATGTGTCGTGTTTTGCCCCAGATTTCTCCGAAGTCGTCCTTCCAATGTGAAGCGTGTCAGTTAGGAAAGCATCATCGGTCTACTTTCCCAGGTCATCAGAGTCGGAGCAGTAGCTCCTTGTTCGAGTTAGTCCATATTGATATTTGGGGTCCAAGTCATGTTCCTGACCACCAGGGACAAATTCTATCAGGTTGCAGTAGATGAATTTTCTCGCTTGTCTTGGGTGTTTTTATTGAAGAATAAATCTGAAGTAGGAGATGTGATTCAAATGTTTATCAATGAAGTTCAAAATATTTTCTCTTCTTCTGTGAAAATTGTGAGTTCTGACAATGCATTGGAGTTTTGTACTAGAGCTCTGTCCTCATTCTTTTCATCTCGTGGTATAATTCATCAAACTTCATGTGCTTACACTTTACAACAATATGGTGTTGCAGAGCGGAAACATCGCTATCTATTGGATATCACTAGAACCCTACTTATTCAGAGTCATGCTCCACACTCGTTCTAGGGTGATGTTCTCACAGCTTGCTACTTAGTAAATTGCATGCCCTCGTCTGTCTTGGGTGAGAAAACTCCTCTCTCTGTAGCTTTTCCTGAGAAGGAGTTGTTTTCTCTTACACCTCGTGTCTTTGGCTGTGTTGGTTTGTCCATCAGTTGGTACCATGTCTTGATAAGCTCTCTCCCAGGGCTATCAAATGTGTGTTTGTAGGATACTCCAGGACACATAAGGGATATCGTTGCTTTGATCCGCTGCGTCGAAAATATTTTATTAGTGTTGATGTTACATTCTTTCAATCTGTGATGTTTTTCACTCCTACAAGTGACAGATTGACTACTTCCCATTCTGATATTAAGGTCTTCATGCCACCTCCTTCTATGAGTCATTTACCTTCTATGTCATCTCCACCACCACCTATAGTCATACCTTCACCTCCATCTTTACCACCTCCAGTACCCATTGTCCCCCCGTTACCAAAGTACTATACTCGTCGGTCCTCCTCTGCTCAAGGTCATGATCCATCATCCAGCAGCCCTTAGGTTGGTTCTGATAACTTTATTTCTAACGATGAGTCTGAGGATCTATTGATACAGGGAACACAGCAGGATGGTGATCATGGAGATTTGGACGTCCCTATCGCTATTAGGAAGCAGAGGCGTACTTGTGTTTCCTATCCACTTGCTTCCCAGGTCTCTTTTCATCGTCTTACAGGCGATTTCCATAGATTTGCAGTAGCTCTATCTGTCGTAGATGCTCCACGCAATTACCAGGAAGTACTACAAGATAGTAAATGGCGTCTTGCTACGGAAGAAGAAATGACCACGTTGCAGTCCCGTGAAACTTGGACAACTCCTCCCAGAGCGTCTATTGTTAGCTGCAAGTGGGTGTTTACTGTTAAATACCATGCAGATGGAAGCCTTGATCGGTACAAGGAAGGGCTCGTGGCACGTGATTTTACTCAGACCTATGGAGTTGATTACTTGGACACATTTTCTCCAATTGCTCGACATTCTACTTTACGTGTCCTTCTTTCAGTTGTTGTAGCACGTGATTGGCCGGTGTTCCAGCTTGACGTGAAAAATACATTTTTATACGGAGATCTAAAAGAGGTCTATATGCAGCAGCCTCCGGGGTTTGCTGCTGAGGGGGAGTGTCAACAGGTTTGTAGACTCCATAAGCCAATATATGACCTTAAACAGAGTCCTAGAGCGTGGTTTCAAAAGCTTTCAGATTTGATTGAACGAAAGGGATTGAAGAGGTCAAATGCAGACCATTCCTTATTTGTGCAGAAGATGTCTAGAGGTACTGTTGCTATCATGGTGTATGTTGATTATATTGTTGTTACAGGAGATGATGAGCAGGGAATCAAAATGGCGAAAAAATTTCTGGGCAGTCAATTTGTGACTAAGGTATGGGCACCCTAAGGTATTTCTTGGGGTTGGAATTTGCTAGAAATGCACAGGGTCTTGTGATGACCCAAAGAAAGTATGTTACAGATATGCTTGCAGAGACAGGCATGATTAGATGTCGACCTTCCACGACTCCTATGGATCCTAGCATGAAGTTGTATGATGATGATACAGATGAAGTCGATAAGAGAAGATACAGAGAGATGGTTGGAAAACTCATTTATGTTACAATTACCACACCGGATATTGCATTTGCAGTGAGTCGAGTGAGTCAATTCATGGAGCAACCTCGACAGGTACATATGGATGCAATATATATGATATTGTATCAAAATTCATCTCCAGGCTCAGGATTACTATTCAAGAAACGAGAAACACTCTCTGTATCTGCATATGTCGACGCGGATTATGCAGGATGTCCTAAGGATAGGAAATCGACTTCGGGATTTGCAATATTTGTTGGCACTTCTCTCGTTTCTTGGAAAAGCAAGAAACAAACTGTTGTAGCAAGATCAAGTGTTGAGTCCGAGTACAGGGCTATGGCTCAAGCAAGTACAGAAATGATGTGGGTCCGAGCAGTGCTATGTGATCTACATGTAGAGGTTCCTCTACCCATGGAGTTACACTGTGATAACCAAGTTGCTCTATTCATTGCAAACAATCATGCATTCCATGAGAGGACAAAACATATTGAGGTAGATTGTCACTACACCAGAGACATGATTCCGAAGGGCCTGATTTCTACTTCCCATGTCAGCTCTGGAGAGCAAACCGTGGACATCTTCACCAAGCCACTGCCTAAGGATCATTTCAGAAGTGTTCATCCAAGCTGAGCATGATCGATACCTATGCTCCAGCTTAAGGGGGAGTGTGAAGAGTTGTGTATTTTCATATTTCATATGTATGGCTTTCTTATTCTCTTTTATATTTTCCACTTTATGTAATTTACCCATAGGCCTCTAACCTATATAAGAGCGCCTAGGGTTCTCAGAAATAACAAGGCTCTTATTGTCTCCCAACCATTGTTTTTAAAAACGCGCCTCGAGGCGCTGAGGCGTACGCCTCGAGGTGTTTTTCAAGGAAAAACGCCTCGAGGCTATAGCCTCATTCAGCCTCAATGAGGCGTGCGCCTCGAGGCTTATGAGGCGTGCCTCGACGCGCTGCCTCATGAATGGGTTGTTTTTTTAATTTTTTTCTGCAATATTTTTTTCTTTTCTTTTTGATTGTGAGCTAAAAAAGAAAGATGATTTTTGGGAGGATATGGATAAGATTTTACAAGGAATCCCACAAAGAGAGATGGTTTGCAAAGTGGAGATCTTAATGGACATGTGGGAAAAGATGTTTCAGGGTATGCAAGTGTGCATGGAGGACATGGTTTTAGGGATAGAAACGAAGAGGGAAAAGTCATTCTGGATTTTGTAACTGCATATGATCTTTTCATAGCAAACACTCTTTTCAAGAAGAGGGAGGAGCATTTAATTACTTATAAGAGTGGCTCAACTAGAACACAGATCGATTACTTTGCGTTGAGGAGAAGAGATCGGTTGTATTGCAAAGATTGCAAAGTAATCCCTGGAGAGAGTTTGACAACCCAACATCGCTTGTTAGTCTTGGATTTACAAATAAAAGGGCTGGTAAAGAAAAGGAAGGTTCCTAAGATCACTAGAACTAGGTGGTGGAATCTTCCGTTGAAGCAATCAAGCTTCAAGGAGAAGGTTTTAGAAGACTTATCTTGGGATTGTAGCGGTAGTGCAAACGAGATGTGAGAGGCAGTAGCATCTTGTATCCGAAAGATAGCCAAAGAGATGCTAGGCGAGTCAAAAGGAGGAGCTCCGGGTCAAAAGGAGGCTTGGTGGTGGAGTGAAGGGGTGCAAGAGAAGCTAAAAATTAAAAGAGCTTGCTTTAAAACTATGTCTAATGATAGGACAGAGGAAACTGTCACAGACTATAAAATAGCGAAGAAGGAAGCAAAGAAGGCTGTAAGCGAAGCTAAGTCAAAAGCTTATGAGGTTTTGTATAAAAATCTCAACTCTAAGGAGGGCCAGAAGGATATATTCAGGTTGGCCAAAGCAAGAGAAAGAAAGACCAAAGACCTTTCTCAAGTGAGATGCATTAAGGACGAGGAAGGTCACGTGCTTGTTACTCAGAAGGATATAGAGACTAGATGGGAGCAATACTTCCATAAACTTTTCATTGAGAAGGAAATAGAGAGATCACTTTGGGTGATCTAGCTAGTAGTGAAAGTTGCTTGAATCGTGCATGCTATAGACGAATACAAAGAAAAGAAGTAGAGGAGGCTTTGAAGGTTATCAGACCAGGGAAAGGTGTTGGACCAGATGACATCCCTGTAGAAGTATGGACAGTTTTAGGTGAGCGTGGTTTGACTTGGCTTACGAATCTATTCAATGTTATTTGGCGAAGCAAGAAAATGCCTGAAGATTGGAGCAGGAGTATCGTGGTGCCTCTTTATAAGAACAAAGGAGACATTCAAAGTTGTTCAAATCACAGAGGTATCAAGCCGATGAGTCATACCATGAAAATTTGGGAACGTGTGATCGAAAGAAGGTTGAGACAAGTTTCCCAAATAAAAAAAACCAATTCGGATTCATGCCAGGTTGCTCAACTATTGAAGCCATCCATTTGCTGAGGAGAACAATGGAGATTTATAGAGCTAAAAGGAAGAATCTCCATATGATCTTTATTGATTTGGAGAAGGCTTATGATTCCGTCCCACGAGAGATACTGTGGAGAGTTTTGGAGAAGAGACGAGTACCTATCCTATACATTAATCTCATAAAGGATATGTATGATAGGGCTTTATCTTGTGTAAGGACCCCGACGGGGAAGACTGACTATTTTGATATCAACATTGGTTTGCATCAAGGTTCAGCTTTGAGTCCATTTCTTTTTACTTTGATTATGGACGAGTTGACAAGTCACATTCAGGATGAGTTACCTTGGTGTATGTTATTTGCTGATGATATTGTGCACATTCAGGATGAGTTACCTTGGTGTATGTTATTTGCTGATGATATTGTGTTGATTGACGAGACTAGAGATGGAGTAAATGAGAAGCTTGAGGTTTGGAGACATGCATTGGAGACTAAAGGTTTTCGTATAAGTAGGGCTAAGACGGAATATATGGAATGCACCTTTGATGGAAGCAATGGTGAAGGAATCGAGGTGAAGATTGGTGACGATAACATTCAGAAGAGAGATTCTTTTAGATATATGGGATCTATTTTAGCAACATGATGGGGAAATTGATGAAGATGTTACTAATAGAAAAAATGCAGGCTGGCTAAAGTGGAGAGGAGCCTCCGCTGTTCTCTGTGATAAGAAAATTCCTTTAAAAATTAAAGGAAAGTTTTACAAAGCAGTCGTGAGACCTGCTATGCTTTATGGTTCTGAATGTTGGCCTGTGAACCATAGACATGTGCAGAGAATGGCTGTAGTAGAAATGAAAATGCTAAGATGGATGTGTCGACATACACGTAAAGATCGGATTCGGAATGATGCAATCAGAAAGAATGTTGGTGTAGCTCCGATCGAGGATAAGATGTGAGAAAACCGCTTAAGATGGTTTAGTCATTTGCAAAGAAGGTCAACTGATGCACCGGTTAGGAGATGCGAGTGGTGGAATGTTGAGCCGGCTAAGAGAGGGCGAGGACGGCCCAAGAAGTGTTGGAAAGAGACTATACAAAGGGATCTTAGTTTTTTGGACATAAGTCCGAGATTGACCCAAGATAGATCTGAATGGAGGCGAAGAATCCATGTAACCGACCCTACTTAATTGTGGGAAAAGGCTTTGTTGTTGTTGTTGTTGTTTTTGATTGTGAGCTTTTCATCTTTCTTAGACATGTATAAGTCTTAAAGCTCATGGTTCACTGAAATGTATTTTTTAAATTTATTAACGTATTAAGCTTATTTTTACTTTGTTATGCATGTTTTTTATAAATCAACATGAACAAAAAAATTGAGCCTTGAGTGCTTAAATCTAATGTCTCTATTCTTTAGTATGAATCAAGCATAAATGCTTTCTTTATTAAAATGTTTGGATGCAAGTCCCCTACTTTGACCTAAATTTTGAAAAGTATATTTTTGTAAACATGCCTCATCTTTTCTTCTATTCAACCAAGACTAAATTAATACACAAAAATCATGCATGAACAAAGATGATCATAACATGCAATATTCAAGTACTTTATCCCCCAATCATTATGGTAAAGTAAAAAGTAATCACATATCTACTGCTTACTCTCTTATCGTTCTCAATTGAATGACACATATCTCACCTAATTTTGAAAATGGTAGGTTACATCTAGTCCCTTTAGTTAAATTTTATTCAAAACTTTAAATTTTACGGAGAGTTACCCATTGTTGTGCTTACATATCCATATTTACTTGACTCCTTACATATTTAGAGTTTAAAAAAAGAGAGTTATATAACAACTTGGGTGTTTAAACCATGATGTTAGCCTTGAAATATCATGGAGTTATATATTTAATCATAACTATTTAATTTCTAGAACTTGAACATTGTAATTGCGATTAATTATTATATTTTATGGAAAAATTTCTATCACGAGTGAGGCTTACGCCTCGATACGCCTCGAGGCAATACTAGGAAAACGCCTCGATACACCTCACGTTTTTTAAAACCTTGCTCCCAACAATAGGAGATGGAGGCGAAGGAGGAGATGGAATGTAAAACTCCTCACCATACTCGGTTGGGGTCATCATGTCACTTGTAAGAGACAATGTGGTTGGATGTGGTCTTGAGCAAGGGGGCTCCTACAGATTGGTCTTGTCCCCTTATGAATGTTGATTTTCCATTCCCATTGAATTGGTCTCTTTGTACATGTGAAATCTTTGGTTCGATCCACCTTCTTCTACAGAAGAAGCTATTTAGAGTCCTTTCACATATCCCTTTGTTTACTTTTTTACTACGAGGCTTGCCAACTTGGGAAGCATCATCGTTAAAGTTTTCTTAGTTGTCAAAGTCGTATTAGTAGTTCTTAATTTGTGGTAGCTTATTTATGATATTTGAGAATCAAGTTGTAGAGACTTATATATGTTACGTTTTATTGTTCCGTAATTTCTATTTATATTTTGTAAGACTCTGTAATTTACCCAAGGGTTTTCTCCCTATATAAGAGACCCGAGGGCGCTATGGAATAACACATCAGAGTATTGTTTAATCTAACATGGTATCAGAGCCAAAACCCTAACCCTAGGGTTTTTGTCTCTCCACCCCCCCCCCTCTCTCCAGTCGCCGTTGCCGCCAGCCAGGGCTCCCAGCCCTCCGCCAGCCCTCCGCCAGGGCTCCAGCCCTCCGCTGGGCCCCTCCCTGCCGCCCACGGTGCTGCCAGCCCTCTGCTGGGCAGCCCCCAGCCATTCTCCGCGCCGCCAGCCCTCCGCTGGATCTCTCTCGGCCGCCCTAGGTGTCGCCAACCAACCGCCGGGCATCTCCTAGCCGCTAGCGGTGCCCAGCCTCGCCGCCGGGTACCTCTAGTTGCCGCCTCTCCCTTCCGCCAAGGCGTCCACAGTTTCTCTTCGTCCCCGGGGAGGCTCAACTTCGGTCGGTTCCGGAGATATGATGGATTCAAGTGCATAAACGTCTACATGTGCACTTGAATCCTCACATGTCAAGGTAGACACCAGTTTCTTGGTCTATTATTCCTAGTTGTTCTTCTCCGGCAGTATGTCAGATGAAAAGGTCGATATGCCCGCCATCGGTGCCTTCAAAGGTTCAGCACCTATCGTCAAAATGGACGGGACGAATTACGGACTGTGGGCTATGCAGTTCTTCAGTCTCATGAAGTCGTGTGGTAAGAAGCATATTCTTACCGAAGATGAACCGCCGGAGAAGACAGGAATATATGCCTCATGGGAGGCCGATGACGCGTACGCAAAAGTCTGGTTGTCAGGTACGCTCACAACGGAGATAGCAAATGATGTCCTTCATCAACCCACCGCCAAGGCGATGTGGGATATTCTGGCCACAACGTACTCCCAGGTACGGAACGAGACCAAGATGCTGCAGTTGCAGCATGATATCTTTACTACGAAGCAAAATGGGAGGCCTCTTCACTCTCTGTACACTTCTCTTCGTGGAATGTTCGAGAAACTTCATAGCACAATTCCACTCACAGCCACGCCGGAACAGCAGAAGACGTTCCGCAACGCTACTATGGTTGGCGTCTTACTTGCTGCCCTTGATCCTGAATATGAGGCAGCATGCTCTCAGATCCTTGCTGATGCCACCATTCCACCAATGGAAGAAGTCTACAGACGGCTCAGTCGTGTCCCTGTTCCATCGAACACCACGACTACACCGCCCTCGGCAATGGCTGTCTTCAGAGGACGAGGTAGTTTCTCCTTATTTCGTGGCAGAGGAAGTGGTGGACGTGGCCGTGGAGGTCGCATACGTTCTACGTGCTCATTCTTTCGTCGTACTGGTCATTCGGAGGATACATGCTATTCCAAGCATG
The DNA here is from genome assembly GCA_037367405.1 of Ottelia alismoides. Classification (NCBI taxonomy): domain Eukaryota; kingdom Viridiplantae; phylum Streptophyta; class Magnoliopsida; order Alismatales; family Hydrocharitaceae; genus Ottelia; species Ottelia alismoides. The sequence goes on from JAZKJV010000010.1 coordinate 531,195, forward strand.
GCTTCCCTCCTTCTGCACGTATCGCTGATCATGTTCAGGGTCCACCAGCATCTACTCCAGATCACAGGTTCGAGGAGCTAGTGGCACGGCTTCGTGATATCATGCCACAGTCATCATCAGAGGGTGCTGATGCGTCTGATGTTGCGGCTTCAGCATCAGCGAGTACATCCGCCTCAGCCAGTGCCTCAGGTAGTCCCTCCGGCTCATATCATAACCATGATCTCACAGGATGGATTGTTGATTCTGGAGCCACCCATCATCTCTGTCGTGAGAAAGAGATTCTGCAGTCCTATAGACCTGTCCAGCCTGGTCGTTCAGTACTCATTGCTGATGGCACTCATTCCCTTATCATCGGTCAGGGGGAGACGGCGTTGCTGCCATCTATGCACTTACAGAATGTTTTACATGCACCAGAATTCTCGATGAGTCTTTTATCCATTAGTCAGATTACACGAGATTTGCACTGTCGTGCTATTTTTGACCCATCGTCTGTTATTTTTCAGGACATACTAACGGGCAAGGTGATTGGCTGTGGTTCTGAGCACAATGGCCTCTATCGTCTTGTACGGAACTCTTATGCTGGCGTCTCACTACATTCCCAGGGCTCCGTGTCTCCGTATACCTGGCATCTTCGATTTGGTCACCTGCCACTACAGAAAATGCGTCACCTCCTGCCTCAGATTTCTCCGAGTTCATCATTTCGTTGTGAAGCTTGTCAGTTAGGGAAGCATCATCGGTCCAGCTTCCCCAGTCGTCAGAGTCGGAGCAGTTGCTCCCCATTTGAGTTATTTCACATAGATATATGGGGTCCCAGTCGTGTCCCAGATCATCAGGGACACAGGTTCTATTTAGTTGTGGTCGATGATTTTTCTAGAGTATCCTGGACTTTTCTTCTCAAAAATAAATCCGAAGCAGGAAGTGTTATTCAAAATCTTATCAATGAAGTTCAAAATGTTTTTTCGTCTACTGTTAAGTATGTGCGTACTGACAATGCCTTAGAGTTCTGCACTCGTTCCCTTGCTAGTTTTCTTTCTTCTAAAGGCATTATCCACCAAACAACATGTGCATACACATCTCAACAAAATGGGGTTGCAGAACGGAAACATCGCCATTTCCTTGATATTGCTCGCACATTACTTATTCAGAGTTGTGCCCCATTATCTTTTTGGGGGGATGCTATTCTTACAACATGCTATCTGGTCAACCGCATGCCTACAACTGTTCTTGGGGAGAAGTCTCCTATCTGTGTTCTCTTTCCTGACAGAGATTTGTTTACTCTTACACCTCGGGTCTTCGGCACTGTTGCTTTTGTCCACCGCTTGTCTCCAGGACTTGATAAGCTTTCTCCTAGGGCTATCAAGTGTGTTTTTGTGGGCTACTCCAAGACACAGAAAGGATATCGGTGCTATGACCCCGTTCATGACAAATACTATGTGAGCGCTGATGTTACATTTTTCGACACCGTCATGTACTTTTCTCCTACATGTGACAGATTGGTCTCCTCCACATCCACCGATTCTAGTGTCTATGTACCTCCACCTCCAAGCCTGGGTCAATCCTCTAGTCCACCACCACCACCACCACTACCACCTCCAATTGAACCTTTTCCTAAGTTCTATACAAGGCGTACAGGACCAGCTCAAGCTACATGTCAACCATCCAATACGCCTCAGGTATGTTCTGACGTTATCACTAATGATGGGTTAGAAAATGCACCAGTGCAGGAGCCTCTACAGCAGAACGAGGATCATCCGGTCGACACAATGATAGATGATCCGGATCAGCCCATTGCTCACAGGAAGCAGCGAAGACAATGTGCTTCATATCCTCTTGCCTCACAAGTCTCATTTCATCGTCTCAATGGGGACTTCCAGAAGTTTGTAGCTGTTGTCTCGTCTGTTGAGATTCCACGGACCTATCAAGATGCCATGAAGATTGATTGCTGGCGTCTAGCTATGGAAGAGGAGATGCGTGCTCTGCAGTCTCGAAGGACTTGGTCTCTTGTTCCCATTCCTCCAGGTGCCCCCGTGGTAAGTTGCAAGTAGATCTTTACAGTGAAATATCATGCGGATGGACGTCTTGATAGGTACAAGGCAAGACTTGTAGCACGGGGATTTACCCAGACATATGGGGTAGATTATTTGGATACTTTTTCACCAGTGGCTAGACACTCCACTCTTCGCATCCTCTTATCTGTTACCGTGGTACGTAACTGGACCATTTTTCAGCTTGACGTCAAGAATGCTTTCTTGTATGGAGACCTGCAGGAGGAAGTCTACATGCAGCAGCCACCAGGATTTCCTGCTGAGGGGGAGACTCAGATGGTGTGCAGACTTCATAAGGCTATCTATGGCCTCAAACAAAGTCCCCAAGCATGGTTCCAGAAGCTTTCGCAGCTAATTGAACAACAGGGGTTCAGGAGATCAAATGCGGACCATTCATTGTTTATCCAGAAGACCCCTAGAGGTACAGTTGTTGTTATGATATATGTTGATGACATCTTGGTCACAGGAGATGATGCTCAGGGGATTGAGATAACCAAGTCCCTGTTGGGAAACCAGTTCATTACGAAGGATCTGGGCACGATACGATTATTTTCTGGGGATAGAGTTTGCACGAAATGCACAAGGAATGGTGATGACTCAAAGAAAATATGTCACGGACTTGCTAGCTGAAGCAGGAATGACTAGATGCAGACCTTCAAGTACACCTATGGACCCAAGCATGAAGCTGTACGATGATGATACCGAGGAGGTGGACAAAAGAAGGTACAGAGAGATGGTGGGTAAGCTCTTATATATTACTATAACTCGACCGGATATTGCCTTTGCAGTAAACCGGGTGAGTCAATTTGTGGAGCAGCCAAGGCAAGTTCATATGGATGCCTTGTATATGATATTGAGATATATGAAGTCTTCTCCAGGCACAGGGTTGCTATTTAGGAAAGATACGGATCTGTCTATTTCAGCTTGTGCAGATGCAGATTATGCAGGATGTCCAAGGGATCGTAAATCCACTTCTGGATTTGCTATCTTCATAGGAAGCTCTTTAGTTTCTTGGAAAAGCAAGAAACAGACTGTTGTGGCGAGGTCCAGTGCGGAATCCGAGTACAGAGCCATGGCACAAGCAACTGCAGAAATGATGTGGGTTAGAGCAGTCTTAGAAGATTTGACTGTAGATGTCCCCTTGCCTATGAATCTCCAATGTGACAATCAGGCAGCATTGTTTATTGCCAATAATCCGGCTTTTCACGAGAGAACAAAGCACATCGAGGTGGATTGTCATTTTACTAGAGACATGATTCAGAAGGGCTTCATTTCCACCTCTCATGTCAGTTCAGAGGATCAGACTGCTGACATATTCACCAAGCCACTGCTCAGAGGACCTTTCCAGAGATGTTCTTCCAAGCTGAGCATGATAGATATCTATGCTCCATCTTGAGGGGGAGTGTAGAGACTTATATATGTTACGTTTTATTGTTCCGTAATTTCTATTTATATTTTGTAAGACTCTGTAATTTACCCAAGGGTTTTCTCCCTATATAAGAGACCCGAGGGCTCTATGGAATAACACATCAGAATATTGTTTAATCTAACACAAGTCATTTTCATGATTACTATGGGCACATGTTTTATCTAGTTGATGTCAATAATTATTCTAGTCTTTCTTGGATTTTTCTTTTAAAAATAAGTCTAAGGTCGGGTATGTTATTCAAACCTTCATCAAGGAAATAAAGAACATTTTTTACTACCGTTAAGTATGTCGCTGTGATAATGCCTTGGATTTTTCTAACAATCATCTCTCTCAGTTCTTTAGATCCCTTGGCATCATACATCAAACTTATTGTGATTATACTTCTCAGTAGAACGATATTGCTAATCTCAAACATTGTCAAGGACCCTTCTTATTCATAGTCATGCTTCAAACTCTTTGTAGGGTGATGCCGTCACTACCTGTTGTTTGGTCAATGATATGCAATCCTTCATGTTAGGAGAAAAGGTTCTTTTTTCGACTTCATTTTCTGATAAAGACCTTTTCTTTATAACACCTTGCATTGTTAACTATGTGGCTTTTGTTCATCACATGACTCCTGGTCATACCAGCTCTCCTCCAGAGCTGTCAAGTTTGTTTTTTGGGTCTACTCTTGGATGTAAAAGGTTATTATTTCGATTGTGTTTTTCGATAAATATATTTCTCTCTAACACCTCATGTCGTTGGCTCTATCAGTGTTTGGAAAGGTAGCCCAAGCTGTCGCATATGCGGAGTCGGCCCCCCTACTACACCAAGTACGCTAAACTCGCTCAATATGCGGGTTATGAGGTATACTCGACAGAGTAATATGCATATGATTGCTCTATTTAGCCCTAAATCTCTCTATTTTTAGATTCAGCAGTACGACTTTGTTTTTTAGATTCTCCAACAACAACTCTATTTTTACATTATCTCACAGCTGCATGAATATAGAGTAAATTAGATGTGTTTATATTAGATCTTTTAAGGATAACATGAATATAGATGTTAGATTTGCATGGAATTTTATAACTACTCAATACGAATTACATATATTTAATTTAAATGGTTGAATTTTTAATATTCTACTTTGAGTAGACAAATACACCATTTACTAAAGTACGAAGGTTCATGGATGTGTTTACTAACCAAGTTACACTTCCAAAAAAGGTTACCTTCCAATTTGAACAAAGATATCTGCCATTTTTTCTATCTTCAATCAATTTACAACACTTTTTACTCTCTCTGCCGTTAACTTAACATCATTATCTTTTGGAAATAGATGACTTGGAAATGCATTGGTTGATATCACATTGTACAAAAAAGTCTTCGCTTCATATTTCTTCCATGTTATATTTTTTAAACATAAATATATAATTATAGAAATTATATTATATTTTTTATTATTTTTTAACTAAAATATTAGAAATCACATAATTCGTATACTTCCGCCTACCTGCTTACTCGCTCCAGACCGCCTGATCGACTGAATACCACATACCTACTTTCTGAACATTGGACTCTATGGCTTTTGTTCATCACCTGACTCCTAGCCTTATAAGCTCTCCTCTGGAGCTGTCAAATGTGTTTTTGTAGGCTACTCCCAATCCAGAAAGGGTACCGATGCTTTGATTCTATAAGTCAGAAGTACAATGTTAGTGCTGCCATCACATTCTTTTGGGTTTGACATATACCCATCAAAGGTGCACTCCATATATTCCGTCTTAGCCCTACTTATACGAAATCCTTTAGTCTCCAACTCATGTCTCTAGACCTCAAGCTTCACATTTACTCTATCTCTAGTCTCGTCAATTAACACAATATCATCAGCAAATAACATACACCAAGGTAACTCATCCTGAATGTCTCGTCCATAATCAAAGTAAAAAGAAATGGACTCAAAGAAGAACCTTGATGTAAACCAATGTTGATGTCAAAATATCCAGTCTTCCTAGACGGGGTGCTTACACAAGATAAAGCCCTATCATACATGTCCTTTATGAGGTTAATGTATAGGACGGGTATTTGTCTCTTCTCCAACACTCCACAATATCTATCGTGTGACAGAATCATAAGCCTTCTCCAAATCAATAAAGATCATGTGGAGGTTCTTCCTTTTAGCTCTATAAAATCTCCATTGTTCTCCTCAACAAACGGATCGAAAAATATTCTTATTTTGTGGGGTGACCGAATAGAATATTGATATTCAATCAATATGGTCCAACCCGAATATTCTCGAATATTAAAGGTATTTGTTATAAAATATGAAGCGGAAGCAAAAACATGGAACAAGAATAAGAACAAGAAAGAACAGTGGGATTTTAACGTGGAACCCTACTCTGTGAGGAGCGGGATGAAACCACGGGAGAAGCCCTCAAACAGGGCGTGTTTGTCTATTAACTTTCTCTCAATGAGTACAGGAGGTCTGGGGCTCCTTATATAGCCTTCCCAGAGCCTCCAAGTCCCACCCACAGGCGGTATGGGACTAAACACTGGATGGGGTAAATGGATCTTCTCCAGGATCCATTTACCCTGCTACAACTCAACATGGCGCACTACCAAATACTCTAACACTCCCCCTTAAGATGGAGCATGCAATGCTCAGCTTGGACAAACAGAAATAAACTCAACTCAACGCTACAGGACACTACGGACAATATCAACCCAACGCGCACATGCTGCAGTCGAGAACGTTGCTTCTCATGCCGTGCAGGTGAGGAGGACAAATGGGCTGGAGTGTGAGTCAACAGAAAACTCGGAATCTAACCATCGAGTCTGAAACTGCGCCTGAAGTCTCCTCGTCGGAGAACTGGGTCTCTCCCATCTGGCTCAGAGAATGGTGCACTGCTCTGGTGTACCTATGACACCACATGAAAACCCTTGCCCATATGGCATAGGGAATGGTCCTCTGCTCTGGAGTCCCTATGGCTCACATGAAAACTCTGGCCGACAAAACAACAACAAGAATGATGGGGACCTTGGACTGATGATGGCAACTTATGCTCATCTGAAAAATGACCGCACACTCGTGCGTGTCTGAAACTGGAGACTCGGAAGACAATCGTCGAGTCTGAAACCGAACTGTAGAGTCTGATCAACTGGCTGGTCTGGAAACTGGCATCATCTGAATCTGGAGTACAAGACTTGTGACTCTACATATATACTCCCCCTTTCTCCCATACTGGTCGGAAAACATGACATCGACCAAGTTGGGAGAAGACAAAGATAAATAGGGGAGAAAATATGAACTTGCGGCTTTTTGTCTCTCTTTTTTTTTAATAGCCGCCTTTTTTTTAACATAAGCCGTTCATCAAAAAAAATTTATCGGCTTTTCATTTTTTTTTAATTCTTGCGTACGGCTTTTACCGGTGTACGCGCCTTTTTTTAGCAAACATCTTTTTTTTGCAAAAGTTTACCCAACAATGGGCCCAAAGAAACCTTAGCCCATTTGGGCTTTACAAAATAGACTCTCTCTCTTTTTCTTTTCTCTCTCTCTCTCTTTTTTAACAACATTCGCCCCCGTTTTTATGGCATATCACCCGGCCCAAGAAGGACCTAGATATCTCAACCAATTTCTTTCTTAACAAACACAGCCCGCCAGGCCGTTTTTTTTTTTAAATAATCAGTCGGCCTCCTAGGGTTCCACCATGGGAACCCGTGGGAACCCTATTCACGTACCCCGCCGCCTTCTCAATAAACGCCTGGTGGTCTTGAAAGCCACCGCCGCCATCGCTGGATGGAACTGGGAGGACGGCTGCCATGCTTCTGCTGGGTCGCCAGAGGATCGCGCCTACAGAGACGCGCCTATTCTGTTGTGGTGGGACTTGGAGGACCTGTGAGATGAAGAGCACCGCCAAGAGGGAGACCAATAGGAGGCGCACTTGCGCCTAGTGCCGCTGCGGAAGTGTCGCGTGATGCCTGCGCCTGGGAGGAGGAAGCCTGGACTGTGCCACAGATGGCTCCCGACAGGATCTGGATCAAGAAGCCGCCGCCTGCGGCTTGAAGATGGTGCAAGGCCTGGAGAGCAGCTATTTACGAACAAATCTAGGGTTTCAGAAAACCCTAGAACAAGAACTTTTGACCAATAATAATAATCAGGAACAACAATCGAATCTCGAATAAATAAAGAATACGAAATCCTCGAGAATCGAACCCGCTCTGATACCATGTTATAAAATATGAAGCGGAAGCAAAAACATGGAACAAGAATAAGAACAAGAAAGAACAGCGGGATTTTAACGTGGAACCCTACTCTGTGAGGAGCAGGATGAAACCACGGGAGAAGCCCTCAAATAGGGCGTGTTTGTCTATTGACTTTCTCTCAATGAGTACAGGAGGTCTGGGGCTCCTTATATAGCCTTCCCAGAGCCTCCAAGTCCCACCCACAGGCGGTATGGAAATAAACACTGGATGGGGTAAATGGATCTTCTCCAGGATCCATTTACCCTGCTACAACTCAACATGGCGCACTACCAAATACTCTAACAGTATTCAACCAAATATTCAACCGACTATTGCAACGGACTGTTGATTTTTTTATTTTTTAAAGGTTCTCATTTATCTCAATACCACCATAAATGTTAAAGCTCCATATATGTAACTTGTTAATTGGTACTTTATCTTGGATTCTTATTGATTGATGACCATATATGTATAAATATATAAGAGACGTGATATTTATTGATAAAATAATTAAAAAATACATAACCAAATAATTCTAAATATTCTCTCGAATACTCTCGAATACTGAATATTCAGTCGCCCTTTCGACTGAATGCTGAATACCGACTTCTGCAACACTAATTGATGAAAGTGCGGCCATAACCAGTACCAGCCAATCTTATGATAAGATGACCGACTTCCAACCTGACAACTTCCTCTCCAGCATCGAATCCACCATTCTAAGTCTACCATAAGTCAGAGGAAGACCAAAGTAGCGGATTGGGAGGGACCCACAATCCATGCCCAAATCCTCACCACATGTAAGCGCCTCGACACCTGAAAGCCCGAACGGAACACGCGTAGATTTACTACGATTAAGTACCATCTTTGATAGATCCTAAAATATCAAGTGTTGTTGCCATCCCTCTACATCCCCTCTATATCACCTTTAATGAAGCAAATTCTATCATATGCATATTGTAGCAACAAATACATGTTACTACTAGTCTAATATAGTAGCATGTAATGAGACCATGTTGCAAAGCATGTTCAACCATACAAGATAGGACATATGTTGCAATAATAAACAGCATTGGGGCTAGGAGACAGCCTTGTCTCACGCCACGTTGTGCAAGATACCCTACTTAGGGCGGTCGTTGATCAGCACAGAGTAGTACATCGTGATGATGCAACACTTCATCAAAGAAATCCAAGTCTCTAGAAAACATCGTTTTGCCATTGTCACTGAAAGAAAATGCCAATTAATAGTATCATATGCCTTGGAAAAATCTACTTTATGCCTTTGTGCACCATCTCTTCCAATATGCAAGTATCTCCGTGGCCATAGACAAACTATCACTAATCTATCTTCATGGTATAATTGTTGACTATAGATGAGTGATAATGTGATCCATAAATTTTTTGAGTCTATTTGCCAGTATTGTCGCTATCACCAAGTAAATTACATTGGACAATGCAATCGGACGATAGTCCTCTACTTTCTTAGACACTTCCTTCTTTGGGAAGAGAAAAATGAGGACCTTGTTCATCCTCTCGAAACCTGCATTTTCTCTTGCAAATTCTTCCACAACATCCAACACCTCAACTCCAACTAAGGTTACCTCATCTAAAGTGAAAGTTTGAACCAAATGGTTTGCGTGTTGTTCAAAGATTTGGGTTGCCCCCAAGCCAATCTATCTCCATGACCTTCCAACAGCTCTCCGAGAGAAGTCAATAAAGTATTCCTTGCTTAACTGCCCAATCTCAAGGTCACTCTCCACCCTCTTTCATTAACCATGATCAACAGACTCAGATTCCGGTAATGTCTCCCACTAGAGACCCTATGGATAAAAGCAATATTGGCATCACCTTCTTTGAGCCAAGAGATTCTTGACCATTACTTTTATTCAGACTCTTTTTCTTCAAATGAGATTATTTTTTGTGCAATTTCTCTTTCTCGAAGCTCATCTACATCAAGATCTTTGTCATCTTCTAGTCCATAAAGTCAAGATCTCACTTTCTACGTCATATCGTCGCGCTTTTTCTAGCATCTCGGATCTCCCTCTTAAACAAACAAAGCATGATCCTTGGTAATCTTACTAATAGATAACAAGTTCATAGAGAAATCATGTGCATGAAGCACATTCTGTTGACGTATAGATGGTGTCAAACGAATCTTCCCATGTCTTGTAATAGGGGAATGTGTCCCATCTGCAATGAAGACGTACTAATCTATGGGAAATGATCTATGATATGTATCTTTAAAGATGATGAAAAGCTTGAAGTCCGTAGTCCACCCTGAAGTGTCTGCACAGATGACAAATTTAAGGATACTGGAGGATTAGATGATGGCAGAGACCTTTTCATGTGGAGTACTGGGTATTAAAAGCTGACTACACCAAGGAAACCATAGAATCCAGAATGTTGCGAAAGCGATTAGCAAGCACCTTCACGAGAATGAGGTATGCTGCATTGGAAAATGTAATTGGTCTAAAATCCTCAACACGTATCACAACATATCGTTTAGGCAACAAGAAAAGGAGGGCTTTGTTAAGGCATTCAAATCGAAAATTATCGAAGTTGAATTCCTATGTATTTGTCATGAGATCATTTTTTACAACCTCCAAAAACTCTATGTAGAATAGTATAGGGAAACCGTCCAGACCAAGCACACTATAGGTATTCAACTGGAAGATTGCCTTCCTCAATTCAAGAATCCAAAGATTCGCCAACAAGGAGTCCACATGTGTCTACGACAATTGTTCAACTCCCCAGCCACACCATCCCCATCCCTGACAAGAGGCTATCCTACTCGAGATTTGAAAGAGTGTATTTAGCACCCAACACACCTTATCACCATGTACATGCACTCTACCCGTTCCAATGATTGAAAGTTCTTCATGTGCTTGTTATTACCTACAAACAAGGTTCAGGAAAGCGATATGTGTATGCGTTCGGACAGGTCACTGAATAGCACGTCAGCGGTATGCGAGGCATATGCAGGGTATATGGGGTTCGACGCGGTTTCCTATTTTTATTTAAAAATAAAAAATAAATACAAAAAGGACTACAATAGAATTAAATTTATTTATAATTGTAGTCCAACATAAGATCTAAGAAAAGTAACTTTCATATAGAGTTCAAAACAATCTCTATCAATCAAATATAAATACTTCAATAGAACAGTTACCACACAAAATAATTGACAACAATCAACAAAATAGAAAAGTTAGCACATAAAATGCTTCTATTGTTGAATATAATCTCATTTATCTATGTCATTTTATTTATAACTGATCCTTCATCAAAAGTACCAAACTTTACATATAATATATTGCATTCATAATAATTATTAGTTGACTAAATTGGTTTGCTAAATTATTGGTACATTATTCTTCTTCTTCCTCGCGTGTTTACTCCAATCTCATAGTACAACTACTTTGACGATGGATTTAAATGGTCATGGAATGCTTGGTTGGCATACATGTAAAAGCAAGGAAAACGTGGCACAAATAACACAATAAAAATGTGGCAAAATAAAAAAATAACATAAAATAAAAACGTGTATGCGGTCGCACAGGCCACATATGAGACCACACATCCCACATATGCGGCACGCATAAGCGTACAGAACGCATAATGGGGGGCTTCATGAAAGCGGTGCGTTGAAGGCACTGCTGCATATGCATATGCAGCCGTATATGCATATGTGCGGGCCACTTTCGTGAACACTGGCTACAAATTGGAAAAATAGGTGTGGTGTCCCCACTTTGAACAATTGTTGGTGTGATCTATACCTCCATTCCTTTTCGACTTTTCGATCCTCTACAAGAATGACCTAAAGAAGGATGTGTTAGCCCGACACCTTAGGGGTAAATATTTTTAATAACAATATCTAAATAAAAATATTCACAAACCATGGAGAGAGGTAGAGAAAATCAAACATCAATACACAATGATTTTTACGTGAAAACCCATGCAGGTAAAAACCACAACCCAGAACATTATTCTAGGATTTTCGCTCCACTCTCTCGATGAATCTTGTTTCCACCATTCCAATACTATTTTAAACCAAGGGTAACACAAACTCCCGTACATGTACCCCTCCTTGTACAACTCCCCAAGAAAGATTTTATCTCCACATAAAAAGGAATCCACAACTTACATACCTAATACAAAAATGTTGAACAAAAAATAGTTAAGCAGTAAAACTTAAATTCACAAGCTTATAGACTTCTAGCACAGATTCTACTCGAGAATAAGGATGATCGCAAAATTGAGCACAAACAACTTCAGTAACTATACAGCTTTGGATTGAAGAGAGCTGGAGAGTGCAGAAATGTTAAAAGAACTCGAATATCGCATAAGATTGATCAATCAGGTCAACAAAGCGATAGATATTGGATCGTTTAACAATAGTTTGAAAAGTGATGGATCATATGATCAAAAGGATGATTGATAAGGTTTGATCGATCATGGATAACAAGATGGTCGATAATGTCAGAAAATCAATAATAAAGAATTGATCAAAAGATAATCGATCAAGGGTAATCGATAAGGGTATCAAGATAATCAATCATGTCCAAAAATCAATTTTGAGATATTTATGACTCAAATAATTTTGCTTTCTGCTCAAGAATATGCAAAAACTATAAATTATTTTTTAACATAAAAATAAAAACTATGCAATATATCGCATAAATATTCTTTCCTTATCCTTAACCTCCAAGGTCTTTAAATCACTTGAGCTTTTGGGATTGAATCTTTCTTTGAACCTCTATGTAATCTATTTCTAAGCATTTAGCCTTAAAGTTGAGTCTTTTAGAGTTGTTTTAGACTTTGAGTTAGCTATAACACTTTGTAGCTTTCCTACAATTTTCTTAATGACCATCTTTATTCTATTCCGTTGTTAACTCTCGTTCATCCTCGAGCTTATTCAACGTGCCCACTTCCTTTTGTGCCAAGTCCCGCCTATTTCGTTGTTGTGTCAGAATAGTCATGTTCTGGTCCATCGACCTTTTTATGAGTTCCCCCAACATTAAAAAAAGCAAACCGAAATGCGGCAAATCCAGCCGAATGACACTCCTTCCCAAAAGCCTTAACCATCCCTTGGAATCCATCCTTTAATAGCCAAGAGCACTCGAATCTGAAAAACGTTGATGTCTAATCCTCTCAACAAAATCCAAAAGAAGCAATGTATGATTTGAATGCACGCAGGGTAACAAACACACATCAGCCAAAAGGAACAGGTATGCCACTTCTATAAACATCATGAAGCGAACAATGCAAGACTTCAACCTGGAGTTACTCCATGTGTAGCGGCATCCATCAACATCAATGATATCCAATTGAATCTCAGCAATCTATATAGGTAGCCCTACATATCCAGCATCAAGGCCACCTCTTATTCATGGTTTATCCTCTGGGGTGTAACATCAAACTGAAACCACCCCCTATTATCTATGCCGTTGACCAAAATCGATTGTTGGAGTATATGTGTTAAGCATCACTTGTATTGTAGATGGGTAAATGGATCACTCTATGATCCATTTACCACACCAAGTAGTTTAGTCCAACATCGATCGTCTGTGGGATATAGAGACTCGGTGAAGGCAAGAAGCCCCTTACCCTCTTGTAATAGTGAGAAAATTTAATCCATTATACGGCCCTTTGAGGCCTTCTCCTGTTGTTTCATCCCGCTCCTTAGGAAGTAGGGTTCCCCGAAAAATCGAGTGTTCTTCAATATTTTATTTTCTCTGATTAAGCATATGCATTCTTATTTTCTAACATGGCATCATAGTGGGTCATTCTTGGTTGATTTTGAAGACTTATTCTTGACGATTATTTTTCATTGTTCAAAATCGATCTAGTTCGAGTTTCAGTTTTTAGGGTTTCCTGGAATGCATTCCCAACTTCGAACTAGAAGGGGCTATCACTCACTTCTTTTCCTCTACCTTCGCTTCATGCTCGATAGTTCGGACGTTGAGGTCATAAATGGAAGAGCTCTTCCGAAATGCCGAGGGAACTGCTCATTTGTTAACGTAAGGGTAAACAAATCGACGGATATATTGGAATAGCTATGAGAAGGCGGCAGACAAAGCAAGCAAATGATGCATAGCACTTCGTACCAAGCAAAGAGAGAATTCTGCATAATCTGGCACATATCGTGTTAGCCTCCTGGGAGATCTGGTATATAGTCCTATACTGAGGCAACGGCGGACACTCGACAAGCCTAGAGAAACAATATAATAATTGGCCTATAATATTATTTAGAAACTACATCTTTATATAGTGGCGAAGGCGAATATAATAAATAGAGATATCTAAAAAAAGTCCCTAATATTAATATATAGTCAAACTACTATCTCTCTTGCATTGAGATGAACTGCGAGTGGAGACTATAGTGGAAAGGAGAGTCGAGGAGTCATCCGGAGCGGTAGGCATCGCTGCTAGTTTGATCCTATCTGGACGCTATTAAGATGATAGTTGGAGATATAGCGAGAATATTCTGCCATCATAAATTTCTAGAAGATCAATTTATGTTTATGTTAGTGGTTGTTTGAAATTCAAGTTCAATTCTATCCAGATAGGGAGAAAAATTTCTCAAAAACAAACCTCAGATCGAACATCCTGTAGATCGTCAAGTTCATATCGTCACCAGTATGAGTTTGGGGGTTTCTTTCCGAGACCCTAATCGTTCCATGCCATCAACAATCATACTCATCTCCAGGTGGTGGTCCAGTAATACCCAATACCGACTAAAGCTTGTGCACCATACAAGATCTCGCAGAACAGTAGCATTGGCAGATCCCTTTCTCGCATAGGTGTCACGAAAACATCTCCAGTGGCGGCGGCGCAGCCCCAATTCAACGCAAACCCCAAGGCGGTGGCGAGATTCTTCACTCCATGTGGTGCAATGCTTCATCTCCAATTCCGCATGCAATCCTTGCGCAGCCCTTGCGCATATCCAAGTCGCGGCAGCAGATCCAAGGTGGCGACGTGAGTTCTCCAGGCAACGACCCCTTCCGCCTTCCTCTACCTCCAGGTCGTACCCCCATCTTCGAGCTCCAAGCGGCATCAGTGCCCTCCAGCGAGGCACAGTTCCAACAACGATCCCATGAAGTCCAGTCATGTGACATGGTGGAGCATCGCAGCACTCCCTTCTTCAAAACCCCATCACCAGGTGGAGCTCCCACCTCTGACTCCATCAAGGTGAGCTCCAACGTGGCGCCCCTTTCTTTGAAACCCCAACGGGGCGGCAGTGGGTTCATGAGAACCCTACAGGAATAAAGTCCCATTGGGGCAACATTGGGGGAGAAGGGTTCCTATGTGGGAACCCTAAATATAGCCCAAGTTGGGTCGTGAGTATTAAAAAAAGAGGAAAGTGGGCTTTGTAAGAAAAAAAGACGGTGCTTATCTTTGGGCCCAAGATGGGTAGTGTTAAAAAAACGCTTGTGCACCATACTCATCTCCGAGACCCTAATCGTTCCATGCCATCAACAATCATACTCATCTCCAGGTGGTGGTCCAGTAATACCCAATACCGACCAAAGCTTGTGCACCATACAAGATCTCGCAGAACACTAGCATTGTGCAGATCCCTTTCTCGCATAGGTGTCACGAAAACATCTCCAGTAGCGGCGGCGCAGCCCCAATTCAACGCAAACCCCAAAGCGGTGGCGAGATTCTTCACTCCATGTGGTGCAGTGCTTCATCTCCAATTCCGCATGCAATCCTTGCGCAACCCTTGCGCATATCCAAGTCGCAGCAGCAGATCCAGGGTGGCGACGTGAGTTCTTCAGGCAGCGACCCCTTCCGCCTTCCTCTACCTCCAGGTCATACCCCCATCTTCGAGCTCCAAGCGACATCAGTGCCCTCCAGCGAGGCACAGTTCCAACAACGATCCCACGAAGTCCAGTCGTGTGACATGGTGGAGCATCGCAGCGCCCCCTTCTTCAAAACCCCATCACCAGGTGGAGCTCCCGCCTCTGACTCCATCAAGGTGAGCTCCAACGTGGCGCCCCTTTCTTTGAAACCCCATCAGGGCGGCAGTGGGTTCGTGAGAACCCTACAGGAATAAAGTCCCATCGAGGGGCAACATTGGGGGAGAAGGGTTCCTAGGTGGGAACCCTAAATATAGCCCAAGTTGGGTCGTGAGTATTAAAAAAAGAGGAAACTGGGCTGTGTAAGAAAAAAAGATGGTGCTTATCTTTGGGCCCAAGATGGGTGGTGTTAAAAAAAGGTGCATACAAAAAAACATACACGAAAAAAATTAATGAATCAGCTATAAAAATTTTAGAAGAAAAGCCAAAAAAATTGAGAACGGCTTATTGTTTTTTTCCGCTATTTTATTGTCTTGTCTCGATTTTGTCGATGTCATTGTTTTCTGAAAAAGTATTTGAGAAAGGGGGAGTATTGTGTAGAGTCACAGGTCAGATTAAGATGTCAGATTCTTCATATTCTAGAACAATCAGATGCCAGACTCTACGGTTTTTAAGATTCAGACTCGACAATCAGATTTCGAGTCTACATTTCGCTTCGCACATGTATGTGATTATCAGTTCAGTGGCCCCCATCATCCTAGTTTTGTCGGCTCAGAGTTTTCATGTGATCCATAGGGACTCTGGAATAGAGATCCCATTTCCTATGCCATGTGGGCTAGGGTTTTCATGTAATTTCATAGGGACTCCAGAGTATCCCATTCTCTGATTCAGTATGGGAGACTCAGTTCTTCGACGAGGAAACTTTTCAGACTCCATTCTCCAGCAACTATGGACTCCGACGAGGATATCTCCATGGCTTTTTCAGTTCAGCCCTTTCAGATATGGAGTAGTTGTCCACGTGACGTGGCAGGCCAGAGTTCTCCAGGTGGAGACTTATTTTCAATTGCAACGACTCTGACAGGTGTAGTACAGAGCACATGCACTCCGATAAGGAGATTCAGTTTGACTCACACTCCAGCTTGTTTGTTCCTCCGCACCTGCACGGCATGAGAAGCAACATCCTCGATTGCAATCGACAGTTGTGTATGCGTTGAGTTGATATTGTCCGTAGTGTCTTGTAGCATGAGTCTGAGATTTCTTTATGTTTGTCCAAGTTGAGCATTGCATACTACAGCTTGAGGGGGTGTTGGTGTATATGTGTTATGTGTCACTTATGTTGTAGATGTGTAAATCGATCACTATAGGATCCACTTACCACATCCAGTTGTTTGGTCTCACATCGACCGTCTTTGGGATGTGGAGACTCGGTGAGGGCTATATAAGAAGTCCCTCACCCTCTTGTAACAGTGAGAAAGTTGAATGCAACATATGACCCTTTGAGGCCTTCCCCCATGGTTTCATCCCTTTCCTTAAGGAGTAGGGTTCTACGTAGAATCTCGAGTTCCTCGATATCTTATTCTTTTTCTCTGATTAAGCTTCTGCATTCTTATTTTCTAACATCAATCATGAATGAAGCAAAGGTCTTCCAGAAGCTCGTAGGTAGACGCTGCATTTGCCAGCTCATATGCATTGGTAAAAAGAATGCAACAACGATCAATATTAAGTCGATGACGAATGGAGAGAGAGTGGCGACCATAAATCTTTGCACCTTCCAACGAGAACTTACCACCATTCCAGTCCAGCATAATCCCTCTCGAAGCACCAATGGACTCAATTGTTATGAACTAGATTAGACAATTGCCTCCTAACTCCCTCCAAACAGAGTTCATCTAGTGAAAACCTTTGTTTTTCTAATGACGCAACATTTGCCTTAGCTTCTGTCAAAAGATATCAAACATCTCACCTCTTCTTCAGCATCCTCAACTTCTTACTTCCAAGTGACGACATCTATTTGGGAACCGAATTAACCCCCCTGGTGATACAATGCCCAAACAGCTCTTCGTAACAATCTTCTACATCCAGCACCACTTTTGGGGAGACCTCCAGAGAGCGTCTTTCACTGAAAAAACACCCTATCAGCAGGAAGAATCACATCCACCCCTTTCCCTTGAGCCTCGGTAGCCCCCAAGAAGCCTAGTATATCTGCAGTGGCTAGTGGTATCATGCAAGAACCCTCAACTAATATAAAGAGCTTGCCACAAGTAGCCTCTGCCTCCTCCATATAAAATCGTATATATATCCTACTCAAAGATGTAAGGTAATTAGGCCTCCGAACGCATGCCATGGAGCTTCTTGCTTCATCCTCATGAATGCCCAAAGGCTTGTGATGACGATTATTTCGCCAACTCCCTGAAAAGGGCAGAAAAGAAGGCAAAACCGTTGGGTCCTCTACCTGCATGTGGTCTCCATCCAAGCACTTCCCCGCAACCTTGAGTGTAAGGATTTCTCCCCTAGCAAATACATGCGATATTTGTCTCCCTCATGCCTCCCAAGAGTTTTTCCCATTAAAATCGACTCGGCTTACAAATAGATTAATCCATGCAGATCTGTAGGTATAACATATGGGACACTCTCCCATTATTGGACAAGGGGAGGTGCAGTTGACTTCTGTCATGCGTCTACAGAATGTTCTTTATGCTCCTGATTTTTCTACGAATGTACTATTTATCATTCAAATTACCAAAGATTTACATTGTTGTGCCATATTTGATCCGTCTTCTATTGTGTTTCAAGACATTTCTACGATCGGTGTGATTGGATCTGGCCGTAAGCAAGGAGGTCTCTACAAACTGGTCCAGTGCTCATATGTTGGTGCTTCTACCATTCGTACTAGATTAGTCTCCCTTATATGTGGCATCTTCAATTCGATCACCTTCCTCTACAGAAGTTGTGCCACGTCCTTCCTCAAATTTCTCCTCGCTCTACCCTCCAGTGCGAGGCGTGGCAGCTTGGCAAGCACCACTGGTCAACTTTTCAGAGTCGTCAGGGTCGTAGTAGTCATAGTATTTGATTTGATCCACCTTGATATTTGGAGTTCGAGGTGTCCCATACCATCGTAGACACATATTTTATCTTCTTGTCCTTGACAATTTTCCATATTGTCTTGGGTATTTCTACTTAAAATAAGTAAAAAAACATGCTTTTCCGCAGATGTCAAGTACATTCGTTTTAACAATGCATTGGAATTTGTAGTTTACAACTCTCGCAGTTCTTCAAAAACCCTTGGTATTGTACATCAAACGTCATGTGCGTATACATCCCAACAAAACGGGATGGTTGAACGCAAAGATCGTCACCTTTTGGATGTCACCAGAACCCTCTTAATTCAAAGTCATGTTCATTATTCCTATTTGGGAGATGTGGTTTTGACTGCTTGCTACATGGTGAATTGTATGCCCCATATGTGTTGGGAGAGAGATTCCATTCTTGATTGCATTTCCCAAGAAGGGTCTTTTCTCCCTCACTCCTCGTGTGTTTAGGTCAGTTACCATTATTCATCATACATCTCCTAGCCATGACAAGCACTCTCCTAGAGTAGTCAAGTGTGTCTTTGTGGGGTATTCTAGGACTCAAAAGGGATACCCTTGTTTTAATCCGGTTCGACGGAAGTATTGTGTTAGTACGAATGCCACTTTCTTTGAATCTATTGTGTTTTTCTCTCCAACAGGTAACAAGTTGATTCCTTCCGATTCTGAAGAAGAGGTATAAATGCCACTCTTTGATTTAATCTACCACACCTATGACACCTCTCACTCCATCGCCATCACATTTACCATCATCACCACCACTTCCTCCACTACCTCCACCAACATTCTCCATATTTTTGCCACAGGTTTACACACGCCGACCTCGTGCTCATGAACATCCTCCATCATCCAACACGCCTTAGGTATGTTCTGAGCATTTGGGTTCTACCGATGGCACTGGTGATTTACATTTACTGTACAAATGGCTATAGACATTCCTATCACGATCACTGAGGAGGTTGAGGACCTTGACATGCCCATTGATTTACAGAAGCAGAGGCATACATGTGTTGCATACCCTCTTGCTTCCCATATTTCTCTTGCACGTCTCTTAGAGGAGTTTCAGAAATTTGTTGTTGGACTAGCTATCGTGGACATACCACAGACATATCAAGAAGCATTACAAATTAGTCAGTGACACCTTGCTATGGAGGTAAAGATGGTTTACATTCCCGTCTCGTGGCACGTGGTGTGTTGTTCCTGCTCCACCTGGCATATTTGTCGTGGGGAGCAAGTGGGTGTTTATGCTGAAACACCATGTAGAGGGTAGTGAGGATAGATACAAGGACAGGCTTGTTGCTCGTAGGTTCACAAGATTCCAGAACATAAGGGGTGGACTACCAAGATACGTTTTCCCTTGTTGCTCTGAATTCTACATTGAGGATTCTTATTTCTGTTGTTGTCGTACGTGATTTTCCTCTCTTCCAGAGAGATGTCAAGAATGTCTTTTTATATGGTAACTTGCAGGAGGAAGTCTACATGTAGTAGCCATCAGGTTTTGTTGTTGAGGGGGAGTCTAATATGATTTGTAGACTTCACAAAGCTATTTATGATCTTAAGCAGTGTCTGAGGGCTAGGTTCCATAAGCTCTCTGAGTTGATTAAGCAACATGGATTTGTCAGATAGACTGCATATCACTCCTTTTTTGTTCAGGGATCTTGGAGAGGCATTGTTGCTATTTTAGTTTACAGGGGATGATAAGTAGGATATTCATGCAGCTAAGGATTTCTTTGGACAGCAGTTTGTGACCAATGACCTTGGCAATTTTCGTTATTTCTTGACCTTGGATTTGTAAGGAACCAGGTGGCATGGTGATGATGCAAAGGAAGTATGTTACAGATCTCCTGGCTGAGACGGGCATGACAGGCCGTAGGCCTGCTACTACTCCGATGGATCCGAATGTTAAACACTATGATGATGACACCGAGGAGGTTGATAAGAGACGATATAGAGAGCTTGTGAGGAAACTTTTATATGTCACTACTACAAGACCGGATATATCCTTCGCAATGAGCAGAATCAGTCAATTTATGGCATGGCCTCAAATTTCAGTGAAATTTGGTCGAATTTCTGTTGAATATTGATATCCTGTCGAAATCGAAATTCGACTGAAATGGTCAAAATGACCGAAATATGAGGGCCTAATACAAAATTTAATCGAAATGACCAAAATTTCGAATGAATTTCGATCAAAATTCCATTGAAAAACCGTTTCAGTCAGTCACCGAAATGGTGACTGAAACCAACATTTAGGGCCTTGATTTATGGAGCAATCCAGGCAAGTACATATGGATGTTATATGCATGATTTTGAGATATTTGAAGACTTCTCCAGGTGCAGAACTCTTGTTCAATAGGGACGCATCCCTTACAGTTATAGCATGTGATGATGCCGATCATGCAGGATGCCCTAAAGACAGGAAGTCTATCGCAGGCTTCGTTGTTTTTATAGGGAGTTCACTTATTTCATGAAAAAGTAAGAAACAAACGGTTGTTGCAAGATCTAGTACAGAATCAGAATACATATCCATAGCATAATATAACACAGAGATGATGTGGTCATGACTGATCTGACTATTGAGGTGCCACTTCCCGTACACGTCCAATGCGATAACCAGGCTGCTCTTTTCATAGCCATTAATAAACTTTTTGGTGAAAGAACCAAGCACCTTTTGTGAAAGAACCAAGCACGTCGTTTTGCTACAACATATCTCCTCATCTTGCAATATGTGATAGAGGAAAAAGACAAGTAGAGACGTATGTTTTCTTCTAATGAATGGAGAGGTTGTAAATGGAACAAGACAAAGAAGGGTGAAGTGACTTCAACCATTGCTCTGAAGAAAGAAAAAATTGGATAGTCACCTCTATCTTGCTGCATATTTTTTGAATCCTTATTTCTTTTATAAAGGTATTGCTCAAATCAAGAGGAAATGCCTTGCTCTAAAGAAATTCTTGGATTGTATGGATATTTTCTATCCTGATTTAGAGATCCAATATATCATCACTAGGAAAGGGTTGCCTTTATACGAAGGGACAGAAGCATCATTTGGCAAACCTTTGATTGTCAGAGAACGGTCAATCATTGATGATGATTCAATCCAGATATAAATTCTCATTAAAAAGTCATAGACTTATATGTTTCACTCTTAATAATTATTAACTATCGTTGAGATATTTGTTATTATTGGAAAAAATGAGAATCTTATTTATTCCATACGCCCTAACCTCTCTTATATAGGAGAGTAGCCTATGGGTAAAATACATCAAGAGTCCAACGGGAAAAAGAAAATGCGAAACTGTACAGACGAGAATAACATATACCTAAACCCATATATGTATGTGTAGACATACAAACTTTGGTTTCATGTACCCGTAGCAGTCTTCTTCCGGCAATATGTCTGAAAACAAGGTCGATGTACCCGCCACTGGCGCATTCAGAGGTCCAACGCCTATTGTGAAAATGGACGGGACAAATTATGAGCTTTGGGCTATGCAATTCATAAGCCTGATGAAGTCGAATGGTAAGAAGCATATCCTTATCGAAGAGGAGCCGACGGAGAAGACTGGGGTGAATGCCTCGTGGGAGGCAGACGATGCGTATGCCAAAGTCTGTCTATCTGGGACGTTGACGATAGAAATCACCAACGATGTACTGCATCAGCCCACTGCCAAGGCTATGTGGGATATTCTAACGGCGAAATATTCGCAGGCGCGGAATGAGACCAAGATACTTCAATTGTAACATGATATTTTTACAGTCAAACAGAATGGACATCCCCTTTACTCACTGTACACATCCCTACGAGGAATGTTTGAGAAGCTCCATAGCTTCATGCCGTTGACGGCCACTCCTGAGCAGCAGAAGACATACAGGAGTGCTACCATGGTAGGTGTATTCCTGGCTGCTCTTGATCCAGAGTACGATGTTGCCTGGTCTCAGATTCTTGTTGAGGCCACTATTCCGCCTATGGAGGAAGCTTTCCGCCGACTGAGTCGAATCACTGTCCCAAGCTCGACTACTAGCCAGACACCTTTAGCGATGGTCGCCTCCAGAGGAAGAGGTGGCTCCTCTACTTTCCGTGGTCGTGGCCCCCGGGGTTGTGGGGGTCGGATTCGTCAACCATACAGTTATTGTCGTCGCCCTGGCCACTCCGAGGATACATGCTATTCTAAGCATGGCTTTCCAGCATCGGCTCGGGTAGCAGAACAAGTTAAGTCCCCTGCACCTTCCTCGGTGGACCAGTGATTCGATGATCTTGTTGCCAGATTGAGGAATATCATGCGTCCTGATACAGCTCCTGGAGGTCAGTCAGAAGTGGTCGTCTCTGCCTCTTCCAGTTCACCTGCTATAGCCAGTACCTCAGGTAGTTCTTATGTTCTCACCTCTTGTGATGGATCTATAATTACAAACTGGATTATAGATTCTAGAGCAACACGTCATCTTTGTGGGGACAAAGAGCAGCTTACTGCATATAGACCGGTCTCTTCAGGATGGACTGTGGTGATAGCCAATGGGACACATTCCCCGATTACAGGACAGGAGAATATTAATTTGACGCCTTCAACGAGACTGCAGAATATGCTATATGCTCCTGATTTCTCTATGAATTTACTGTCCATTAGCCAGATTACAAAGGATTTGAACTGTCGAGCTATTTTTGACTCACCGTCTCTTGTTTTTCAGTACATACCCTCGGGCAAGGTGATTGGATGTGGCCGTGAGCAGAATGGTCTCTATCATCTGGTCCGTACTCCCTATGTCGACGCATCTCTCCACTCTACAGGATCAATCTCTCCATATACATGGCATCTCCGTTTTGGTCATCTACCTCTTCAGAAGATGTGTCGTGTTTTGCCCCAGATTTCTCCGAAGTCGTCCTTCCATTGTGAAGCGTGTCAGTTGGGAAAGCATCATCGGTCTACTTTCCCGAGTCATCAGAGTCGGAGCAATAGCTCCTTGTTTGAGTTAGTCCATATTGATATATGGGGTCCCAGTCGTGTTCCTGACCACCAGGGACACAGGTTCTATCTTGTTGCAGTAGATGAATTTTCTCGCTTGTCTTGGGTGTTTTTATTAAAGAATAAATCTGAAGCAGGAGATGTGATTCAAATGTTTATCAATGAAATTCAAAATATTTTCTCTTCTTCTGTGAAAATTGTGCGTTCTGACAATGCATTCGAATTCTGTACTAAAACTCTTTCCTTGTTCTTTTCATCTCGTGATATAGTTCATCAACCTTCTTATGCTTACACTTCACAACAAAATGGTATTGCAGAGCGGAAACATCGTCATCTATTGGACATTACTAGAACCCTACTTATTCAGAGCCATGCCCCACACTCGTTTTGGTGTGATGCGGTTCTCATTGCTTGCTACCTAGTAAATCGCATGCCCTCCTCTATTTTGGGTGAAAAAACTCCTTTCTCTATAGCCTTCCCTAAGAAGGAGTTGTTCTCTCTTACTTACACCCTGTGTCTTTGGTTGTGTTGTGTTTGTCCATCAGTTGGTGCCAGGTCTTGATAAGCTCTCTCCCAGGGCTGTCAAATGTGAGCTTGTGGGATACTCCAGGACACAAAAGGGATATCGTTGCTTTGATCTACTGCGTCGAAAATACTTTGTTAGCGCCAATGTCACATTCTTTGAATCTGTGATATTTTTCTCTCCTACAGGTGACAGAATGACTACTTCTCATTCTGATACTGAGGCCTACATGCCACCTCCTCCTATGAGTCAGTTACCTTCTACACCACCTCCCCCACCACCTCATGTCATACCTTCACCACCACCTTCACCATCTCCAGTGACCGTTGTTCCCCCTTTACCAAAATACTATACTCGTCGGTCCTCTTTTGCTCATGGTCATTTCCGCCATCCAGCAGGCCCCAAGTTTGTTCTGATAACATGATTTCTAACGATGAGTCTGAAGATCTATTGATACAGGGATCGCAGCAGGATGACGTTCATGACAACTTGGGCGTGTCCATCGCTATTATGAAGCAGAGACGTACTTGTGCATCCTACCCATTTGCCTCCCAGGTTTCCTTTCATCGTCTTACAGGCGATTTCTAGAGATTTGCAGTTGCTCTATCTATTGTAAAAGTTCCACACCAGGATGCATTGCAAGATAGCAAATGGCGCATTGCTATGGAAGAAGAAATGGTCGCATTGCAGTCCTGTGGAACATGGACCCTTATTTCTCCTCCTCCCGGAGCGTCTGTTGTTAGCTGCAAGTGGGTGTTTACTGTTAAATATCATGCAGATGGGAGCCTTGATCGTTACAAAGCAAGGCTCGTGGCACGTGGTTTTACTCAGACCTATGGAGTGAATTACTTGGACACGTTTTCTCTGGTTGCTCGACATTCCACTTTACGTGTCCTTCTTTCAGTTGTTGTAGCACGTGATTGGCCTTTATTCCAGCTTGACATGAAAAATGCATTTTTGTATGGAGATCTACAAGAAGAGGTCTATATGCAGCAGCCTCCGGGGTTTGCTGTTGAGGGGGAGCAAGGATGCAAAAAACGGTCTAAGCGGCCTTTTAAACGGCCTTTTAAACGTATGCGGTGCCTGACCGCATCGTTTAACCAAAAGCGGCCCATAAACTGGCAGGCCGCATAAACGGCCTTAAACAGCCGTTTAAATGGTCTTAAGCGGTCTTATGCGGCCTTTTAAGCGGTCTGAAACATCCCTTTAAGAACATGGATCTACTTTTTTCAAAGGATCACCATTATCCATGACTTTTTGGATTCATGCTATGAATTGTAATTGTTTATCTTGTCTATTTTGACATTTAGATGAAACATTTCCTTGAATTTGACAATATTTGATATATATTGTGAATATGTGATTATATTTTTCTTATTTATTTATACTTTTTTTATTAAATTATATGTATTTAATAATTTTTATTAATTAAAAATGCAAAACCGCATAACCCGTTTAATTTCCGTTTAAACTCCCGCATACCGTTTAATCAGTAATCAGTGGCCCTACCGACTGAATACCGCATACCGCTTTTTGCAACCTTGAGGGAGAGTGTCAACAGCTTTGTAGATTCCATAAGGCAATATATGGCCTTAAACAGAGTCCTAGAGCGTGGTTCCAAAAACTTTCAGATCTGATTGAACGAAAGGGATTCAAGAGGTCAAATGCAGACTATTCTCTATTTGCGCAAAAGACTCTTAGAGGTACAGTTGCTATCATGGTGTATGTTGATGATATAGTTGTTACAGGAAATGATGAGCAGGGAATCAAGATGGCGAAAGAATTTCTGGGCAGTCAATTTGTGACTAAGGACATGGGCACCCTAAGGTATTTCTTGGGGTTGGAATTTGCTAGAAATGCACAGGGTCTTGTGATGACCCAAAGAAAGTATGTTACAGATATGCTTGCATAGACGGGCATGATTGGATGTTGACCTTCCACTACTCCTATGGATCCTAGCATGAAACTATATGATGATGATACAGATGAAGTCGATAAGAGAAGATACAAAGAGATGGTTGGAAAACTCCTTTATTTTACAATCACCAGATCAGATATTGCATTTGCAGTGAGTAGAGTGAGTCAATTCATGGAGCAGCCTCGACAGGTACATATGGATGCTATATATATGATATTGAGATATCTAAAATCATCTCCAGACTCAAGATTACTATTCAAGAAAGGAGAAACACTCTCTGTGTCCGCATATGCTGACGCAGACTATGCAGGTTGTCCTAAGGATAGTAAATCAACCTCGGGATTTGCGATATTCGTTGGCAGTTCTCTCATTTCTTGGAAAAGCAAGAAACAAACAGTTTTAGCAAGATCAAGTGCCGAATCCGAATACAGGGCTATGGCCCAAGCAAGTACAGAAATGATGTGGGTCCGAGCAGTACTAGGTGATCTACATATAGAGGTTCCTCTACCCATGGAGTTACACTGTGATAACCAGGCTGCTCTATTCATTCCAAACAACCCTGCGTTCCATGAGAGAACAAAACATATTGAGGTAGATTGTCACTATACCAGAGATATGATTCAGAAGAGCCTGATTTCTACTTCCCATGTCAGCTCTAGAGAACAAACCGCGGACATCTTCACCAAGCCACTGCCCAGAGGATCATTCCAGAAGTGTTCATCCAAGCTGAGCATGATCGATATCTATGCTCCATCTTGACGGGGAGTGTGAAGATATTTATGTTTTCCATATTCCATATGTATCTCTTTCTTATTTTTTAGTTCTGTTTTCACTTTATGTAATTTACCCATAGGCCTCTCTTCTATATAAGAGAGCCTAGGGTTCTCTGAAATAAACGCTCTTATTTTCTCCAACAAACCTCAATGTGCTTGGTTCGTTCAAGAAATGCTGGATTATTTGCAATGAATAGAGCAGCATGATTGTCACATTCCAGAGCCATATGAAGCGGGACTTTTATATATAGATCTGAAAGCACAGCCTTCACCCGCATCATTTCTGTACTGACATGGGCCATAACCCTATATTCAGACTCAACACTAGATCTTGCTACAACCGTTTGCTTCTTACTTCTCCATGAGACCAGAGAGTCTCCGACATACACAGAAAATCCAGTGGTAGACTTCATATCCTTAGGACATTCTGTGTAATCTACATCTGCACATGCTGAGATAATAATCTCCTTGTCTTTCTTAAACAACAGACATGCACCTAGAGATGACTTAAGGTACCTGAGTATCATATGTATAGCATCCATATGTACCTGGTGTGGTTGCTCCATGAACTAGCTCACCCAACTCACAGCAAAGGAGATATCGAGTATGGTAATAAGAACATAGAGAAGCTTGCCCACCAGTATTCTGTATCTTCTCCTATCCACCTCATCAGTGTCGTCATCATATAATTTCATACTGGGATCCATGGGAGTAGTGGCAGATCGGCAACCAAGCATTCATGTTTCACTCAACAAGTCAGTGACATATTTCCTCTGGGTCATTAACAGCCCATGAGGATTTCTAGCAAATTCCAGTCCCGGAAAATATCTAAGAACTCCAAGGTCCTTGGTGACAAATTCACGACCCAGCATTTCTTTCACCCTTCGAATTCCATGTTCATCATCACCTGTAATCAAGATATCATCTACATACACCATAATTGCAATAATACATCCAGATGTCTTCTGTACGAACAAGGAATGATCTGCATTGGAACGTATGTACCCCTGTTTATCAAACAGGTATGAGAGCTTCTCGAACCAAGCTCTGGAGCTCTGCTTAAGGTCATAGATAGCCATATGAAGTCTACACACCTTAGAATACTCCCCCTCAACAGCAAAACCAGGTGGTTGTTGCATATAGACTTCCTCCTATAAGTCAATGTATAAGAATGCATTCTTCACATCTAATTGGTATAGTGACCAATCACGAGTAACCACAACAGAGAGGAGGATCCGTAGGGTGGAATGGCGAGCAACCGCCGAGAATGTATCAAGATAATCAACCCCATATGTTTGTGTAAAACCACGAGCAACCAGACGTACCTTGTATCTGTCAATGCTGCCATCTGCATTCTACTTAATTGTAAAGACCCACTTGCAGTAACAAGGCTCCAGGTGCATCTTGACTAAAGAGCAGTCATTTCTTCTTCCATGGTTAAACGCCATCGACTATCATTCAACACATCTTGGTAATTCCGTGGAATATCCACCGTCGATAGTGCAATGACAAAGCTCCTGAAATCTCCAGTTAAGCGATCAAAAGACATTGTAAATGCTATAGGATATGACGCGTAGCTGCGCTTCTGCTTCCGAAGAGCAATAAGTAGATCCAAATCACTTGCCTCCTCATCTGGCCTCTGTAACACATCCTGCTCAGGGAAATCATCAGATCCATCAATATTAATAATATTCTCATAGCATACCTCAAGCGAGCTAGATGATGAGTAGTGACCATGAGCAGAAGCAAGCCTACGGGTAGTGGAATGGCAATGGGGAAACAGGAACAGTGATAGGTGTAGGGGATGGTAGCAATGGAGGTGGTAGTGGTGATGATGCAGGTGATGATGGAGGTAATGGCATGTATATAGCTTTAGTAGTGCCAGAGGATCCCAACTGATCACCTGTAGATAAAAAGTACATAACAGACTCGAAAAAAGTAACATCAGCACTAACGAGATACCTCTTGTGCAATGGATCATAACACTTGTACCCCTTATGTGTTCTGGAGTACCTGACGAAAACACACTTGACAGCCCTAGGAGAGAGCTTGTCAATCCATGTAGATAACTGATTGACAAAGGCAATCGAGTCAAACACATGAGAGGTGAGGGAGAACAATTCTTTGTCAGGAAAAACAAGAGAGAAGGGAATCTTCTCACCTAAGACAGACGACGACATACAATTAATGAGATAACATGCCGTAAGAACAGCATCGCCCCAGAAAGAATGAGGGGCATGACTATGTATGAGAAGCGACCTGGTGAGATCAAGTAAATGACGATGTTTCCTTTCGGCAACCCCATTTTGTTGGGAAGTATAGGCACATAAGGTTTGGTGGATAATCTCTTGAGATGAAAAATAATTGGAGAGAGTATGAGTACAAAATTCCAAGGCATTATCACTTCTCACAATTTTTACAGATGCAGAAAAAATATTACGAACTTCATTGATGAAATTAATGATAATATTCCCCACTTCAGATTTATTCTTTAACAGAAAGACCCACGACACACGAAAGAAATCATCCACAATAACCACATAAAACATGTGTCCCTAATGATCAGGAACACGACTAGGACCCCAGATATCGACATGAAACAACTCAAACTTGGAGGTACTACTCCGACACTGATGACTAGGAAAGGTAGACCGATGGTGCTTTCCCAACTGACAAGCCTCACATTGGATGGATGTGTGAGGTGAAACATGAGGTAACACACGACGCAGTTTCTGAAGCGGTAGATGTCCAAAGTGCAAGTGCCACAGTAATGGGGAGATGGATCCAACAGGTACAGAGGAGGCTCCGGCATAAGGGCTCCGATTAAGACGATAGAGGCCGCCTTGCTCATAGTCACGCCCAATCACGTTGCTCGTAAGGATGTCCTGAAAAATGAGAGAAGATGGATCAAAAATTGCCCGACAATGTAAATCCTTTGTGAGTTGGTTAATGGACAACAAATTCATCGAAAAATCAGGCGCATGCAACACGTTCTTGAGATGCATAGATGGTGTCAGGCTAATCTCCCCCTGACCAGTAATCAGAATGCGTCCCATTAGCAATAACCACAGTACGGCCTGGAGGAACCAGTTGGTAGCCTGTAAGCAGATCTTGATCACCACACAAATGATGTGTGGCACCAGAATCCATAATCCATTCTAAAGTATATGATCCACTACTGCTAGTGAATGCATAAGTGCTACCTGAGTTACTGGTGGATGCAAAAGCAGCAATGTCGGAGTGACTCTCAGAAGTAGGCGCTGATGCAACATGACCGGATGGAGGAATAATGCCTCTCAGACGGGCTACAAGACCATCAAAGCGTTGATCCATAGATGAAGCATATGGAGGCTCAATCTGTTCAGCGACTCATGCAGAAGCAGGAAATCCATGTTTGGAATAGCATGTGTCTTCGGTATGCCCAGAATGGTGGCAAAAGGTGCATGATGGCCAAACACGGCCTCCTCTGCCCCGAGGTCCACGGCCACGGAACTGATGATAACCTCCACGACCTCGATTTTCTGCCATGGCTAAGGCGGTCTGATTTGCAATAGACGAAGGAACAGTAATATGACTCGGCCTCTGAAAGGCTTCCTCCATAGGAGGAATAGTGGAATCCGCCAAGATCTGGGAACGTGTTGCCTCGTACTCTGGATCAAGGGCAGCCAGGAATACACCCACCATAGTGGCATTCCGATAGGTCTTCTGTTGCTCTGGAGTAGCTGTGAGAGGCATGAAGCTGTAAAGCTTCTCAAACATTCCACGTAAAGACGTGTACAATGAGTGTAGAGGTCGTCCATTCTGCTTGATTGTAAGGACGCCTTGCTGGAGTTGCATAATCTTCGTCTCATTCTTTGCCTGTGAATAGGAGGCAGCCAGAATGTCCCACATTGCTTTGGCAGTGGGCTGATGGAGAATATCGTTAGCAATCTCAATTGCTAATGTTCCGGATAGCCAGACTGTGGCAAATGCATCATCTGCCTCCCATGAGGCATTGACCCATGTCTTCTCAGCAAGCTCTACCTCAGTAAGAATGTGCTTATTACCGGTCGACTTCATCATACTCATGAACTGCATGGCCCACTGTTCGTAGTTCGACCCGTCCATCTTTACAATAGGCGCAAGATCTCTGAAGGCACCTGTAGATGGGATATCTGCCTTACTTTCTGATATGATGAGAATAGAAGACTAGGGTTGTAGACTGAGAATATTATCGTCTACACTGACATTCACAGGTTTGGTTGCATGTGTAGACTCAAGCAACCAAACCCATTGACGTTACAATGTGGTCGACGGTTCCTTGCCAACACGGTCACGGCCTAGGCGCGATGCACTAGGCAGGAACCACGAGGCCGAGTCGCAGCCTCAGGAGCGTCAAGAGGCTGTGGCGCTGGGAAGGGCCTTGAAGGGCGACACGCAAGGGTCGACGCGCGATGGGTTGCACGATAACAACGTGCGATAGAGGCGCTTGCGGAGGACAGGGCCCAGGCGGATGGTGCCTAAGCGTGCCTAGGCAGAGGACAGGGTGCAGGCGTACGGAGACCTAGGCGACGGCCCATGGAGACCTAGGCGGCGGCGGCGCACGACGCATGGAGGGCCCGACGACGGTGCGCGAGGCTCGGAGGTGGAAGGGGTCTAGGGTTAGGGTTTTAGATCAAGAACTCTGGTCTAGGACCATCGCTCTGATACCATGTTGGGAAAAATGAGAAACTTATTTATTCCATACGTCCTAGGCTCTCTTATATAGGAGAGTAGCCTATGGGTAAAATACATCAAGAGTCCAACGGGAAAAAGAAAATGCGAAACGGTACAGACGAGAATAACATATATCTCTACAGTTATCTTTTATATTGCTTGTGTATTTTCTATTTTCTTTGTCTTCTTGTAATCTTCCCAGCAAGTCTCTCTCCTATAAAAGAAAACCCTAGGGCCACTCAGAATGTAATTCATTCTTTCATCTCCATATAGTATCAGAGCGATGGTCCTACACCAGAGCTCTGACCTAAACCAGCCACCATCACAAGCCCTAACTTGGCAAGAGATGGGCCCCACCACCCGAAGGCCAATCTCGTACAGCCCTTGCACGCCGCCACCGGCCTCTGCCTGCCACTAGCCTCTCCGTGCACCTACTCAAGCCAGCAGGCCACCGTCAAAGGGTTGCTAAGGCCACCGGACCTCATTGCCAACAGCCAACAGCAGCCCTAGCACCGCCACCAAGTTGTTGGGCCTATCCGAGGGTCACCAGCAGAGCTCCAGGTCGTGTTTGTCGTCGTTGCTACCTCTTAGGATCTCGTAGGCCCCGCTAGGCTCCTCCTTGGGCCCCACTCGTTGCCGGTAAAGGCATTCAAGCCACCCAGCAGTCTGATTTGATCTGAAAACGATCTATTTTTACTTGAAAACGTGGTTTGGTGTGCATCAAGGGTTGACGAGTATAGTTGTATGAGTCGACGTGTACAACCAATCCTTCATATGATTGTGTTAACTCCCTCAGATTGGTCTACTTCTTGGTCGAGTTCCATTTTTGACCGTTCTTCTATCATGTCAGAGAACAAGGGTGATATATATTCCTCGTATGGTACCTTCAAGGGCCCGACTCCCATCGTAAAGATGGATGGGTCAACTATGAGTTGTGGTCCATGCAGTTTCTCAACTTCATGCATTGCAACAATAAGGAGCGCATTCTGACAGAGTCGTAACCGATGGATAAGACTGGGGGCAATGCTTCGTGGAAGCAAGACGACGCGTATGTACATATTTGGCTCTTCGAGACCCTCACCACAGAGATAGCCAATGATATTCTGAATCAGTCCACTCTGCCAAGGCAATGTGGGATATTCTGGTATCTACTTATGCCCAAGCGAAGAATGAGGCTAAGATTCTACAGCTTCAGTTTGACATTTATAGGTTCAAGCAGAATGGTCGTCCATTACACACATTCTACTCCTCGCTTCATAGCATGTACGAGAAGCTTCACATCTTCATGCATATTAGGACATCCACTGAGCAGCAGATGTCATACAGGAACTCCACGATGAGTAGTCTTTTTGGTTGCGCTCGAATCAAAGTATCATGCAGCACGATCACATCTCCTTACTGGGACGACCATACCTCCCATGGAGGCCTACAATGTTCAGCAGGCGTATTCCTCATACTGTCACTCAACAGCCCTCTTCAGTGATGGTCGCTTCTCACAGCAGAGGAGGGTCTACCCAGTTTAGAGAGCATAGTCCCCGTGGCAGAGGCGGTGGATGTCAGCATGGTCCTTGCACATATTGTCATTGTCCAAGACACTCAGAGGATACATGTTATCTGAAGCATGGATACACGGCATATGCTCGTGTGGCAGAACAAATCGAGCCTTCAAAGACTCCATCTTCCTAGACAGATCCATGCATGGATGATATTGTCTCTCGTATACGAGAGATCATGACTCTGGTGATCGACAACACCACTACAGGATCCACAGATACTGCAGCCACAGCCAAAGCCTCTTCGAGCTTCTTAAGTATCGCTTATGCTTTTACCGGTAGTAGTGGTGCAGATATGACAGAGTGAATCATGATACATCCCACCATTTGTGTGGAGATAGAGCCCAGCTCAGATACTACATGACTATACCTCCTGGTAGATAGGTTGTTATTGTCAATGGGGTCCACTAACCCATCACAGGACAGGGAGAGGTGTATTTGACACCATCCATGCACCTTCAGAATTTTTTATATGCCCTTGATTTTCAGATGAACTTACTTTTTGTTAGTCAAATTACTAAGGATCTGCATTGTCGTGCCATAACTCAGCCATGGCCAGTCCCAAGCTCGAGTAAATTGAGGAGGGTTGCGTCAGGTAGCTGCCAGCCAACGTAAAACCGGAGATAACTTCCTAAATAGTATTTTAAAAAATACTATTTAGGAAGTTGGGGATGGTAAAGAAAAAGAGGATTTCCAAGATCACTAGAACTAGATGGTGGAATCTTCAACTGAAGAAATCAAGCATTAGGTAGAAGGGTTGAGAAGACTTATTGGGATTGTAGCAGAAGTGCAAACGAGATGTGGGAGGCGGTAGCATCTTTTCGAAGGGTAACCAAAGAGATGATAAGTGAGTCAAAAGGAGGAGCTCTACGCTAAAAGGAGGCTTGGTGGTGGAGCGGAATGCAAGAGAAGTTCAAAAAATAAAAGAGCATGCCTTAAAGTTATGTCTAAGGATACAACATAGAAAACTATCACAAACTACAAAATAGTGAAGAAGGAAATAAAGAAGGCTATAAGCGAAGCTAAGTCAAAAGCTTATGATGTTTGTACAAAAATCTTGACTCTAAGGAGAGCCAGAAGGATATATTCAGTTTGGCCAAAGCAAGAGAAAGAAAGACCAAAGACCTTTCTCAAGTGAGATGCATTACGGATGAGGAAAGTCAAGCGATTGCTACTCTAGATGGATATAGAGACTAGATGGCAATAGTATTTTCATAAGTGTTTCATTAGGAAAGGAAATAGAGAGATCACTTTGGGTGATCTAGCTAGTAGTGAAAGTTACTTGAATCGTGCAAGCCATAGATGAATACAAAGAAAGAAAGTAGAGGAGGCTTTGAAAGTTATGAAATCTGGGAAAGGTGTAGGACTGAATGGCATTCCTATATAAGCATGGATTGTTTTAGGTGAGCATGGTTTGACTTGGCTTGCAAATTTATTCAATGTTAATTGATGAAACAAGATATGAAGATTATAGGAGAAGTCAAGGACTTAAATGTCGATTTCGGTCACCATTTCGGTATCGGCCAAAACAGAATTTCGATGGAATTTCGGTGGAATTACGACCAAAATTTCGGTCATTTCGGTCATTTTTTGTACTAGGACCCCCATATTTCGGTCATTTCAGTCAAATTTTGATTTCGACTGGATATCGATATTCGACAGAAATTCGACCGAATTTCGCTGAAATTTGAGGCCATGGGAGAAGTATCGTGGTGCCTCTATATAAGAACAAAGGGGACATTCAAAATTGTTCAATTTATAAAGGTATCAAGCTGATGAGTCACGCTATGAAAATTTGGGAATATGTGATCGAAAGAAGGTTGAGGCTAGTTTCCAAAGTAAAAGAAAATCAATCTGGATTCATGTCTGGTCGCTCAACTATTAAAGCCATCCATTTGTTGAGGAGAACTATGAAGATTTTTTTTTTGAAACTCCAAAAACGGGGGGCGCACTCGACGGTGCCCACCCCAAATTTATTAATAGAAAATAAAGGAAAGAAAGAGACTTACAGTGGGAGAATACAAATGGTAGAAGGGAAATAAAAGAGCGTGACCATAGTCGGACTGGACCTCCAAACCAATGCCCCGACAAAACACAAAATAACAATTAAACAACTGACCAGTCACGGACCAACCGAGAAGCAGAAATTAGGACATTTTCCAAATAGAATCTCTGACCAGAAAACAGCGCCTCATTCCTAGAAGTCCAAATGCACCACAGCCGAGCGATAGCAGAGAGAATGTCGACCCTACATCTAGCCCTCGAGCGAACCAAGCAGTCGCAGAATGAAGCGGCGTCCGTAACGTCAAGCCAAGGCAGATCCACCCAAATGGCACGCGAAGAGCCGCAACCAAAGAATAGGTGGTCGATAGTCTCATCCTCCAGGTTGCACAGACCACAAGTAGGCACAGCTGAAGGGAAGATAGCGGCACACCTGATACGAGTGAGTAGACGCCCACGACGGAATAACCAGAGGAAGATGCCAATCCGCTCAGGAACCCGGAGACCCCAAAAGAATTGGCAATCCCGGATTAGCAAATCATCACCCCCAACCAAGGCCGGGAGAAGGGCCCTGTAAGCAGCACGAACAGAGAAAGGGCCATCCTTCCAGCAAAGGTGATCACGGCCCACCGAAGGCGAGGGCGAGACCGCCAGAATCTCCAGAAGGGCCATAAACTCAAGTTGTCGTTGATCAGAAAGGTTGGCCACAAAGGAAGGCCCCCAAGCAGCACCATCCCAATAAGAAGCTACCCTCGCGTCCGGGTCAGCAGCCAACGCGAACAACCGAGGGAAATTATCCTTAAGAGGCCCCCTACCAGTCCAATCATCGCCCCAAAAATGAGTGAGGGAGCCATCGCCCAACTTCATGACAAAACGACCACGGTTGCTGGCCAGAGCGAGACCAATAGCACGCGAGAAGTGAGAGGAGGAAGCCAAAAAGCAGCCATCCGAATCCAGCACTAGCCGACGGTCAAAACCAACAACCATCCTTAAGAAGTTAAGCAACAAATTATCCTCCGGCCCACAGAGACGAGAGACCCATTTAAGAAGAAAAGCCTCGTTGACGATAGCCAATCTCCTCACCGCCAACCCTCCCTCCCTCTTAGGCCGAGTGACATCATCCCAAGCAACCAAGGGAACGCCGCTACGCACAGAACCCTTCTTGCCCCAAAGGAAAGACCGCATATAAGTATCCAAGCGTCGACGAATCCCCTTAGGCATCCCCTTCACAGAAAGGAAGTAAATAGGCAGAGAAGAGAGGATCGATTTGAGGAGAACCAGGCGCCCGCCCCGAGAGAGGAGAGCGGCACGCCAACCAGCCAAGCGGGCAGCCATACGATTCAACAGCGGCTGCCAATCCCTTAAGCGAGCCCGGCCGATAGACAATGGAAGACCAAGATAGTCCATGGGAAGAGCACCCACCGTACAGCGCAAGATCCTCGAGCAAGCATCAACCTCCGCCGAGGAAAGAGAGAAGGGGACCAAGGAGGACTTATTGTAATTGATGTGAAGTCCAGAAGCCTCACTGAAGAGCTCCAAGGTGATCGCCATACCCGCCATATTTGACGCGTCACCTTCGATAAAACAGATTGTATCATCCGCGAACTGAATAATCGGCACAGAAAAGGGCCCCAACGAGCAACCACGGGTCAGACCAGCAGCGACCACATTATTAACCATTGTGGAGAGGACGTCCGCAGCCAAGACGAAGAGCAAGGGGGCAAGGGGGCAACCCTGCCGAATACCCCGGCGGGGCTGGAAGAAACCCCCCGCCAAACGTCCATTGAGCAAAACCGACAAAGACGCCGTGGAAACACACCGACGTACCCAAGAAATCCACAACGGGGGGAATCCCCGCCTCTTAAGGACAGCCCATAGAAAACGCCAATCAATAGAATCATAAGCTTTAGAAAAATCGATCTTCCACATGATACCCCTAGTGCCGCTCTTGTGCCAAGCGTGAATAATTTCGGACGCCACCGCATAGCAATCGCCAATTTGACGGCCCTTGATAAAAGCCGCCTGGGAGGGCGAGATAAGCGAGTCAAGAAGCGGGGCCAAACGGCGCGCCAAAACCTTAGCAACGATAAGGTAAATAGCATTTGAAATGGAAATAGGCCGGAACTCCTCAATCCGGGTGGCAGAGGGGGACTTTGGAATGAGAGCAATACAAGATTTGTTGAGCTTGTTGAAGCCGTTATTGCCAGCACAAAATTCGTGAGCAACCGCCAACACGTCCTGATAGAGTATATCCCAAAATTCCTTATAGAAAAACACGGGGAAGCCATCAGGCCCCGGGGCCGCATCAGAGTTGAGAGACCAGACCGCCTCTTTCAATTCCTCCAAAGAAATCTGACGAGAAAGGAGATTTGCATCCGCCTGAGGGAGCACCGCAGCCCCCCTCCCCGACCACCGCCAAATGCGCGCAGGCCTGCGCCCAAACCACCCCTTAAAAAAGTCCGAGACAGCGACACCCAACTCCCGCTCCCCCTGAACCTGTGAATCGTTGATGATCATAGAAGATAGGAAATTAGATCGCCGGCGACCAGAAGCCACCCTGTGGAAAAACGCCGAATTCGCGTCACCCTCCTTTAACCAACGCAACCGAGAACGTTGGCGCCATTCAATCACACGCTTACGATCCTCCAGCTTGACCTTGTCCAGAGCATTTGCGCGAGCCAACAACTCATCAAGAGTAAGATCGCGAGCGTTTTCAATACGGTCGAAATGCAAAATCACTTCCTCAGCCTCCACCCGGGATGCGATGCGAGCTGAGCGGGAAGCCCTTTTAAAAGACGCCAGCATTCTTCTGAGAGATGAAATCTTGTGGTGAAAGTGTTGGGCGGCACTACCAGAAGGATAAAGTTGAGACCAATGCTGACGAACCATCTCACGGAAGCCAGGCTCCAGGAGCCAAGATCGTTCAAAGCGGAACATAGAATGCGGGCGGGTCTCCTCCCCGTTCGACCAGAAGATGGGGTTATGATCAGAGAACGAGCGCGGTCTCGAAGCAACAAAACATAAAGGAAAACAATCCATTAGAGAGTTATTCGCCAAAAACCGATCGATCCGCGAACGCGAGGAGCTATTCCGCCAAGTGAATGAAATGTCGTTAGGAACCAAAGATTCAAGAGCCAAAGCATTCAGAAACTCCAAGAAATCCTCAGATCCCGGGTCGAGACCACCGCGCCCACGAGGGCGATCCTGAGCAAGCAAAGTAACATTAAAGTCCCCGCCAATTAGCCAAGGAACCTCACCAAAAGCAGCAGCATCCTCCCGCAAGTCATCCCACAATTCACGACGGGCAATATGACATATAGGGGCATAAACACAAGAAAAAGCCAAGCAGTTATTAGTCCGACCACAAATTAACAGCACCGATATCGAGTGACGCCCCATCCGACAAGAAGAGAACGAAAAGCGGGACGAACGCCAAGCCAAAATGGCACCGCCCCGAGCACCCACGGCGTCCAGCGCCCGGAAATCATCAAGCTGCCCAGCTCCAAAAGAACGCCAGAGAGAGTCATCCAACGAGTGAAGCTTCGTCTCCTGAATGAAGGCAACGTCACAAGACCATTCAACGAGTCGGGATCCCAAAATGCGCCTGCGATCCGCATCTCCCAAGCCACGAACATTCCAGGACAGAATCTTCATTAAACCAACCAAAAAAATCCCCCCAAAAAGCCAGAGGCCCAAAAAATACCAGATACGAGTGGCCAATCAAACCCCCACATGCGGATGGACAACCTCCAGGCCCGCCGCCTCAGCAACTGCGTCACGAAGAGATTGGCATCCAGAGATCATAACAGAGCTTGAGGAGAGAAAGCGCCTTCTAGAGTAGCTTTGGCCAAAGCGAGAAGAAGGAGACAGCCCTAGCACGACAGAGGCCTCAGGAGAAAGGTGGGGCTCCTCGCCGAAATCAGAGATAAAGGGATTCAAATTGTCCTGCGCACGTGGCTGGCCCATATCAGCCCGATGGAAGAGCACAGCCTCCCCTCCGTCCGACGACTGGTAAGCAAAGTCGGAGAAGAAGAGCATCGGACGGGACGCCGTCGAAGAAGAAGAGGGAGAACCTTCCAAGAAACCCGAGACCGGATCCACCAGGGGCTGCTCCGAAGTGACTTGAAGAGGGGCCCAAATCGAATCAACCAAAGGGTCACAAGGGATGAACGATCCGACCTGAGAGGAGCCCACTTGCAATAAATCCGCCGACATAAAAGAGACATCCGTGGAAGACGAATCAATGTCGAGAATAACAGCATCAGAAGGCAAAACGACTTCTGGCAACTGAACCGCCACGAAGTCATTGGAATTCCCCCAATCATGCGGGAACCGAAGAGGCGCCCCACCCGCACGTGAGGAAAGGATCGTGCATGACGCCGCATCGGGAACATCCCCATGACGAGACACGTGGCGGGCAGGAGATGAACCGGCTGTCGCAAACGTCGCCGTAGACGCGGCGCCAAAATCCCGCCGCCCGGCCACCACAGAAGGCGCCACCGTCGTCACCGGCGGAGGAAAGAGAGAGAGCTCCAGGGAGAAAGTCCAACGACCCAAAGACAGCTTGTCAAACCGGGTCTTCCCCGCCAGCTCCGCAAAGAACGCTGCCGGAGCTTCCACCATGACCCTGCAATACCGCCAATCAGCACCTGGGGCGAGGCCATCATCAATAATCTGAAGGACTTGGCCCCAACGGGAGAACGCCTTAGAGAGAGCATGCACCGTCCGAGACAAGAATGGCACCCCCTTCACCAAAGCCACCCGGACCTCCGTCGAGAAGACCCCACCGTCAGAGACCCGCACCTCCCGCCAGAGGACACCAACGATATCCCGGGAGTGAATGAGTCTCTCCCGCTGATCCGGGGAGAGACCCCTAACACAGCAACGCACCGCATCGAGGGAGATGAAGTCCCCTCCAAAGTCATGACCCAGGAACCCAAGAGTAGCAGCTCGAACAGCTTCCCAATCAACTGAAGGAGACCGGAGCACCCCAACAAGCACCGAGGCAACAGAAGGCGGGCCCGAACGAGAGGACGAACCCCCCGCCCCCGCGCCAAGAGAGTTCACATCAGGAACGGCCCCCCCCAAAGAAGACGACGGGACCGCCCGCAGAGGGTCCCCAACCACCGGAGAATCCAGAAGGGCGGCTCCCTCCACCTTGGAACCAAGCGAATCCGAACCACGAGAGGAGAAAGGCGGAGCCGAGGTATCCCCACCCTGAGCCTCGCCACCAACACTAGGCACCGGGGGAGAAGGGCCCGCATCCGCCACCACCTGAGCGAAAGAGCGGGAGTCGCGAGCACCAAGCCGATGAGGAACGCGGACCGACAAAGGCTGAGCAGGTCGCCGCGGCACCGGAGGGGACAAAGCAGCCCAGCAGGAAGCCCTCCTGTGACCGACCTTACCACAAAGAAAACAACGCGGAGGAAGAGGACACTCGGACGCAGAATGCCCCCGATCAGCACATCTGAAACAACGCTTACCCGGTTTTGCATGGGAAACCCGCGTCCAGCCATCGTCGCCAGCCTCCGCCATAGCATCGAGAGACCGCGAGAAAGCGCGGTTCTCCCCCACAAAAGAGGAACCCCGCGCCTTAGGTCTCCACGCCCTCCGAAGAACAGGAACCCACCGATCACCAAGACCCCCTCGAGAAGCAGCCACACGTCCCACCCGAGAAGACCGTCCGGTCCCATCAGCCGTACGACCCCAACGCTCCCTACGCACGTCGCACTCCCAGCGCACTCCGCTTCCCACTCCGCTTCCCACTCCGCTCCCCATCCGTTTCAAATATGCTTCCGATGGTTTGGTGACTTGATGCCAACTATGAAGATTTATAAAGATAAAAGGAAGAACCTTTGTATGATTTTTTATTGATTTGGAGAAGGCTTATGATTCTTTCTCATGTGAGATATTGTGAAGAGTTTAAGAAAAGAGACAAGTACTTGTCTTAAATATTAACTTTATAAAGAATACGTATGATAGGGCTCTATCTTGTGTAAGGATCCACTATGGGAAGACTGATTATTTTGACATCAACATTAGTTAAATCAAGGTTCAACTTTTTTTTGAAGTCTAAAGGGAGGGGGAAACACTCAGAGGTGTCCGCCCCAAAGTATATTAAAAGACAAAAGAAAATGTAGAGTAACAAACGGGTCGAAGCCCACCACAACACACCCGTTACATACTCCAGTCCAACAGTAACCGATTAACTAGCATACTCCAGTTTTGATCCCCAAGGCTACTCTGGCGATTCACATTAAGGACTTCCGCCCGATCTCTATTTCTAATGGGATTTATTTAATCATCGCTAAGGCCTTGGCTAGGCGACTGGCTCCTCTCCTATCGTCACTTGTATCGCCTACGCAGGCGGCCTTTATCCGTGGGCGACATATTACTGATTGTTTCGCTGTGGCTTTGGAGCTTGTGGCTGGGTGGAGGCGCTCTAATTCCAATGGGATTCTCTGGAAGATTGATTTCGCCAAGGCGTACGATTGCCTCGACTGGCGCTTCCTTTGGTCAGTCTTGCGGCGGAGGGGCTTTCCCTCGTTATGGATTTCTTGGATGCGACAGTGTGTTTCCTCCAAGGAAGGAAATATCGATATCGATATCGTTTCGATACAATGTTGATACCGATATATCGCCGATATATCGGCGATATATCGACGCATATCGCCGAAATCCGGTATCCATTAGGCATTTTCTCCTGTCGATACCCGATATCGTCCATATCGGCGATATATCGATGACCTGTCGATACCGATATATCGCCGATATATCGACGATATATCGCGATATGGCGATCCCTGGTTTCCTCGGCCTCGCTCTCTATTCTGTTGAACGGATGCCCAGTGGGGGGTTCCATCAAGCCAAAGAGGGGGGTGCGACTGGGGTGCCCTCTCGCTCCCCTTCTTTTTGTTTTGGCGGCCGATGTTTTGCCTCGTATGATTGAGGGGGTGGCGGGGGCTGGTTTGACTCGTGGATGTCTTGTTGGAGAGCTTCATGTCCCCTCTATTCAGTTCGTCGACGACACCTTATGCTTCGTTGAGGGGGGTCCTGATGCCGTTGAGGGTATGGCTACTACTGTGCAGCTTTTCAGCGAAGCCTCGGGGCTCGTGATCAATGCGTCGAAATCCAAAGTAGTCCCCTTTGCCATGTCGCAGGAGGAGGTTTCGGCTTGCGCTCTTCTCCTGGGGTCGGATCCCACTTCCCTCCCGATCGATTATCTTGGCCTGCCGCTCACTGTGGGTCGTGCTCGTCTACGTGATTGGACGGTTGTGGTAGAGAAGGTGGAGACCCGCCTCGCGGGGTGGCGCGCGATTATGCTTTCCAGGGGAGGGCGTCTTGTGCTTTTAAAATCAGTGATGTCATCTATTCCTATCTACTTTCTCTCGGTTCGCGTCTTACCAAAGGGGATTCGTGCGCGGCTGGAGAGGTGTATGCGTGGTTTTTTGTGGGGAAGGAAGGGGGAAGGGCGTCGGGGTGTGCACCTCGTGGGATGGGAGATTGTTGCTCGCCCCAAGCGGTCGGGGGGCTTGGGGGTGAGGCGGTTGGGTTTGGTCAACGATGCCCTCTTGCTGAAGTGGGTTTCACGGGTGTGGGGGAATGAGGATAACTTTATGATTAACGTTTTGCGAGAACTATTGGGCGAGGACTTGCTTGGCTGCTCTCGGGGTGAATCGCTTTCCCGCTTGTCTCCCTTCTGGTGTAGCGTGACTTTGGTGTTTAGGCAGTATCGCTCATTCTTTAAACCTGTGCTGGGGAGCGGGACATCCTTTCGCTTCTGGTATGACGACTGGTCTGGAAGGGGTGTTTTTAACCTGATCTTCCCGCGTCTATTCGCCTTGGTCGACGACAAGGAGGCATCAGTGGCCTCTTACTGTGAGAATGGGTGCTGGAGCCCTCGGATCGCTGCGGCTCTTTCGGATCAACGTGTGGAGGATCTTCTCTCTTTACTGGATCATCTTGCTGTTGCTCCTCGCTCGAGTGTGGGGCGTGATCATTGGGCTTGGATGGACGGTTCTTTCTCTACGCATAAGGCGTACATCGCTATCGCTCCATCTCTATCAGTCGACGACGATGTGGTGGGGCGTGACTTTAGGTTCCTGTGGGGTCTTAAAATCCCTGAGCACATCGGCATTTTCTTATGGCTTCTTCAGCGTGACCGTCTATTGACGCGTGATCGTTGCTCAAATATTTTCAAGAACGTCGATTCTTCCTGCGGACTTTGTGGATCAGAATGGGAAACAAACTCTCATCTTTTCTTTGAGTGCCCACTGGTGCGCAATCTATGGGATGATCTACCTTGGGTAAACGCTGTCTCCTTTGCTGCTGTATGCGAGAGTTTGGTTAACTCAAGGGGTAGGGAAAGGAAGGCTATTCTTGATCCGCTTGCTCGATTGTGGAGCATTTGGCTGGGTAGGAACGAGGCACTCTTCGCTGCTCAAAGGTTTCATACGGAGAATATTTCAATACGTGCAAAGAGTCTTCTCGAGGCTTGGTGCCTGGGGTAGACCACAGTGGCTCTTCGGGGGGTTCAGCGGCATGTGTGTAGTCTTTGGGGAAGGGTTTATTGTTTTTCTTCTCTTTTTTTGTAAATTCCGTCCTCTCTTTCTTCTTTTTTAATAAAATGGTGGGGGTAAACACCGCCGAGTGAGTCCCCTCTTTTAAGCTTCAAAAAAAACTAGCACACACACATTTTCTTTGTAAAAACGCTGACCCGAGAACAGGAGGTCGTTTCTTCCTCGCCAGATCGCCCAAAGAATAGCCATGGGGGTGATTCGCTCCCGCCGAGGTCTATGGAAGTTCGCATGAACAGCATCCCAAAGGAATGGAAGTCCACGTCGTTGCACCAAATTGGTCCCACCTCCAGCCATATCTGAGAAACGTAGGGGCACGCAAAAAACAAGTGCTCTATCGATTCAATCGTCGTGTTGCAAAGAAGGCACCTATCCGAACTGACTCCCAACAGCCTCAAACATCTATCCCTGGTCAATAAACGCTTCCGCCTAAGAAGCCACAGAAAAAAGCCAATCCGCTCCGGAAGTTTCAGACCCAGATCAACGAGCAGTCCCTTGTGATCAACTCCGAGCCAGCCGGGGGGGTCTAGATATTGCGCCATAGGCCCCTCTCACGGAGAAGCAACCATCCTTCCACGCCCAGTGGTCCCTGTCGATACCAGGCGGGGCATACCTCCCGAATGGAATCCAGTAACAACAAGAATTCGTCAAACCTTTGATCAGAGAGGGAAGCCGCAAAGATGGGACACCAGAGGCCGTCGCTCCAGCAAGAGCTGACCGAGCAAGTCTTGTCACCTGCAATCGCAAAGAGCCTGGGAAAGCGAGACCGTAGCGCCCGACCCCCCGACCAGTCATCAGACCAAAACGCAAAGGAGTCCCCCCGACCGAGAACAGGCCTGAAGAGGACGAGGTTGCTCACAAAGATGTTGACCACGTTGCGCCAGAAAGGGGTTGGGGAGCCGATGGCGAGGCCCGCCGAAGGGGTGGAAGCAGAGATGTTGTAGATTTTCCGAATCGCAGTGCACGCCAGGTCATTCCCTGGGCCCCAAATTATGCTAGCCCACTTTAGTAAGAGAGCGTCATTCATTTGCTCAAGGGACTTGATCCCCAAGCCCCCGTCAGCCTTCTGCCGCATGATCTCCTTCCAACCCACCAAATGGATTCCCCTAGATCCGGCCGAACCG
The DNA here is from genome assembly GCA_037367405.1 of Ottelia alismoides. NCBI lineage: Eukaryota > Viridiplantae > Streptophyta > Magnoliopsida > Alismatales > Hydrocharitaceae > Ottelia > Ottelia alismoides. The sequence goes on from JAZKJV010000010.1 coordinate 575,896, forward strand.
CTGGTCCATAAGAAAGACCGCATCCGTTTCTCCAGCCGGACTTCAAGAGCACCAGCCCCCCCCCTCGAGAGGACGGACTTCAAGATCGGGATGGAGGAGAGGACGGACTTCAAGAGCACCAGCCCCCTCCCCCCTCGAGAGTATCGCAGCCTTCCAACCCGCTAGCTTCGCCTCGAACTTCTCCACCACCCGGAGCCAGTCCCTGATACGCGTACGCCCCAGCGAAAGAGGAGTGCCAAGGTAATCAAGGAGGAGCGAGGACCTGCGTGAACCCAACACCCTCTCCAGGTAATCAAGGTTCAACTTTAAGTCCATTTCTTTTTACTTTGATTGTAGATGAGTTGACAAGTCATATTCAGGATGAAATACCTTGGTGTATGCTATTTGTTGATAATATCATGGTTATTGATGAGACTAGAAATGGAGTAAATAAGAAGCTTGAGCTAGAGACATGTATTGGAGACTAAAGGATTTCCTATAAGTACGGCTAAGATTGAATATATGGAGTATACTTTTGATGGAAGCAATGATGAAGGAATCGAGGCGGAGATTGGTGACGATAACATTTACAAGAGAGATTCTTTTCGATACCTAGGATCTATAATGCATCATGATGGAGAAATTGATGGAGATGTTACTAATAGAATAAATGCAGGCTAGCTAAAGTGGAGAGGAGCCTCTGTTTTTCTTTATTATCGTAAGACCTGCTAAGCTCTATGGATCTGAATGTTGGCTTGTGAACCATAAACATGTGCAAAGAATGACAGTGGTAGAAATGAAAATTCTAAGGTGGATGTGTGGGTGACGAATCGCAGAATATGTGTTTTAATTTGCACACGTTGTAGTATGTATACTTAACGAATCAGTCAACCGAGAGAAGATCTCCGTAAAAAGTGTCTCGACTTTAATTTATATCATGGGCAAGTCCGGGATCGAACACAGGGAGACAAAGGAACAACTTTGGAGTTAATTCAAATAATGAGATCTAGATTTCCAGTGCGGATATTTTTTATGCAAAAAGAATGCAAATGCAGGTGAATTAAGTTACTAAGAAATCACACAACTTAGCCAAATTAATTTGAATAGAAAACCAGTCTCATTTAGCCAAGTTATATTTTCCCTAGAATCCTAATCCAGTGATGAATGCAACACCTTTTTTTGGAATTTTATAGGTTAAAATGCAACAATTAAAAATGCATACCTTTTATGGGTTTTTCGCAATTTTTCACACAAACAGTAAGCAAAAAATATGAAAATTTTACTGGAACATAAACATGATACAAGGAAGCTACAATAATTTTTTGGATTTTTCGGACAAAATATGAATCTTTTATAGATTTTTTACTGAAAACAGAGTGACTGCAAATAATTAATTCTTAATAAATCTACATTATCAAACTAATCAGAGAGAAAATTATCTCAAAAACCAGGAGAGTTGAAATTTCGCAAAAATAGGATGTATGGATTTAATTAAAAATCATTTACTAAAAACACTCCACAATTTATTTAAGGCACAAAATAAGTCCAATCGAGATGAAATTTGGGAGTAATTTAAGCACATGTCAAGGTATCATTCCTGATTTTTTAAGAATTTTTGGAGCAACCGAGAGTTAGATATGAATTTAAGATCACTGATTGGGTAAAATATATAATTTTGCAGTAATATAATTTTAGTTAATTACCCACAACTCACAAAAATACAAATAAATATTCAGATGGTAGGCAATTTGTTGCTCAACACAATAACATTTTTCATTGAATAAAAGGTGCAATGATGAGGTCCAAATTAAAACATAAACAGAGGGTTATACGTGCAAATTACAAAATCAAATTTAAACATAAAACACGCATAAGGACTTGTTTCTAATTAAAGAAAACTAACAGGACATAAATGAAATGTTTACAAAATAAAAAAATAAACAAAAAGCACATTCTTCTTCGTGGTTAGGGCGCAGGGTGGTTCACCACGGAAGGAGCGACTGGGAGGCGCGGCAAGGAGGGGTGGTCGGGCGGTGCCGCCCGCGCACGGTGCGGGACGAAGGCGAGGAGGGCGGCGAGCTCCGCACGAAGGAGTGGCAGCACTGTCGGCGGTGGAGGACAGAGAGGGCCGGCGGTGTTGCTCCTATTATTTTTTTATTTTTATCTGTTGTGTTTTTTAAAAAAAATTGATTTCAATTTTTTTATAAAAATATTAGTTTTTTTTAAATAAGAAAAAAATGCAAATGAAAATGAAAGTAGACAATGGATAGATGGATTTGGGGATGCTATGATGATGATGGTAGTGGTGATGAAAATGATATGGTGATGAGAATAATATGATGAAGATGGTGATGAAATACAAAAGATAAAAAGATGCGGTGGTGAAGATGGTGATGGAAATGATAAGTGATGATGTGGTGGTAATATAAAAATGATGGTGCTGACCAAGACAGCAAAAAAAATAAAATATTAGATAAAGTAAAATAACAAGAGAAATGATAAGAAATACTTATCTGATGTTCGGCGGATTTGCGTGGCAGCTATGCTGGACTCCTGTCGTCGCCTCGATCCGATTGGCGAAATAAAAATCGGATAAGCTATGCGAGCTTGATGGGAAGCTTTGCTTCTCTATCAGTTTACCTCTCTGTTCTCACTTCTATACCCTCGGCTGATGATGAAAAGGAAGCATCTGGCTCGCTTCGCACCATCAGCGGTGTTTAATTAAGATAATAGTCCCCTATTTCGTTTACGACGAGTCACAAGGTAGGCATATTGTTCCACTTTAGGTAAGTAGAGAAGTCAAGCACGGGATAGGTGTTGAGCTTTCTAATAGGTCAAAAAGGGTAAGCTGATAACCATCAGAAAAGAGATAAGGGATAGGGAAGGCTAGCAAAATTAGGATCTCACAACTGGCACCGACTGAGCAGGAAACAGCGATCCTCAATGACGAATCTCTGATATGTACCCATTATTTCATCATTATATATTGATATCTTCTTCGAACTAGATAATATCCTGGACTTATATACTAGTCTTTCAGAGACTGACTGCGCTCCCACTTCCACACTGCTGCATCGACCTTTGTGGGATCAAGGGAAATCCTGGCGCAAGAAAGACCACATCAGAAATGCTACCTCCATGAGCCAGAACTCGCATTTGCTGAACGCGGGGATGGTGGTCATCGCGGATCTCGTCTGAAGGAGGTCATCTCTTGAGGAGGATGCTTAACCGATGTCACCAACAAAACACTCCAAGCTCTCTCCTTTTTCTATTAGAATGGCGGATCGGGAAAAATGAGAATGTGGAAATGAATATAAAGAGAAGAGAAAGAGAGGTTAGAATGGTGGTGGTGTTGAATGGGAAGTTGTATTATTGGTGGAGTTGAATGGGAGGTGGATGAAGAATATGGAGTCGAATGGAGGTTATTAAAAATGGAGTTGAATGAAGTTGGTGGTAGAAGAGAAGTTATTGTAGAGAATAGAAAATAAATAAAATAATAATAAATAAATAAAGTAGGCTACTAATATACAATAAAAATAAAGATAAGAAAAAGAGTGGAGAATTTACAAAAGAAGACAAATAACATGTACATTATTTGTTTGCTTTTCTAATTTATATTTTTTGTCTTTTTAATAAAAGATATGTACGAAAAATACAATAAAATACTAGAATCAAAATACAACACAACGATGATTTTTTTGGATTATTTTAGTAATTAAGAAAGATAAAATAAAAAATGGAGAAAGAATGAATATATACATAATATACAATGTACATCTAGGTCCCAAAAGCCAACTTTTGCAAATGAGCTCCGATTTTAATGAAACCACTTCCGATGGATAGATAATTTTCTAACTTGAACTTTAAAAGTGAGTTTGGTGAAATTGGAATTCATACAGAGCGGGAATTTGGCCGGAAAGTTGGACTTTGCGGCTTTTTCTCTTTGGGATCTAGGAGCGTTTAGAGGTTAAATTTATTTTGTATTTCTGTATTTTTATATCCATTGTTATGAACAAATTAGAGAAAGAATTAGCCAAAAAGGAGTTGAAATGAAATTATTAAAAATATATGATGTTTTGGGCTATTTACAGATGAAAAACTCCTTTAATTGTGCAGCTTTCTAGTGTTAATTTATTTTATACAATCTAATATACATTACTTAGTGTGTTTTATTTACAAGAGTCATTTTATTAATTTACTGATTTTATATACATTTATTTGAGATTTTACTCAGGGATTTTGCTAAAAATCAAGATATTGAGATGATGAATCGTGGATTCATCACCCCCCTATACTTAAACTTTGCTAGTCCTCGAGCAAATAAAGAATGAATAAGTTGGAATATCCCCTGACTGTGCATGTGAATACAAGACTTGATCCGTTCAAGAACTCTTGGTTTTAGAGATCCTAAAATTTTAAGCCGAACCAACCTCTAGTCAAAAGGTATCCAATTTCCCTAATCATCAGACTCTCTTTGTATACATATATAGTAGGGATATGATATTAAGTGTAGACTGCAGCTACAAGAGTAGAGTCGAAACATCACCCAAAGTTCCAGTCTAAGGGACTCTCCTAAGAACCCAATCCTCAACACTAGGGAATAAACCATTTCTTGCATCCAATCCACCATCTCTTTAGTTGTCAGACTTAAAAGTGTAGATGTAAGGCCAGTTGATGGAGGGCATAGGATTGTGTCATTTCTTCTCTCCCTCTCATTGGAACAAGGATCCTCTCGAGTGCCTTATTAACTCAACACATGTATTTTTTTGGTTGTTGATCAGTGCGTCCGTCAAGAGAAGTTGGAGCCGTCTACACTTGTTTTCCTGGGGTACACCGGGGTGTGCCTTTTTTGAGTACCTATCGTACCTTCTACACCCAGACTTGTAGCATTTACGATGCAGAGCCCTTTTTTGGTGCAAGCCCGATTCCTGATCCTAATAGCGGTGGTCCAAGTGGACACTTTGAAATAGTTGGGAGCGCTCGCCTTTGGTGGAAGCTCTTTAATATTTGACTTTTTATGGAATGAGAGCTTTTCTTTAACATTTCATTGCTTTGTAATATTTTTTGTCTAGCTCCACTGCTTTTACCAAGAGTTGGCGCACACTGATTAACAATTTTTTAGATTTCATCACATTCTGGCACATAGGTAAATGTCAAAAGATAGTACAAGAACCATGTTCTCATACTGGCTAAAGGTGCTGACACTCAGGTTTCATGAAGCTTTCATTGATTTTATCCCATCCTCGAGCATCATCAAATCAAGTCCAAACTCAAATCCCTTATCTCAGTTCCTCAAGTGAAATTTCAACTCATCTCATCATAACTGCAGTCGTGTAAAAGAGGTGTTGATCATATTCTTAAGGTAGAGACTAAGCATGCAATATAGCACACAAATCCTTCAAACTAGGGAAATGTGAATAATTAAGTCAAGGACCCTAATGACTAAGGCTGGTTAACTCAAAATCTCACGACCTCATAAACCAAGTGTTCTTGAACATCACAAGTCTTGTGTGAAAGTGAATGTATCAGAGATTAAACCAACTTATTAGTTAGTTTTTTTGTGATTTTTTTAAGATTTTTTTAAACAAAGGAAAAGAAGAAAGTTTTTTGAAAAAACAATGAAAAAGAAGAAGAAAAGAGATTTTTTTTTGAAAAAGGGTTTTTTTCAAAAAAATTGAAAAAGTTTTTTTAAAAGATTTTTTCTGGATTTTTTTGAAAAAGTTTTTTTACTAAATTTACCCACCCTATAATTATTGTATAATATATACAAAAAATATGTGAAAGTACGAGCTATGGGTAAGTATATATGTAATATATACACAACCCCCTATACTCAGCATGTGTTATGTCCTCATGGCACTAGATGACAAAAATCCATAGCTCGTACTAAGTATAAGTGGGTGAAAAGAATAGAAGAATATGGAAGAATACACAGCGGGCATCAGCCCCCCTATACTTAGGCTATGATCAGCCTAAGTATTGGATAGAACAAAAGATTGGGGAACCGATGAGAGTGGAAAAGAATATAAAAGAAGAAATGGAGCAACTTGGTTCACTCACCCCCCTATACTTAGGATATAGTCATCCTAAGTATAGCCACAAAATGAAAACGATATGGAATTGGGGCGAGTGATGAGAATCACGGGGGAGGGGGGAAACAAAGGAAGGAAAATCTATACAATGAGGAGTGAGAACATATAAAGATCAAGAAGGTTTGTGACAGACCTTCTTGCGGGAGCGAGGGGGTGGGTAGTATACACATGTGTCGCTGTCAGAATCGTCCTCAGAAGAATAATAGTGATGTGTAAGGAACGTTCAAATATGGCATCAGAATAGCCGAACTGAGCTCGCTCATTTTGTGGTTATTTTGCAGATTCACACGAAGAAAAGGAACAGCCTTGAATTCAAGCAATTAAATGGCTTGGTGTATGTCCAATTCAACGCCAAGTTGAGGGACCACCATCTTAAAAAATGATCTATTTGCCTTAAATATTAAGACCTATGTGAGAGATTGGATTGGTGAAGATGAAGGAGATGATAAGGTATTTCAAGGATCAGGGCTGACATGGAACGTAATGGTTGATGCAACTGCAACCGATACAGAAGATTTGATGCAACATATAAGAGGCCAAAGGCATACTACTATTTCAACCTCACTGTTGAGCTTAAATAAGGAAGAACTCCCATCTGAGGAAGGGAGTGAAGATGAAGATGAAAACAATATCGTAGTGGAATGTCAAGATGGTATGGATTAAGATTACCTCATACTTAGTAGAATATTATGGCTTAAGCATTTTAGTTATGATGCAGCGTGAATGGAAATATAGGGCTGCATTTATTTAATTTTTATCTGTTAATTTTATCTACGTTTAATTAAGTTGTCGTATTTTTAATTAAATAAACGAGATCGCTTGTGATCTCAATTAATTAGATAAAGATTTGAATTTCAAAATTAGTCGGTTAATCGGTTAGAGTCAAAGTAGGATAATTAGTTTCAATTTGAATTCGAGTTTCTGTTTTTGTAACCTCATCCTTCTTATATAATGGGATGATTGGCTATTGTGTTAGGCAGTTCAGTTGATACAAAATTTGAGATTTATCTCTCTTTCTCTCTTGTTTCTCTCCTTCCCCACGTGGTCTTCACGTTTCTCTCCTCCAAATCCCTCGTTTTTCCGACGAGCTTTCTCTTCTCAACCCTCCAACTTCTTCTACCAAATAATTCCACCGTTCAAAAGAATTATTTCCGCCATCGCCGATTATCATTTTTGTATCAATTGGTATCAGAGCATGGCCTATAGATCGTCCTCACGATCTGACGATCCGTCCATACATTCGCATCGACATGTGACGAAACAACATCGTTCATCGGAACGAACACGACGATCCAACGACGCTTACAACAAGGAGATGGACGCACTGCGTAATTTCCAGTCCACATGGCTTGATTTTCAATCAAAGTTTCGAGATTGGATGGCTGACTTCAAGACCCTATGCGCCGCCGAATTAAAATCTTCGATCATGGAAGCCGTTGTCTAGACCCACGATGAAGAAAATCACGAAAATATCGCCGTCAACGCCGACCTGCTCGCTGTCCAGGCCATTTCGGAAGAAAAAAAGTCGATCCGATTGCTATCCAAGTAATTTCAGACTTGAAAACACCACCGGAATCGACCTACGAACCTCCTGCAACCCTCTCGCGGACTTCCTCCACCACCCTTGCACCCTTGGCCCCGTCCCCGGTCGCCGCAGCACCCCTTCCAGCCCCAGAATCAACCCCTGCACTTCCAGAAAAAGCCCCAACCCATGCGCCTTTGACCTCAGCCACAGACCCACCATCACCGCTAACTTCCCCCACCCCCCATACTCCCTCGTTGCCGCCCCCTTTCACCGTTGCACCTACACTACCAGACCTCCCCTCCCCTCTCTCTCTCCCCATAGCCCTAGCCCCTTCTCTTCCTCCCCGAATCCATCCCTAACCCATCCACCTTCCCACATCACCTCTTTCTATTTTTCTCCCCAACTAAATCCTCACCTCTGCCACCGACTTCCCTCCCGCATCACCTTCCCCTCCGTGTCCCAACTCCATCGCGTCGCCCAACACCTCCCGTAGCCTCCTGCCAACACCACCCCACGCCTTCGTCGTCGCCATCTTCTCCCAGCCCAGTTTCGCCGCGTGTCAACTACGCAATCCCCAACATGGTCAACCCGGCCAGCCACTCGCGCGTCGATCGCAAGCAGCCACCGCCTTGCCGCAGCAGCGCCCCACCGTCAAGGTCCTCCACCTGTGCGTCGCCGCCGCCCTTTGATAGAATACCTAGTGGTTCCCTCAACCGAAACCCTTGGAATAAGGGATATGATTCGGAAAAATTGTAAAAAGAATCCTCCTCCCAAAATTATTTATCAAAAGGACCAATTGAAGGATAGGTTATGCTATGGATTTAATTTAAGTGAAGGGGTACAAAATGTGCACTTCAATTCCCTGGAGCAGAAATATTTTAACAGAAGTGCTGAAAAGAGGAAATCTGGAAAACCACCTTATCCAAATAGGATTAGGATCATGGGCTTCACCTATTTAAAGGCCCCATGGCTTAATTCCCTGGACACATCCCCTCCTCTACTCTCCTAGTGCTATTGCTTTACTATGAATTCTCTAAAGGCCGAGTTTATCGTCATGAAGTTGCCCCTCAGTTCTTCGAGCACCATGTCAACGGGATGAAATCCGGATGGACGCTCGCATGTGCGCCGCACCTGCTCTTCCGTCACGACGCCAACATCGCCAACAATCACGTCACGCATGCATGGATCCCGCCATTTGCTCCACACCAGTTCTTCCATGGGATGACCGAGAATGCAGATTCGAATTTATCAACCTCTAAGTCTGCAGATCCAACAATTCGTCGGGAGACGAATTTTTCAAGCGGAGGAGAGTTGATGCAGCGTGAAATGGAAATATAGGGCTGCATTTATTTAATTTTTATCCGTTAATTTTATCTACGTTTAATTGAGTTGTATTTCTAATTAAATAAACGAGATCGCCTGTGATCTCAATTAATTAGTTAAAGATTTGAATTTCAAAATTAGTCGGTTAGTCGGTTAGAGTCAAAGTAGGATAATTAGTTTCAATTCGAATTCGAGTTTCTATTCTTGTAACCTCATCCCTCCTATATAAAGGGATGATTGGCTATTGTGTTAGACAGTTCAGTTGATATAAAAATTGAGATTTATTCTCTATCTATCTCCCTCTCTCTTTCTCTTTCTCCCACGCGATCTACGCGTCCTTCCTCCTCGAATCTCGCGCACCCAGCGCGCTTTCTCTTCTCAACCCCTCCAATTTATTCTTCTACCGAAAAACCACGAAAATCTATTATCCGCCGACGCCGAATTTTCCCATTTGCATCAAGTTATCTTATGTTATTTTCATTAGTACATTATAATAATAATTGTGTTGAATTTCAATTTTATTTTGGGTACTTACATATCTTGGTGATTGTTGTCTATTTTATGTATGCTAATTTTCCTATTGATATTTGATTGATTAGCATTGTTTTGAGCTCTACATGAAAGTTTTCTTAGATCTTCTATTGGACCACATTTATACATAAATTCAGATCAGTTGCAATCACTTTTGTATATATTTATTTATTTTTAAATAAAATATTATAAAATCGCATAGAACTGCATATACCACGTATATACCCCCCATACCACTTAATCGATATTTAGTGACATGTCAGAATGCATATGCATATCATTTTCTCGAACTTTGATCATGTCCATACTAAAGAATCGGAATAGAGATGTTTTCCATGGCATATTTTGCAAATAAAATCCCCACTCACAACATGACTTGAAAAAATAGCCAAAGCACCATCCACGATCACGAACAAAGAGAAGGGCAAGAAAACACACCTACTTGATCCCCTTTACATTAGGAAAAAAACCAGCTTCTTGCCAATAATTCATTAGAACAAAATAAGATAACATCGTGACATCTATTCATCCAAGTAATCCATATTTTTATATAATCTCTTCAGCAAAATATAGTACAAACGAAACACTAATCCACACAATCATAACAACAACAAAGACTTTTCCCACGATTAAGTATGGTCATGTACATGAATTTTTTGCATCCATTCAGATCTATTTTAGGTTTTTAAAAAAAACTATCTTGGATCATTCCCAAGCTTAAATCCAAATAACTATGATCTCTTCATATAATCTCATTCTGACGCTTCTTACGCCTATCTCGCCATCTCTTAACCGGCTCCACATCCCAAATGTCGCATCTTCTAATTGTTGCACCAACCAAACTCCTTTGCAAATGGTCAAACCATCTTAAGCAGTTTTCTGTTATTATATCCTCTATCAGAGATGCACCAACTTTCCTTTTGATTACATCATTCTAAATATGTTCTTTTCGTGTATGACCATACATCCACTTTAGCATTTTCATTTCTAGTACTATCATAAGCTTGAAAATTTTTACCTTCTAAAGCAATCCTAGAAAGAATCCCTTTGTGTTTTATATTCCAATCTGTCACAATCTTTGACATTATCACTAAATTATTCATCATTCAGTGACCGAGGATAAATGTTGACCATTAGGGGCAATATTGTTGCTAAGAATTGCCTTGAGATAATTTAGCAGTGCCTTTACCATGACCAGATAAAGAACTTTAGGTATAGAAATCGGTTAAAATACCATATCACATCCCAACATCTTTTTAAGGAAGCAACACAATAAGGGACATGTCCACTCTTTTGAAACCGAAGTTCCCCTTTCAAAATTCCGAAATCACTCCATAACATCATCATTCACAACCTCCCAGGACTTTTTTAAAGTAAAGTTAGGGTAGGTGTCTTCCCGACACCCTCAAAAAAATTCTTTTATGTAAAGATTGATATGCCACTTTCTATGCATCTTTTATTTAATAGGTCAAAAGAATCTTACGAAAAACGGAGGTTTGACCTAATCTAAACAGTCTCAAGCTTGCAACATGGTTCAATAAAAGGGGGGAATCGTGATCTGCTTCACTTTATAAGACTGGTCGTAAAGATTTCCCTTTCACTTGCATGAAATAATTACACTGATAGCATATGATTGCAAGTTAGTAACTCAGTGATATTAAGACATGAAAAGCACATTACTTAGAAGGTGCTATAATTCAAACCATTGTACTCGCCTTTAACTAATTTTTATGTTAAATGGATCGAGAGTATGGTATATTGGCGCCTACCTTTTTTTTTGGAAAAGGATCAGAATTCATTCATCATATAAGTAGGTTACCAAAAAAGTCCCCAGTTAAAGTAGCAACCACAGAGAAGTATGTTGGTATCTACTATGATTGAGATTGCATTAGATACATATTTCTTGATTCTTAACTTGATTGATCGGCTACTGACCTCAACTCATCCTCTGCCTTTTAAAAAATTCTACCACTGGCACCATTTATGAAGAGAAATATTCTTGCACGCAGGTGTTTGTTTATCCATCACACATCTCAAGACAAAAATCTAATTGCCCAAAAAAGTAACATTTATTGGAAGATAAAAAAAACTAAAAACATCCACAACCTGTGTTAAGCTCTGGTGGGATGCTCCTCTCTCCAGCTCATCCCGTGCTTCTACATAGGCTAACAAGGAGAACAGTTCGTTTCAATGGGACATGAAATAGATCAGCTCCGAAGAGAAAAGAAAAAAAATTATCTCGCCTTTCCTGCATACTCACCAACATTAACGTCGACACCTAAGGGTCTCTGGTTCATCCAAGGAGACGGTGGTGGCTGCAAAACATCAAACGAATACAGCAACATTTCCCATCAACTACATATACGGGCAAAAAATTAACCCCTTCTCCTTTTAAGTTTATTAAGGTGGACAAACAAGATGGCAATACCATATAAGGGCTAGGCCTCCCACCCTTCATATCAACAACGTCCCTCCCATCACACATCTGCGTGTAGTCCCCCGGTGTTGGCGTCTGGTACATCTGATGCTCAGGTAACCCCGCCAACGGGGTCTGGATCGGAGTCTGCAGAGGCGTCTGAAGCACACAGAAAAACAACCCACAAAACACCACTAGCACATTTAAAATCAAGAACCGGCCCACAATGACAACCTCGCGAAATAAGAAAAACAAATCTCACGGGAGGGAAGAGCATTTCCGCCGTGGGCGTCTCGTACTCCTCCAGCGTCCCCTCATAAGGCACGTTCAGATCGTGGACTGGGGTCGCCCCACCGACTGACCGTGGCATCGCCGCTCTCGCCATGTTTGCCGACAACGCCCCACATTGCATCAGCCTCGCCTCCCACATCTGAAACCCCTCGTCAACCAAAGTCCCAAAAACGCAACCAAAGCGATACAAAAATCGGAAGAACGGCGTCCAGAAATAGAAAAAAAAAGAGAGAGAAGGATCAGAAACCTACCGCTTCCAGAGCGTGGAGGACATCATCGCCGGCTCCGGTGGCGAGGAACTCGTCCCGGACCTTGCTGAGGACATCCTCGACGACGTGTAGGTAGACAGCGGACACTGCGGGGTTCATCACACCTTCGGATTGGAGATTCTCACCGAGAAATCTTCGGATCACAGGCGCGTGAGGGAGAAATCTAGGGTTAGGGTTTCGAGGCGGGGGTGGCCGGAGGGTGAGGAGAGAGGGCGAGAAGAGAGCGGAGAGAGAGGTGAAGAGAGAGCCGGACGAGACGGGGGAGTATCAAAGGGGGGAATATAAATAGGTTTGCATCCGGAGAGAGCTGTTGGCCACGTGTCGGAGGAAGTGGGCGGCTGTGCGTGTTTATATATGCCTCTCTGTGTGCACACCGCCCTACTGCTGGGAGTTGGGAGACTGCCGGTGGCGTGACCTGACGGGCCGTAACGGATTCCTTCGGCCCACTTTCACACACATTAATTAATCCTTTCGTGGTATTAATGTGCATGTTGGGTTGGGTTATAGATATTCATTCGGGAAAAGTGTTGGGAACTAGGCTTAGGTAATTGAGTCAGTTTTCTTCTTTGTTAAACATTCAGATCTAATTGTGTACTTATTTGTTCTACATATTTTGCTAATAATGATATCGTCTCACTTAAAGCTAAGAATGCTTTGACAAATTCCCTTTTTAGCAAAATCATAAAAGAAATAGAAGTTAAATTTGACATGACTGTTAAACAAAAAATAATTTTCCGATGTTTGCAAGTTGAACATGCTCAAGATTTTCTTCTTGCTATTCCTATTGAGGGGCTTGCAATGCATATGTCACCCATTGAGTACCATACTATTCTCAAGTATCGCCTCATGATTCCTCTATTTCCAACAGATGAAGCTTGTCCAGTATGCTGCAAATCCTTTTTAGATGCATTTGGGGAGCATGTCGTTCATTGTCGCGAATTATCAGATTTTAAATATAGGTATGGTTTTGTCAGGGATGTCCTTTATGATGTTCTCAGCATGCAAGGGTGGCTTCAAAGAAAGAAGCACCAGTGAATTTTTTGACGGATCCACGGGAGGGGAGATTGACACTTAGACCAGCAGATATTTTAATATTTGGATGGGCTGGAGAGAAACATGCATGAGATTTGACTGAAGTCTCTCCATTGGTGGCTCCTATAAAGAGTGATTTTGTTGCATGATACACTGCACGAAAAGTTGCCTCAGCTAAAGTGGCTAAGCATGAGAAGGCTTGTATGGACAATCAACATGTATTCATCCCCTTTGGTTTTGATACATTTATATTCTTGACAAGTGAAGCTGTTGAGATCCTTAAGAGGGTCCAAAAAATTATGCTTAACAATGATATGATTCCTAAATCTATGAATGTTGTGTTCCGAAGAATTGGATTTGTAATCCAAAGGGATTGGCGACGCAGCTTGTTGTCCATCTCCCATCAATTTCTATGTAAATGTAAAACCTGGAACTTGGTCCCTCTCGGATCCTATATCATAAGATCCGGCTCTTCAAGAGGAAACCAACGGAATTTGTTTCATATGAGTCGGACTTCATTTGGAATTGTTATGATTTTCGAAAGAAAGAGAAGTAAATAGGTTTAAGACATCATTAACTCATAATGACCGTCATTAAGACTAATTAAATACGATTAAAGAAAGTAATGATGGATTGAAAACTACTAATGACTATTAGCGAATATTAATCAATGGTCAGCAAAAGATAAGCATAAGCCGCGAAAGTTAAATCGTGATTAGTGAAAGTTCACGATTAACGTTAATTAAGCGTCATTAGCGAATCTAGATTCCTATGGAATATTCTAACTTAATCCCTGAGTTCCGAATAAGTTTTGGTAAAAATCATGGGCCAAAACCATGGGCCGCTAACCGTGGTTAAGTGCTAAACCATGGTTTACTAACTATGGTTAGAAGTTTTCTTGAGCATATAAATATCCCCCTACCCATTCATTCTCTATGATTTCCACTACCACCACCACCCCAAGGGCTAGCGTTGAGAGGTCAAAGGAGGAGTGGGAGGCGGGGAAAGAGCGCTAGTGAAGCGCTGTTGGGAGAACGGGGAGGAGAAAGGTATAATCCTCTCTTAGTTTGCTTCGTAAGCTATGCTTTCAATTCATTCTCTTTTCTTCCAAGCTTTGTTCTTGATTCATCTTTCTTTCCGATTCGTTTTCTGTTATGGTTCGAGGAGAAATCTGTGTAACACCCTACTTAGGTGCGGGTGGCTATGCATGTCAGTAAACCATGTGATTCATCACACATACACTCACTTAAGACGCGTGGTGTCTACCGATTCTTCATCTCTTGTTGTTTGGGTATATTCTTTCATTTTCGTTATTGTTTTCCTCTCACTGATTTTATAGAGGAATCTCTTTACGTTTTCATTTAAAATATATCCCGATATACGAGGAAACTCTACCAAAATTTTTATAAAAATATGTCTCGATACAAGAGGAAACTCTGTCGAAATTTTCCTAGAAATATCACCCTGTATAAGGAAGTTTTGTCGACGTTTTAAGAGAAAATATGTTCTTCGCATTCTTCGTGTTCCTCATGTGTTCTTCGCGTTCTTTGTATCCTTTTTTTACTTATTTATCTAAGTCATGAGCATACTTTCATGAAGAGTACAGACGATGGCTCATAGCCTGATTACCCTACAAACTAAATTGGAAGAAATCCGAAAGTGGTCCTCAGTTGAGGCTGGGATTATCTTAAGTGGACAAAGAGCCTCCTATAAGCAGCTAAACATAGAGCCTATAAACAAACAGTCAGGCTTGTGAAGCTATAATTATGCCATATAAAATAAAATCAAGTGTTTGACTCCCCTAAAACTCGATACCTTTCATACTATATCAAAGTTTGAATAATATTATATGGCATGTTAAAGACTTATATAGAAACTCTTAGAAAGCTAATTAATGCCTACCTACAAATGTACGATTAAATTTTTCGTTCAGGGAAAAAGGTCAAACACAAGGAGAATGCAGAAAAGTTCAATAGATGTTCGAGCTTGATTAGATTATATATATATATAGTAAAATGGAGCTACATGGAGGGAAGCCAAGTTAGCTTCCCCACCTCTTTTTAAACTTTTTATGGTATTTTTTAAAAGACGTGAGTTGATTAACTTATATTAATAAGAGAAATATATGATTCAAATTTTGTGAATAGCAAGCATTCCTAACACGTCCATTTGGAAAGGCTCGATCTTAATAATTCTGAGGTTGTTAAATGTTTATAAGTTTGATAGATGGAATGAGAGTCTCGAAATGAGTTGAAATTTCAATAAGAACGTATTGATATTAGGTGATCTAAACCTCTCATGTTTAAAAAAATACCATAAAAAGTTAAAAAAAGATGTGGGGGATAGACAAACTTAGCCCCCTGAGGGTTAGCCACATTTTACACTATATATAGCTGGGTTTTGGGTGAATGAAACTAAGATATAAATAAAAGGCTTTTAATCCAATATAACATGAATTGTTTTCTATTTTAAAATTTATTCTCGAACTACTGCTTTTGAACTTGTTCCTTTTAACAAATTTGATCTTAAGTTAATTCCTTAACGAAGTACCATCGAACCGAACTCGAACGTTCATTTTCCAAACAAACTCGAACTCAAACTGCTAGTAAAGCTATTTTGAATTGAATTTAAATTTTCAAACTTTATAATCAAACCAAACTCGAATGCATTTTCGTCTATTATAGTTAAGTTCAATTTGTATCCCTTGTGGCCTCCTCTAGACATAACTCATCCTAAGCAAAATGAACCAACATGAAACTCTGTGACTCTTGTAACTTATACTAATGTGTGATGCGTTACGTACTTCTCGCAATCTCGAGCAACGATCCAAGCAAGAAACCTCCTGATTTCATTACACAAAATATGATGTCTTCTTTACGAGCACGTGACACCAAAGAAGATAGAGTTCCTCGAGCGGTTAGTCCGACAACACAACGGCAACACATCCACAATCGCAAACTCCACCAAGGTTTTAGAGATAGAGAATGGACGTGTGGAGAGAGAGAGAGAGAGAGAGTTTTGTTAATGCAACCATTGCATTCAACTTGTGTGTAAAGTGGGATAGGGTTGACCTTTTTTATAGCTTTTTGGAAGTCCATGGATCTCAATCCATTTGCTCACGTTAATCAATGAGTTATATTGATTTGTGTTTCTTAACATGGATATAAATCCATGTGCTCTCACTAATCAATGGTTATGATTGATTTGTGTTTTCTTTTAATCTACAATCAACAAAAAAGAAAGCACAAATAGATAATTTGAAAACAATTTCCATATTATCTCAATTAAAACAATTAATCAATAAATGGAAGATAATTAAGAGAGCTTATACATATATAAAAATAGGGTGGATGTCCACCATGGTTGAAAACAACCCATGGACGCCACTCTAAGGTGGAACGAGTCAAATACTAATTATGCAATATATTAATTAATTGAATTATTGAATTGTTGAATTATCACCGGATAATTCCAAATTATTTGTGATAATTGTAATTGTACCATTGATTACTGAGAGTTAATTATTACATCTAATATTTAATGTAATCATATTCACATTAAATTATGTAATGTGAATCCAATCCACATTAACATATAAATTGTGAATCGTTCATAATTAATTCTCTCCATGATATTGTGGATCATGTCCACATTATCCATGATCATTGTGGATAGTGTCATCCACATTAATCGTATCCATGATAATTAAAACCAAATTAATTGCCCTAGATATCTCTATCCACACACTAATAATTAAATATGATTTAGTTATCCAAATTTCTAATGCTTAAATAAAAATGCTCATGGAACAATTCTCGGACTCTTTCAAGAATAGTGTGCCTTATCCTCAGATACTTGGAGAAAAGGTCATGACAATTGTATGTTCCACGTATAGTAACTAGGATAACACGATCATATCCCAAATCAAGATTTCGGAACCTCTCAAAGATGTTTGATTAAATCAAAGTCGTGAATCTAATTTTTTTCAGTGTGACTGAATCATATTCAAATCAATATCCAACATTTGGACTAAGATTATATTACTTCTCTACTGAGAGGAGTCACTAAAATTCAAAACATATTTCATCACTCCATTGGATGGAAGCGTCATAGTTATACATTCGTTTATGATCACATCACCCTCTAATATTCCGAATATCCATACATCCAGCACACTGGAAGACCTAGAATAAACCCAAAGTTTTAGATCATATGTGAATTGACTCCTTCAAAATTTTATCATTACATATCTTATTTGATCATTAGGAGTTATATCAATCATAATTCCAAAAGCATATATCATGCCTAGGTATCGATTATATACTTTTCAAAATCATATATCATATCTGCAAATTCAGTCGAGCTTCCAAAGCGAAATGAGTACGCACGGAATTTGATCCCAATATCTCATGAGTCAGCTCATGTCTTTTGATTTAGTAATGAATTTGCATGATCCCTTTGAGATATTGTATTACTCATATGCCATTATATGCTCTCCAGCTCGTCGGTGTATAGACATTGAATAGGTCATCAACCTATGGGTCTGTCAAATATACATACTCAGATATATAGTAACACATCTATCTCCTGTCAGAGGATGTGTGCCTATATCGTGATAGTATACGACATCAGTATTAGTTATCTTGATCTTGTTAAATTAGCTCTTTAACCTAACTTATCAAACACATCTGAATCTCAATTCCTATGCAGAGGACTTACATCAAGAAGTCGGTCATATATCATCCTTTAGAGAAGGATTGCCATCTCCTTCTCTGACTGGAGTCCTTTCTCAACAATCATTGGATGATGCTTTATGAGTCCTCAATTTAACTCTTTAGATACCATCCAAGCACCATGATGTATGATATAATATTTGAATCAACAGTTGTATGATCATTGATATGGACATGGTACATAACCCTAATTGCACTAATGGACCTATTATGCAAATTAGTCATTCTTCATTTCAGATTAAGGAGTGAAATGCAATAACATTTACTGTAAAATGGCTCGCCATGGGCTCACATGTCCAACAATCTCCCACTAGTCCAAGGAGTCATTTAATGGGCTAATATTTAAATCTACACTCATGTGCTAATGATACGCTATTTAGAAAAATAGCTTTGTAGGCTGACTATTCACTCTATTCTCGAGAGGCCGTACTAAGTCCTTTTACAGACTTGCATATCCTCATGTAACAGTTCTTGCATTCAATGCGAATATTGCATCTTATGCAATCAATACTCAATCCCGTTAAAGTAGCTATTTTGCCTTTATCACTATAACTTGATAATTATTATAACCAATAAGTTATACCTTTATTCTTAGAGATCTCTATCTCCTCAGATTAAGACATAATCTTAAGCTGACAAGGTATCTGTAGGTAAGATATTTTAGATTACTATCTACAAAGTCTTAATTTCTTAAAGAAAGGAATTTGAGATCACTATCTCAAAAATCGTGTGCCTTTGAAGATGTTAATTATTACAAAATTTTAGTGTCTTATCTGCATATAGGACTGGTAATATTTTACTACTTCCACTGCAGGGCAGACATCTGGCCTTTTGTATACATCTAGCATACACTGAGCTTCCCATGACTGATGCACGAGGGCATATAGCTTTGACATTCACATCCTCAACTCTTTGAGGTCCTTTCCCTTTAGATAGGTTAGTACTATATCTTAAAAAAATAATCTTTCCTTGGAGTTTTCCAAAAATGAAATATGTCCAAGGTGTGCCACTAATGCGATGGTCCCAATGCCCTCTTCTCCCTACTTTCGAACAACTTCAGAACTAATATATAAGAGGCATCATTGAGATCATATCTCAACGTATAAAACAACCAGATCATACAACACTTATTATCATCTGTATATCATTCTAAATTATTCAGATTTTATCTACATTTAGCACAGTGAATACAATGGCACTGCGACTAAGTTTCACATGGTTTATCAAAATTTTCATCTGAAATTATAACCTTTATAATTTCATAAAATATGTTGTTCCATCTAAAAGAAGCTTATTTGAGTCCATAGATGGAGTTTTTTAACTCGCACACCTTGCATTCTTCAACAATGAATCCATGGGACTACTTCATATGAATATCTCCGTTGAGGTATTCGTTGAAGAAAGCAGTTTTAACTTCCATCTTCTAGATGTCATAATCAAGTTGTGAAGCTACAATGAGCAATATTCTGATGGGTTTAAGTATGGCTATTAGAAAGCAAGTCTCATCGCAAGTGATGTCTTCTTTCTGTATGTAGCTCATGGCTACGATATGTGCTTTGAAGGTCTCTACATTCTCATCAGGTCCCCTCTCTCGCTTGAAGATATATTTACACATAATGGGTTTGACCCCTATAGGTGGATCCTTGCAGGTCCATACACAACACTTGTGTATGAAGTCTACTTTAGACTTTATTGCTAGCATCCATCTTTACATATCATGATCTACATATGCTTCATCATATGAGGTTCGATCATTATCAGATTTCTTTAAAACATGGAATCCACACCCTCTAATTGATCTTGCCACCCTCAAACTGATTTGAAAAGGTATGGATATTTAATATTTAATTATCTCTTTAGTTCTTGATCATTATCCTCTCAGGATTCGGTGAGTCCATTTACTTCATTCTTATCTTGATTCTCAAGAAAGTCATCCTCTTAGATCGAATTCTTAGAGATAAAATCTTTTAGAATCTCAAGGTCATAAAAGTAGGTATCCAATATCATCCTTTTATTTTCCTAATGAAGTAGCGCTCTTAAGTGCAAGATTCCAACATTCTTGCATCCATGTTATAGCACGGACCAAGAAAACCTTAATTCCTCTAGTGTCTAACACTAATCTTGGTTCCAAACCATAACGCACGGGAAGTTTTGGGTTCATATTTTCATGGAAACTTATTAACGATGTATTGCAGTCTCTACTACATATATACTTGGAAACTAAAAGGTAATTATGTTAATATTCATCAATGATCAAATCATGTCATACATGATCTCATTGCATCTCCCTACAACTCCATTGAGCTGAGGTGTATCAGAAGGAGTGATATAGGAGTGATATTCCTTTCTCTATAAGGTATTCCTCGAATTCACCTGACAGGTACTGACTACCTACGTTAGATTAAATTCTTTTCTTCTTCCGTATAACTTTGATTCTCAACCAAAATCATGAAATCTTTGAACAAATCAAAGGTTTCTAATTGGTACAGGAACAAACCTTGTACCATGAATAATCATCAATGGATATCATGTATCATTAATGTTCATTACGATATAGAGGGTCCACATACATCAATATGTATGAGGCCTTGAATACCTTGGAATCTTACTCTATTCTCAAAGAAGGGTGCATCTGACATTTTTTAACTTTGAATACAATATTCAAAAGTTTGTAGGATTTTACACTTTCAGACAATCTAAAGTTCCATATATTACTAGTCTATTGATATTATCAATATGCATATGTCCAAGGTTTGATGGCAGATCATTGTCAAATGATCTCCATCCTCCTTTTGATCTCTTAGAGTTTAAATTTTCAGTATTAGAAATATCAATGAACCATTCATTAATATTCTAATTTATTAGAGTCCTCTAGATATTAGATTACTATATGAAATATATCCATCAAAACTTTTTATGATAGGTCTATTCTAGAATATATATCCATTTCTAATAATTTTAGAAATAAACAATGTATGTATTCTAATATCTAGGTTATAGAGACATTCTCTGAGACTGATGGCTCTCCCACTGAAAATATGTAATCTTTCATCCGATGAAGATTGCTGCAACAAATGCATCAACTACCATGTGGATGACTATTAAACCTTAAAATCAAGATTTCTAGTCTTCTGAAACATATGCAACCAATTGCAAGTGTTATTAGAAGAAGATACAATTATTGGACTTTATTCTTATTTAATAAGTAAGTCAATTTAAATGATGATATATAGTTGTAGAATATCTCAATGCACTATAAGACTCCTATGAGGATCCTAGATATTCTAGATGGTCATACTATCAATACATCAGTTTGTTGCAATATTAGCCTTCATAATTCTTTAGATGTCATATATATGGAAGTCGCATAGGTACAATCAACCCTTTGACTCTCCTTCTTACATGGGTCAGACCCAAGCTTCCATTGTGCTTCCTTAAAACTTAAACAATCATTGCTTAAGATAAATGATCTCATAAATTGAACATATCATCAAGGGACTTCAATGCAAGAGTATTTCAACATTTATTCATGTTTCATCCAATATTTATTCTCTGAGACTGATGGCTCTCCCACTGAAAATATGTAATCTTTCATCCGATGAAGATTGCTGCAACAAATGCATCAACTACCATGTGGATGACTATTAAACCTTAAAATCAAAATTTCTAGTCTTCTGAAACATATGCAACCAATTGCAAGTGTTATTAGAAGAAGATACAATTATTGGACTTTATTTTTATTTAATAAGTAAGTCAATTTAAATGATGATATATAGTTGTAGAATATCTCAATGCACTATAAGACTCCTTCTATGAGGATCTTAAATATTCTAGATGGTCATACTATCAATACATCAGTTTGTTGCAATATTAGCCTTCATAACTCTTTAGATGTCATATATATGGAAGTCGCATAGGTACAATCAACCCTTTGACTCTCCTTCTTACATGGGTCAGACCCATGCTTCCATTGTGCTTCCTTAAAACTTAAACAACCATTGCTTAAGATAAATGATCTCATAAATTGAACATATCATCAAGGGACTTCAATGTAAGAGTATTTCAACATTTATTCATGTTTCATCCAATTCATACAATATGAATAATATGATGCATCATGAAAGAATTGAGTAGAGATAACATAATATGGCAATTATCATATCCATACTCATCCTAACTCAAAAGGATTTAGGTTCTGTTAGGTACTGAAATATTTTTAGTATATCATCTCTTATCAAGCTATCATTCTGCATAATGCAGCGAACCATATCATTCACGATTAAATATTGAGAGCACACATGTTTAACAAAACATCTTCTTCGATTTTTAAGAATGATCGTGAAAATTGCGATCATCATCGACATGTTACTTTCAAAGCACACTCGATGAGAGATCAATACTTTCGAGACATACAAACCACATGTTGTTGTTATATTATCTATTTAACTATCAATCCTCGTAGTCATTAGGAAACATGTACATTGCAACCATATACATTACCTGTACAACCGCAAGTACTACATCGTAATCATGGATCCAATCCATGATACATGTTATGATTAAGTATAGATTTGATTGAATTTAATGAAGGTAATCTAAAATAAGATAATTTACATATATATATATATATTACTTTGATTAATGATATTAATGTTTTAAATCAAAGTTGTCTTAGCTTTTAAACTTTGAAAATCATTTCCCTTACTAAACTTTCAAAGCAAGAGATATATCTCTAACAAAATTTAACTAATCAGCACCCTCGGCAAGTTGACCTTGAACAAATGCCCCCTCCGCAGTCGTTATGCCTCTGCCTCGCGTCACATCTATTTTCTCCCTCTGATCCTCTCTGCATTCACATTCACTCCTCCATGAATGTAACCTCAACATGACTGCCATCTTCGTCGCCCATTCACGTCACCCATTAACCCAGTGACATCCCTCCGATCACCCCCTATAAAACCACCACCATTATCTACGTCCAACCTATCCACCAACTTATAGCTTCACCATCTGGCCTTGTTCTCCTCGCCTATGACAGATGCCGAAGAGATATTCGTCGATCGAAGATGAAAGTTTAAGCAAGGTGCGGGTGTGGCCTATTTGGACTCAGTCATGTAGTTGTCACTCCGAGGTGCGGAGCTCGAGCTATCCTCACCGGAGTAGAATCCGGAGTTTCACACTCCTCCTGCAGGTGACTCCCCTCCTTCCATTCTCTCTGCCAGTCACCCTTACATCATCACAACTAGGAGCCCCAGCTAGGGTTGAGCATTGGGTAGGGCCAACCTGACCCAACCCGATGCCTAACCCGATAATTCCTGACCCAAGCCCGAGCCTGGACTTCTAATGGGTGGGCATGGGATTTAAATCCAGTCCATTGCCGATATTAGGTCAGGTTTGGGCTTCATGTAGTATGACCCTAGCTAAGCTCGAAGCCTGGCCGGTTATGTTACCCAACAGGCCACGACCTGGCCTGGTTGGACCTACCATTCATGTGTATTTCTAGTTTAGCTTAATATCTTATTTCTAAATCTAAACGTAAAGATCTCGACCAGGATCACCCCTCTATTTCTGTTCTCTCCTTTGATCAACTCGTGCCTCAATTCTACACCCAGACCCTTTTCATTGTCTCTCAGCTTCACCTCCCTCGCAACCATCATCGACATCGACATCTTGATCCTCACCGTTGGTTCTCTCAGTCTCAAAGCTTCAAAAAGCATAAGAACTCCTATGTCGACATCAAGTTGGGATTTTGATTCATCTTTGGATTTAAAGAGATGAGTATGGATCAAGTTGTAGATTTCTTGGTAGAAGTTGATTCTATCTAGGATTTATGTGATTTTTTCACTCCATAATCCAATATTAATTTGAGTATAGATGCAGCAGTTGAGACATTGTCAAAGAACAAACTTTTGATATTGTTCATGTACGTAATGTGGATGCTCTAGACGATGGCATTTGGATTGACATATATTTTGGTATTGTAAAATTTGTTGGAATTGCTATATGGCTTCTTCACCATGTTAGACATTCAATTTTTTTTGGGAAGGATCGCTCTTTTAAAGTGTTATATTCTGTTTAAAGTTCTACATCATCCTCCGATATGCTACATATTCAAACCTTACTTTTTAGATAATAAATTCATGCAAATATCCCAAATGGAAGCATCAAGATTTAGCGTAAGTTCATGAATTGCTACAATGCAGAAGCTAGAATTTATATATATTTTGTCTGTGTGACAACAATATTTTATAATATCTAACTACTACAAAATCATCTCAAAATCAAAATCAACCCGAACGTAATAGGAATAATGGTTTTGACATAAGGTGTGGCCACATTTTGTGAAGATTGAAAGTATCCAAAAATAAAATAGACGACCCCAGCAATTCTCTCCCTTAGCACCACAATACCCTCTCCAAGGACAGAAACGAATCTATCGTATCCAACATATACCACAAAACACATTTAACTTATCAAAAACCCTACAACTATCCTTCATATATTAATACTTATATGCAGGAAGGAATCCAGTCCACGTTAAAGCCAACTCGCCAAAAATTAGAGTAGTAACGGGCTAGCCCAACCCAGGTCTGACCCATTCCTTCGTGGGTCGATCACGGGCTTGGTCTACAATATACTGTGCCCAAGCCCGACCCGTAGGGACTATAATCATGTCCAGGCTCGGGCTGGGCTGAACTGGGTCAGGCACGACCCATCCCGATGCTCATCTCAAGCCCTCGCTCCTCTCTACCTCCTTGCAACTCCAGATCTTATTCTTCATCTTCTTCTCCATTTATTTTTTGGGGTTTCCTATTTGACACGTGAGCCCACAATGAGCTATTTTGCAATAAATGTTATTGCAATTCACTCCTTAATCTAAAATGAAGAATAACTCATTTGCATAATAGGTCCCCTGGCATAAATAGGATTACGTACCATGGTCATCTTAATGATCACACAGTTGTTGATTCAAATGCCAAATAGATGTCGGTGCTTGGATGATATACAAAGAGTTAAATTGAGGACACATCAAAGCACCATCAAATGATTGCTGAGAAAGGATTCCAATATGAGAAGGAGATGGCAATCCTTCTCTAAAGGCCAATATCTAACCGACCTCTTGATGTAGGTCCTCTGCATATGAATAGAGATTCGATGGTGTTAGATAAGTTAGATCAAAGAGTTAACTTAATGAGATCAAGATAACCAAGATCTATGTTGTATAATTGATGAATCCACGATTCATCATCTCAATATCTTGATCTTAGCAAATTCCCCGAGTAAAATCCCATAAAAATATCCATAAAATCAATAAATTAACAAAATGATTCTTGTAAATAAAACACACTAATTAACGTATATTAGATTGTACAAAAGAATTTAACAATAAAAAGCCGCAAAAATAAAGGAGTTTTATACATGTAAATAGCCCAAAACTTCATGTATTTTTAATAATTTCATATCAACACCTTTTTGGCTAATTCTTTCTCCGACGTGTTCATATCAATGTATATAAAAATACAAAAATACAAAACAAATTTTACCTCAAATAATGCTTCTACATCCCAAAGGGAAAAAGCAGTAAAGACCAACTTCCAAGCCAAATTCCCGCTCCGTATGAACTCCAAATTCACCAAACTCACTTTTAAAGTTCAAGTTAGAAAATTATCTATCCAACGGAAGTACTTTCATTAAAATCGGAGCTCATTTGTAAAAGTTGGGTTTTGGGACCTAGATGTACATTGTATATTATGTATATATTCATTCTTTCCTCATTTTTTTTAATTTTTTCTAATTACTAAAAATACAAAAATATCATGATTGTGTTGTATTGTAATTATATTATTTTATAGTATTTTTATATTGTAAATATCTCTTAATAAGAAGACAAAAAATACAATTAGAAAAGTAAACAAAAAATTGTACATGTTGTATGTATTCCCTTGTAAATTCTCCACTATTTATTTTCTTCTCTTTTATTCTATTGTAGTTAAAGTAGTCTACTTTATTTCATTTATGTATTTATTTATTTTACATTCTCTACAATAACCACCATTCAACTCATCCTACCACCAACCTCCTTTCAACCCCACCATTTTTTAAACTTCCCATTCAACTCCATTAATAAAATAACCTCCCACCATTTTAATAAACTCTCATTTCATCATCTATATATACATCCCATCCTCCTCAATTTGCCTTTGATCCATCTTTATGTGAGGAGAGCGTAGTTCCCAGAGTTGAATCGGTGACAGCGACGCAACCGCGGTCGAGCGACGGCGACCCTCTCTCCGGTGAGATCCGTTGGCTTTTTAGCCAACATCGCAGCCGCAACCGTGCGCTGCTCGAGCACATCGCTCGCCGGCGATTCGAGCGAAGTCCGTGCTCTCGTGAGCACTTCATAGGCGACCGTCCATCTTAGGTAATTTTATCTTCATCTTCTTGTCATCATTTGTTTATTTGCAATTTTTTAGCACATCACATTACCACCTACATATCATCCTTTTCATCACCACCACCATCACACCATCATTTTTTCCCATTTGTTTAGTTCATTGTCACCACCAATTCATCTTATTTCTTTAATCTTATTACCTGTTTAAACAAAATTTAAAAAATAAAAAAAATTAAAACAAAAAAATTCTCTGTCTTTTTATTACAGCAGTAAAAAGAATAAAAAAATCAAAAAAATAAAAAAAAATGGGGCAGCAGCAAGGTCACCGCCGCCCCCTCCATCCACGGGCAGCGGCCACCCGCCGCCCCCCATCTCCATAGCCATCGCCGCCGTACGCGGCCGGAGCCCCACCGCTGCCGCGCCCACGTCTCCGCCGCTCTAAGCGGCCGCGCGTGGCGCCGCCGCCGCCCCGGCTGCCAACCGCAGGGGCGCCCCACGCCGCCCTCGCCTGCGCAGGGGACCCACGCCGCCCTCGCCTGCGTAGGGTACCCACGCCGCCCTCATCCTCCTGCGGCCACCCCAGCAACCACGCCGCCACCGCCTCACTCCGCCGACGCCGCCTCTCCGCCGCCCCTCTACCGTGCCGCCTTGTCGCCGCCGACGCCTATGCCCCTTGTTGGGTTCTCCCCACCTGGGAACAAAGGGGAAGAAGAAAGGTCAATATTTTATTATCATTTTAGTGTAAAAATTGCATAAAGTATTTATATAGTTTCTGTAATTTCAAAAAGGTCCCTGTATATAGAGTTGTTTGTTTATTTTGTTCTTTAGACTTTGCACTGATAACCCTGTGTTTGTGTTTTAATTTGGACATCATTTATGCATCTTTATATTCAATGAAAAAGACTTTCATGTTGAGCAACTAATTCTCTACATTGTAGATATTTATTTATATTTTTGCGAGATATTGTGAATTAATTAAAAATGTTTAACTGAAAATATTGCATATTTTACCCAATCAGTGTTCTTAAATTTATATCTCACACACGGTTGCTCTAAAAATTCCACAAAAACTAAACATGATGCTTTGATTTATGATTGAGATACAATCCAAATTTCACATCTATTGGAGTTGTCTTGTGCCTACAATAAATTGTTAAGTGATTTTAGTATTTGATTTTTAATTAAATCCACATACATCATTTTCGCGAAATTTGAAGTCTCCTGTATGCCACATTAAAATATCTACTTGAGATAATTTGTACTCTGATTAATTTGATAACATGGATTTAATAGAAATTAATTACTCATTGTCACTCTGTTTTTACTGAAAAATCCATAAAAAATTCATGTTTTGTCAAAAAATTCCAAAAATATTATTATAGCTTCCGTTAATCATGTTTTAATTCAAGTAAAATTTTCATGATTTTTGCTTACTGTTTGTGTGAGAAATTGCGGAAAAATCCATAAAAAGTGTGTATTTTTCCTTGCTGCATTTTAGACCCTAAAATTATAAAAAATGTGTTTTGTGTTCATCTCTGGATTAGGATTCTAGGAAAAATATAATTTGGCTGAGTTGGACTAATCTGACATTAAAATTAATTTGGCCTTGTTGTGTGTTTTCTTAGTGTCTTAATTCACCCGCATTCGCATTTTGCATTTGTTTTTGCATTAAAAAAATATATAAAAAATCGCATTTGGAAATCTAGACCTAAGTTTTCAAATTAAACCCAAGTTGTTCCTTTGCCTCCCTGAGTTCGACCCCGGACTTGCCCGGGATATAAATTAAGCCGAGACACTCTTCACGGAGATTTTCTCTCGATTCTGACTGAATCGCTAAGTACACGTATTACAACATGCCCAAATTAATTATCGTATTTAGCGACTCGTCAGATGGCGCCGTTGCCGGGGAGGCAAACGGCTTAGGGACTAATTTAAAAAATTTGGATTTAGATTTCATTTACTCGGGTAGTCTGACCCCCGAGCCACTTGTAATTAGTCCATTTTCCTTTCAATTATTTTTCTTCATATTCTTGTATATATTTTGTTGTTTATCTCTCTAATATAAATCTCATTTTCCTTGCGAGGGCCCGATGGACTTGGAGTGCATCGGAGGTCGACGGACACGACGTGCGCCGATTGCTGAAGAGCAAGAGAATTAATTTATTTTCGAGAGAAATTTTGTAAATTATTGTAATTATTTAGCTTGCTCCTTTATAGCGGCTCTTGTTTAAGAGCTCGCGTGTGTAAAAAAGACTTGGACTTTATTTGTGGTGTGTCGAGACATGTTTCACTCACCGGTGAGGGTGAGGCTCGACTTGAGTGGCGAACTTAAGGATTAGGCACACGGTAGTTTAGGATCAAATTTGTTTATGCCCATCGTAAGTTAGGCCACACATATCTTAGAAGATTCACTTATCTGATAAGGTTCACAATGAGACGTACATAAACACGTACTACTTAGCTCAAAATTAAATCAATTCTTCCCCGCTAATAGTATATTGTTTAGGTGCGGTTTTCTCGATCTGCATGCATTTAGTATAATATTTACAAATTCAGTTTTGCATAATGCATGGAGAGTGATGGGATTCACTGTAAGTATACCTTCTTCTGAGCATACATCATAGTTTCTCGTTTGCATTCTGATTTCCGATTCCCCTCTTGTTTTATAACTTAAGATCAAAAGGAAATTGGGACTGAACGGTAGACGTGCTTGTGTGTTCACATAAATTTCAAGTGATAACATAACTCTAAAATTGGGACTGAATTGAGCAGGTCGATTTAAAAAAATTGGAATAAAAAGAACCCCTATTCTTGGGTGCATAAAGCCCTCATTGTTTGTTTTACTTGAAAGTGAGAGAGAGACGACCCTAGGATAGAGCCAAGTCTGGATTTCTTACTTACTACTGGTTCTTTGAACCGGGTCAGTCTGTAGGAAAATACGGACACCTAACAGCTCGTTAATCTTTCCAAGATTGTATTTCTCACTAACTAAAATTGACAAGATAATTCGGCCGAACTCTTACGGCCATCACGTGTTGAGTTGGAGAAATTGAGGGTTTGAATTGCATTTGAATTGTGTGAGTTTACTCCGCACATTTACGTGCACCGTAGAACTAACACCTCATTGAAATATCGTGTTCTAAATCGGTTCTTTTTGACATCGAAGATGATTGATTGGGGGGATAATTATTCGGACTTTGCGAATCTCCCTTTGAACCCTCTAAGAAGTATGTCTTCACAGGTCCATGCACAACGTGGACTAACCTGGACTCATGACCCTCTTGAGCCCAGGATCACTCACTCTCAGGATGGTAACTCTCAAACCATTCCCTTTCTCTCTTCCCACCTCACTGAGGAAGACCTTCGCCTCGATGAGAATACCTTGATTCATAAATCCTCTTCTAATCAAGCACACTGTTTCCACCGTAGGACCTAAAGAAGACACTAGAAAAATACCTCCAAAGAAGAAAGACGATGAAGAAGAGAATCAGGAAGACCCAATGAGAATGATACTAGCCAGATTAGCTGCATCTGAGCAGCAACATGCACTTGTCAGAGCTCAGTTAGGACAGTTGAATGTTAGGGTCCAACCACCAATGGATGCGGCGTATAACCCCGGACAATATCAAATTCGGAACTACTTGAGTCCGGCCGAACCTGATGTTGATTTTGAATTGAAGCCGCATTTTCTGAACCTGTTGCCACACTTTGATGGGAATGCTTCTGAGGAACCATATGCATTCCTAAGGGACTTTGAGCTCATCTGCGCTAACCTCAAACATCAAAATGTTAGCCAGGATTATATTAGGCTAAAAGCCCTTCCATTTGCCTTGGGTGGCAAAGCTGATTACTGGGTAAAGAATCTTGGGATCGTCGTCACCACATATGCCCAGTTCAAGGACCTGTTTTTGAAGAAGTTCTACCCTTTGAGTAGAACTAACATGATGAGGACGCGCATTACGAGTTTTTCCCAATTACCCCATGAAGCTTTTTATGATGCTTGGGAAAGATTCAAAGACATCCTACAGAAGTGTCCCTGTCATGGACTAGATGATAACATCTTGGTCCAATCATTCTTTACTGGTCTCAATCCTGAGATGCAGGGTTTAGTGAGCGCTGCCTGTGGAGGCAGCTATACATCACGAGGAGCGGATACCGTCTGGAGGGTATTCGAGCAGATGGCTGAAACTAGCTGCTCACAGATGGCCAGCAAGGCCTATACTCCATCCCCCAGTTCACTCTCATCTGTAGGGGGAAAACCAGCTGTAGTCGATCTCTCTCAAGATGTGATCCCTAGCATGGGACTCCTTGCTGACAAGCTTACTGTAGTCGAGAGGATCGACAAGAGGATTGGTGAGTTAGACCAGAGCGTCTTCAAACTTCCAAAACAGATGGAGGAGTTGACTGAGAAGGTATCTAAGATAAAGATACCTACCGTGACTGCACCATCTGCTCCCGTATACCGAGTTCACCATGTTCAGGAGCAGTTGGCGTCAGGACAACCCCAGCCGTGGGAGCAGGACCAATCCTACACCCACTCTTTCCAGCAGCCACCTCAGTTAGTAGAGACAGTCCAGAAAGAGCCTCCACCGATTTGGGAGGTGAATGGAGTATGGTATACGTAGGACCCTGCCAGGCAGGGAAGTACGGGAGACCGACAGACCTACCAGCGTCCCCCGACCTTTCACAACACCGCATTCACCTCCGCACCACCTCCTTCACAGCAGAGCCCTGGATTCCAGCCACCCCAGCAGCAGAGGCAGCAGTACCAGCAGTATGGCCGACAGGGCCATTACCAGGCGGGCCAGCAGGGTCCGCAACCCCAGCAGCAGCAGCAACAGAGGCAGTACTCTGGCCAGCAGGGCCAGTCTTCCCGTTCTCTTCCCAGTCTTATCCACTTCCTTCTTCGTCTAGTCCCGTGGATATACAACAGCAGATACTCGACGAGCTACGTTCCTACAGGAACAAGATTCGTGACTTACGGGTGGATGTCAACCGCCTGTCCAGATGGCGAGACGAGCAGACTGCACCCTCTACCTCTATCCCAGCCCAAGTTCGGGCTAACCCCAATAGCCTGAACCGATCTAGTTCTCAGCAGCACTTTGGTCAGGTATACTATTCAGCATCTCCTAGAACTGAACATGAGATTCTTTTGTGTGATGAGGCTAACCACATGTCACTCAGGAGCGGAAGGACCGTGATCATACCTGACCGGGCGAGGGAGACAAGGAGGGGCATCTCTGGAGCTCTACCTGAGGAGTCTTCAGAGGACGAGGAGGAGAGGCATCATATTTCGGAGCCCCATCAGCATCATTCGAGGATTTCTACTCAGGGAGCCGAGAGGAGGAGGAGAGTACGTATGCAACATCGGCAGCATGGATACACTTCTAAGTCTACGGAGGACCTTGCATATCCAGTTGTGGCAGGTACCACTCCAGCTTCTATTTCACACCCTATAGTAGATAGTTTTGATTTCGATTCCATGTTGCATCAAAAAGATTCATGTATGAAGAACTCTGTTTCCGTTAATGCCAAGAATGATCTTTCAGTTCATGATTCAGACTCTTCATCTTCTGTTTCTCTAGCTTCCATCCCTTTCCCCCATGCTCTTACGGCAGGAAAGCACATCAAAAAGATTCAGAAAGATGACCCCGATATGGCACGGTTTTGTAAAGAAAATATCACAGTTAAGGTGCCATTTGATGAGTATGTGGCTAACCATCCTGTATTCCAAAAATACCTTAAGGTGAGATGCACACCTACAAGGGTTAGCAGGAAGAAAGATAATCAAATATAAAGACACATGTCTTATCAGTAGCCACAACCTATTGTCTCAAGAATCAGACTTTGCCAAAGAAAAAAAGAGACATGGGTGCTCACTATGTGGAGAGTCGTATTGACGACATTCCGCAACCCCAGCAGCAGCAGTAGCAGAGGCAGTACTCTGGCCAGCAGGGCCAGTCTTCCCATTCTTCTTCCCAGTCTTATCCACTTCCTTCTTCGTCTAGTCCCGTGGATATACAGCAGCAGATACTCGACGAGCTACTTCCTACAGGAACAAGATTCATGACTTACGGGTGGATGTCAACCGCCTGTCCAGATGGCGAGACGAGCAGACTGCACCCTCTACCTCTATCCCAGCCCAAGTTCAGGCTAACCCCAATAACCTGAACCGATCTAGTTCTCAGCAGCACTTTGGTCAGGTATACTATTCAGCATCTCCTAGAACTGAACATGAGATTCTTTCGTGTGATGAGGCTAACCACATGTCACTCAGGAGCGGAAGGACCGTGACCGTACCTGACCGGGAGAGGGAGACAAGGAGGGGCATCTCTGGAGCTCTACCTGAGGAGTCTTCAGAGGACGAGGAGGAGAGGCATCATATTTCGGAGCCCCATCAACATCATTCGAGGATTTCTACTCTGGGAGCCGAGAGGAGGAGGAGAGTACGTATGCAGCATCGGCAGCATGGACACACTTCTAAGTCTACGGAGGACCTTGCATCTCTAGTTGTGGCAGATACCACTCCAGCTTCTATTTCACAACCTATAGTAGATAGTTTTGATTTCGATTCCATGTTACATCAAAAAGATTCATGTATGAAGAACTCTGTTTCCGTTAATGCCAAGAATGATCTTTCAGTTCATGATTCAGACTCTTCATCTTCTGTTTCTCTAGCTTCCATCCCTTTCCCCCGTGCTCTTACGGCAGGAAAGCGCATCAAAAAGATTCAGAAAGATGACCCCGATATGGCACGGTTTTGTAAAGAAAATATCACAGTTAAGGTGCCATTTGATGAGTATGTAGCTAACCATCCTGCATTCCAAAAATACCTTAAGGTGAGATGCACACCTACAAGGGTTAGCAGGAAGAAAGATAATCAAAATATAAAGACACGTCTTATCAGTAGCCACAACCTATTGTCTCAAGAATCAGACTTTGCCAAAGAAAAAAAGAGACATGGGTGCTCACTATGTGGAGAGTCGTATTGACGACATTGCGTTTGCACGCACACTCTTGGATAACGGTTCTTCGATTAACTTACTTCCCTTAGCATTATATCAGAAATTGGAGTTGGGACCACTTCGCAAATCTAGAGCTTTACTCCAATTTGCAGATCGTTCAGTGAAGAGACCTAAGAGAGAAGTGAAGAACGTAGTTATCTCGATTGAGGGGCAGAACTATCAAGTTTATTTCATAGTCTTGGACATGGAGACCCCCAATCATTGGAGAGAATCTCAGATCATTCTTGGGCGGTCCTTCCTTAGGACCACAGGCGCAGCTTTCGATTATGGTACGGGAATGATGAAGTTCCGTTCTCCATGCGGAGAAGTGAACCTTGAGATGAAGCAAACCAAGTATCAGCGACCCGATTCAGAGAATAGCACAGAGTACTCATCTTCAGAGGCAGATTGCAGTATGATTACCACAATTGGGATTTGGGAACAGATTCCTTCAGGACAGAGCGAGTCCCTTTCATCTGGAAAGGGTATAGTGGATGATGCAGTTTGCCAGGTGTTGTCTGATCTTGTGAGAGATGCATCTACCTATTCCCACGATGACACAGAGATCCTTCCGGATCAGTCAGTTCCATCCCCTTCAGAACGATCAGGGATATAGATGATGAGTCGGACGCGGTTTTGGCCGAACTACCGCGTTTCTTTGGCGATCCAACCCCCCTTACTTCTAAGTTGGTGGCGAGTACTACTACTCAGCTGAGCCCACCTTCATGCAGCACGGAACCAGATTCAGATTCAGTTCAGCCAGATCTGCTTGATGATACCACATTGCCAGAACTGAAATCACTACCTCCTACACTCAAGTATGCCTTTCTTGCGGGACCTAAAGAGAGATATCCTGTCATCATTAGCTCAGACTTGACTTTAGAACTGGAGTCTAGGTTGTTAGAAGTCTTAGAGAGGAACCGCAAAGCAATAGGCTGGACAGTGTCGGATCTCGTGGGCATCAACCCCGCTCTCTGCTCGCACCACATTTTTACTGAGGATAATGTGAGACCTTCCCGTGAGTTCCAAAGGAGACTTAACCCCAATCTACGGGAAGTAGTGAAGAAAGAAATTGAGAAATGGTGCAAAGCAAGGTTTATATACCCTATTTCTGACTCCAAGTGGGTGGCCCCGCTTCATGTTGTCCCGAAGAAGTCGGGAATTCAGATGGTCACCAACGAGGAGGGGGTAGAGATCGCGACACGAGTACCTACGTCGTGGCATGTCTGTGTTGACTACAGGCGTCTGAATGCTGCGACCAAGAAAGATCACTTTCCCTTGCCTTTTATTGATCAGATATTGGAAAGACTCGCAGGGAAAGAGTTCTTCTGTTTTCTTGATGGGTACTCAGGCTACAACCAAGTGGCCATAGCCCCTGAGGACCAGGAAAAGACCACATTCACATGTCCATTCGGTACTTATGCTTTCAGGCGCATGCCATTCGGGCTCTGCAATGCCCCGGGCACATTTCAGCGGTGCATGATAGCCATATTTGCCGAGATGGTAGGAGATTTCCTGGAAGTATTCATGGATGACTTCTCGATCCATGATGATTCTTTTGATACATGTTTAGCGCACTTGGACCGAGTCCTCACGAGGTGTAGAGAGGTGAATCTGGTACTCTCCTGGGAGAAGAGTCACTTTATGGTGACGGAGGGTATCGTGTTGGGGCATGTCATCTCCAAAAGGGGAATGGAGGTTGACCCTGCCAAGGTGGAGGTGATCCAGAAACTCGATCCACCTACCAACGTGAAGTCAGTGCGGTCATTCTTAGGGCATGTTGGATTCTATAGAAGATTCATTCAGGATTTTTCAAAGATCGCCCGCCCACTGACTGAGCTCTTAGGGAAAGACACAGAGTTCATTGTAGATCACAGGTGTCTGGAGGCCTTTGAGCTCTTGAAGAGGAAGATTTGTGCCTCGCCTATACTACAAGCTCCCGACTGGTCTCTCCCCTTTGAGATCATGACTGACGCTTCAGATTTTGTTATAGGAGCTGTGTTAGGACAACGGCGAGAGGGGATTCTGTTTGCGATTCATTATGCGAGCAAAGTTTTAGATCCTACACAGAAAAATTATACAGTGACTGAAAAGGAAATGCTCGCGGTAGTATGGGCCCTCGAGAAGTTCAGATCATATATTTTGGGCTCTAAGGTGACAATTTACACAGATCACACAGCCATTCGATACTAAATGGAAAAGAAGGACGCGAAGGTGCATCTTCTTAGGTGGATTTTACTCCTCCAGGAATTTGATTTGGAGATAAAAGATAAACCTGGAGTGAAGAATGTTGTGGCTGATCACCTTTCTCGGATTGAACTTAAGGATTCTCCTGATTATGAGCGGATTAGAGAGACCTTCCCAGATGAGTCAATTTGTGTTATTGACTGACTCCCGTGGTACGCCAACATGGTGAACTATCTTGTCTCCAAGCAGGTTCCCCATGGTTGGACTAGGAGCAGCATTGATCGACTGAAGTCGGATTCGAGGAGATACCACTGGGACGATCTTTTCCTTTTCTTCGAAGGACCGGATTGTGTTTGGAGAAGGTGTATTCCTCAGGAGGAATACCAGAGTGTCCTCATATATTGTCATTCACTTGAGGCTGGAGGACACCACTCGGGAAAGAGAACCGCTCACAAAGTACTTCAATGTGGATTGTATTGGCCGACGTTGTTTAGAGATGCTATTGATTTTGTACGGTCGTGCCCTAGGATGGGAGGGACAATTGGACAGAGAGATGAGATGCCCATGCAATCGATGATTATTTGTGATGTTTTTGATGCATGGGGCATAGATTTTATGGGTCCCTTTCCCAACAGCCAAGGACATGAGTACATATTGTTGGCGGTTGACTATTTATCCAGGTGGGTGGAGGCTATCCCAACCCGAACCGCAGACAGCAAGATTGTCTGTAAGTTTGTGAGAGACCATATCATTGCTAGGTTCGGGATGCCAAAAGTCTTGATATCTGATGGGGGTAGCCATTTTGTGAACCGAGATATGAGATCTTTAGCTAAGGACTATGGATTTGAGCATAGAGTTACTAGTCCTTACCACCCACAGTCCAATGGCATGGTAGAGGTTTCAAACAGAGAGGTGAAGAGTATTTTGCAGAAATTGGTTCGTCCCGATAGGAAGAACTGGTCTCAGCTCTTGGACCAAGTTCTGTGGGCCTATAGGACAGCCTACAAGACACCATTGGGTACTTCACCATTTAGAATGATCTATGGCAAGCCATGCCATTTGCCCGCGGAATTGATTCATAAATCCGAATGGGCAATTAAGAAGATTAATTGGAGTTGTCACCTAGGGAAACTTTGTCGAGACTTGAGCTTGAACGAGCTCGTGGAAATTCGAAACAGGGCATATGACAATAGTTTGATTTATAAGGACAAAGTAAAGAGATGGCATGATCAGCACATTAGGTGCAAAGACTTTGTCCCTGGACAAAAGGTATGGTTGTTCAATGACAGGTTGAAGATGTTCCATGGAAAGCTCAAATCTAAATGGACGGGTCCCTTTGTTGTTAAGAAAGTGCACGAGAACGGAAGTGTAGAGATAGCTGATCTCACAGATGGTGCACAATCTCATGTGGTAAATGGACAACTGTTGAAGCATTTTGTTGATTCGAAAGAGAAGTTAGTCCAAGTCGAGGTCATCAACTTCATACAGAGTGAGCACAGAGCAGATACATCTTATTACTCGTCATGAAGATGCAGCATCAAGATTCAACATCTTAGAAGATTCAATCACTCTTGTACATTCTCCCCTCTTTGTATATTCTCCAGATCACATCGGTTCTTACACTTACTCTTGTCCTATACTTAGGCTTACCAAGAGCCTAAGTATAGGGGGAGCCGATGCCATCCATGTGTATATACTCATCCATTTCTCCTCTTGACCTCGTCCGCCCCATTTTTGCTCTTCTTCTACACTTAGGCTGACCAGAGCCTAAGTATAGGGGGGTGGATCGACTTCTATACTGTTTATTATTTTAGCCATCCTACGTTTAGCATGAGTTATGTCTTTTTCTCGCTTCTTGTGCCATGAGGACATAGCACATGCTAAGTATAGGGGGGCGTGTATATATTACATATATACTTTACCCATAGCTCGTACTTTCACGTATTTTGTATATATTATATAATAATTAGGGGGTGGGTACAAAACCTTAAAAAAACTTTAAAAAATGTGTGTGTTTTTTGTTCTCTTTCCCTTATTTGCTTTAAAAAAACTTTTTCAAAAAAAGCCCTTTCTTATTTAGTCCTTTCTTATTTCCTTTTGCAAAAAAACTTTAAAAAAAAGAGAGAGAGCAAAACTTTTTCAAAAAAAACTTTCCTCTTTTTCTTTGTTTTTCAAAAAAACTCTTGCAAAAAAACAAAACTTTTGAAAAAAAACTATTCTTTGCTTTTGTTTGTAAAAAAAACTTTTCGGAATTTTTTTTAAAAAAACTTTAAAAAAACACAAAAAAACTAACTAATAAGTTGGTTTAATCCCTGACACAATTCACTTTCACACAAGACTAGTGATGTTCAAGAACACTTGGTTTATGAGGACTTGAGATTTTGAGTTAACCAGCCTTAGTCATTAGGGTCTTGGACTTAATTATTCACATTTCCCTAGTTTGAAAGATTTGTGTGCTATATTGCATGCTTAGTCTCTACCTTAAGAATATGATCAACACCTCACATACACGGCTGCAGTTATGATGAGATGAGCTGAAATTTCACTTGAGGAGCTGGGATGGGGGATTTGAGTTTGGACTTGATTTGGTGATGCTCGAGGATGGGATAAAATCAATGAAGGCTTCATGAAACCTGAGAGTCAGCATTTTTAGCCAGTATGAGAACATGGTTCTTGTACTATCTCTTGACATTTACCTATGTGCCAGGGTGTGATAAAATAAAAAAATGTTGATCAATGTGCGCCAACTCTTGGTAAAAGCAGTGGAGCTAGCCAAAAATACTACAAAGCAATGGAATGTCAAAGAAAAGCTCTCATTCCACAAAGTCAATTATCAAAAGAGCTTCCATCAAAGGCGAGCGCTCCCAACCATTTCAAAGTGTCCACTTGGACCACCGCTATTAGGACCAGGAGTCGGGCTTGCACCAAAAAAGGGTTCTGCATCGTAAATGCTACAAGTCTGGGTGTAGAATGTACGATAGGTACTCAAAAAAGGCACACCCCGGTGTACTCCCAGGAAAACAAGTGCAGACGGCTCCAACTTCTCTTGACGGACGCACTGATCAACACCAAAAATATGCGTTGCGTAATAAGGCACTCGAGAGGATCCTTGTTCCAATGAGAGGGAGAGAAGAAATGACACACTCATATGCCCTCCATCAACTGGCTTTCCATCTACACTTTTAAGTCTGACAACTAAAGAGACGGTGAATTGTATGCAAGAAATGATTTATTCCCTAGTGTTGAGGATCGAGTCCTTAGGAGAGTCTCTTGGACTGGAACCTTGGGTGACGTTGTGACTCTACTCTTGTAACTGCGGTCAACACTTAAAGTCATATCCCTACTATATATGTATACAAAGAGCGTCTGATGTTTAGAGAAATTGGATATCTTTTGACTAGAGCTTGGTTCAGCTTAGAATTTTAGGATCTCTAAAACTAAGAGTTCTTGAACGGATCAAGTCTTGCATTCACGTGCACAGTCAGGGGTTAATCCAACTTATTCATTCTTTATTTGCTCGAGGACTAGCAAAGTTTAAGTATAGGGGGTGATGAATCCACGATTCATCATCTCAATATCTTGATCTTAGCAAAATCCCCGAGTAAAATCCCATAAAAATATCCATAAAATTAATAAATTAACAAAATGATTCTTGTAAATAAAACACACTAATTAACGTATATTAGATTGTACAAAAGAATTTAACAATAAAAAGCCGCAAAAACAAAGGAGTTTTATACATGTAAATAGCCCAAAACTTCATATATTTTTAATAATTTCATATCAACTCCTTTTTGGCTAATTCTTTCTCCAACGTGTTCATATCAATGTATATAAAAATACAAAAATACAAAACAAATTTTACCTCAAATAAATGCTTCTAGATCCCAAAGGGAAAAAGCCGTAAAGACCAACTTCCAAGCCAAATTCCCGCTCCGTATGAACTCCAAATTCACCAAACTCACTTTTAAAGTTCAAGTTAGAAAATTATCTATCCAACGGAAGTGGTTTCATTAAAATCGGAGCTCATTTGTAAAAGTTGGGTTTTGGGACCTAGATGTACATTGTATATTATGTATATATTCATTCTTTCCTCATTTTTTTTATTTTTTCTAATTACTAAAAATACAAAAATATCATGATTGTGTTGTATTTTAATTATATTATTTTATAGTATTTTTATATTGTAAATATCTCTTAATAAGAAGACAAAAAAATACAAATTAGAAAAGTAAACAAAAAATTGTACATGTTGTATGTATTCCCTTGTAAATTCTCCACTATTTATTTTTTTCTCTTTTATTCTATTGTTATTAAAGTAGTCTATTTTATTTCATTTATGTATTTATTTATTTTACATTCTCTACAATAACCACCATTCAACTCATCCTACCACCAACCTCCTTTCAACCCCACCATTTTTTAAACTTCCCATTCAACTCCATTAATAAAATAACCTCCCACCATTTTAATAACCTCTCATTTCATCATCTATATATACATCACATCCTCCTCAATTTTCCTTTGATCCATCTTTATGTGAGGAGAGCCTAGTTCCCAGAATTGAATCGGTGACAACGACGCAACCACGGTCGAGCGACGACGGCCCTCTCTCCGATGATACGTTGGCTTTTTGGCCAACATCGCAGCCGCAACCGTGCGCTGCTCGAGCTCATCGCTCGCCGGCGATTCGAGCGAAGACAGTGCTCTCGTGAGCACTTCATAGGCGACCGTCCATCTTAGGTAATTTTATCTTCATCTTCTTGTCATCGTTTGTTTATTTGCAATTTTTTTAGCACATCGCCTTTCCACCTACATATCATCCTTTTCATCACCACCACCATCACACCATCATTTTTTCCCATTTGTTTAGTTCATTGTCACCACCAATTCATCTTATTTCTTTAATCTTATTCCCTGTTTAAACAAAATTTAAAAAATAAAAAAATTAAAACAAAAAAAGTCTCTGTCTTTTTATTACAGAAGTAAAAAGAATAAAAAAATCCAAAAAATTAAAAAAACGGGGCAGCATCAAGGTCACCGCTGCCCCCTCCATCCACGGGCAGCGGCCACCCGCCGTCCCCCATCTCCATAGCCATTGCCGTCGTACGCGGCCGGAGCCCCACCGCTGCCGCGCCCACGTCTCCGCCGCTCTAACAGGCCGCACGTGGCGCCGCCGCCGCCCCGACTGCCAACCGCAGGGGCGCCCCACGCCGCCCTCGCCTGCGCAGGGGACCCACGCCGCCCTCGCCTGCGCAGGGTACCCACGCCGCCCTCATCCTCCTGCGGCCACCCCAGCAACCACGCCGCCACCGCCTCACTCCGCCGACGCCGCCTCTCCGTCGTCCGTCTACCGTGCCGCCTTGTCGCCGCCGACGCCCGTGCGCCTTGTTGGGTTCTCCCCATCTGGGAACGAAGGGGAAGAAGAAAGGATAATATTTTATTATCATTTTATTGTAAAAATCACATAAAGTATTTATATAGAATCTGTAATTTCAAAAAGGTCTCTGTATATAGAGTTGTTTGTTTATTTTGTTCTTTAGAATTTGCACCGATAACCCTGTGTTTGTGTTTTAATTTGGACATCATTTATGCATCTTTATATTCAATGAAAAAGACTTTCATGTTGAGCAACTAATTCTCTACATTGTGGATATTTATTTATATTTTTGTGATATATTGTGAATTAATTAAAAATGTTTAACTGAAAATATTGCATATTTTACCCAATCAGTGTTCTTAAATTTATATCACACACACGGTTGCTCTAAAAATTCCACAAAAATTAGACATGATGCTTTGATTTATGATTGAGATACATTTCAAATTTCACATCTATTGGAGTTGTCTTGTGCCTACAATAAATTGTTAAGTGATTTTAGTATTTGATTTTTAATTAAATCCACGTACATCATTTTCGCGAAATTTCAAGTCTTCTGTATGCCACATTAAAATATATATTTGAGATAATTTGTACTTTGATTAATTTGATAACATGGATTTAATAGAAATTAATTACTCATTGTCACTCTGTTTTTACTGAAAAATCCATAAAAAATCATATTTTGTCAAAAATCCCAAAAATATTATTGTAGCTTCCCTTAATCATGTTTTAATTCCAGTAAAATTTTCATGATTTTTGCTTACTGTTTGTGTGAGAAATTGCGAAAAAAACCCATAAAAGTGCGTATTTTTCCTTGTTGCATTTTAACCCCTAAAATTCCAAAAAAATGTGTTTTCTGTTCATCTCTGGATTAGGATTCTAGGAAAAATATAATTTGGCTGAATTGGACTAATTTGACATTAAAATTAATTTGGCCTTGTTGTGTGTTTTCTTAGTGTCTTAATTCACCCGCATTCGCATTCTGCATTTGTTTTTGCATTAAAAAATATATAAAAAACCACATTTGGAAATCTAGACCTAAGTTTTCAAATTAAACCAAAGTTGTTCCTTTGCCTCCTTGAGTTCGACCCCGGACTTTCCCGGGATATAAATTAAGCCGAGACACTCTTCACGGAGATTTTCTCTCGATTCTGACTGAATCGCTAAGTACACGTATTACAACGTACCCAAATTAATTATCGTATTTAGCGACTCGTCAATAATGTCATGATATAGGCACGCATCCTCTGATCAAAGACATATGTTATTATATATCTGAAAGTATACTTTGGCAAACCGACAGATTGATGACCTATTCAAGGTCTATACTGTAACGTCCCGGGCTTAGGTCCCCGGTCCGTTAACGGAGCGTTACTGGCCCTAACAACCTCTTGTAATCGGGTCCATATGGACCCGATTAACCACCCCCAAAATGCTTAAGCCGGGTTATTAAGTAGTAACTTCCTTCACTATTTATCCCACCCGGGAATTTTGTATTCCACGGTGTGGGACAAATCCTTTGGGGTTTTACAACCTCCCCCACTTATATTCGCAACGTCCTCGTTGCGACATGGCCCATCAATTATTCCCAGTGACAGTGGCGGCTTCACGCTCCGGGTAGCCATTTCCTCCAACCTCTTTTTGTAGGGGCGGCTCCACCTCTCGGGTAGCCCTTTCCACTGTCAGAGGGTGTTCGGCTCTGATACCACCTGTAACGTCCCGGGCTTAGGTCCCCGGTCCGTTAACGGAGTGTTACTGGCCCTAACAACCTCTTGGAATCGGGTCCATACGGACCCGATTAACCACCCCCAAAATGCTTAAGCCGGGTTATTAAGTAGTAACTTCCTTCACTATTTATCCCACCCAGGAATTTTGTATTCCACGGTGTGGGACAAATCCCAACCATTAAAATAATATAGAAAATAATCTAATAATTAATTTTTATAAAAAGATTTTTTTAAAAGAGAGTAAAAGGGAAGTGATGGGTGGTTATTTATTACCAATTCAACACCATTATTCGTGCATGGGACTTCTATTTTTGGAAGGAGAGTTTTGCAAATGGCAAGAGATGTGTGCCCTTTACACTTCCTCTTCAATTGCATGAAAAGCACATATGTAACCCCTCAATGTTCCAAAGAGAGAATGAATGAACGTGGGGAAGATGGAGAGTTGGATCAAGAGATAAATGGAGAGAGAGAGGAAAACCCAACAACAACATTCTTCCTCATTGCCATTGCCGAATCTTGCAATGGCAGCCCTCTTGTTGGCATCGAATGTTGATCCGGTGGAATCGAAGGAGCATCGACATGATCTACGACGGTTCAGATAGGCGGAATCGAGGTACCTTCGTGGACAAACTTCTCATGTAATTAAGGTATGTGTCGAACATTTAGGATTACTATCGGTTGATTGGCGGTCCCTTTTTTTATCATGTTTATGTTGATTGTTTCTTAACGCATCAAAAGTATATGAATACTTTTTGGGTTCTATAATCGATAATGGAAGTTAGAGATGATCCGTAAAATAAGTTCGTCACTATGATTATTATTGATTTCCCATACATTCTCTTGAATAATCAAAGTAAGTAATCATGTGGTTAATTTTGTACTTATGTTGTATGGTTCCTTTACCGTTAGATTTTGGATTCACGAGGATAATCATATGCTGCCTTATCACATGAACAAGTTTAACTTGAATCATTCTTTGTTAAGACCTTAGACGTTATTACTCGTAATACTATTTTAAATATTAAAAAGAATTTTTAACGGGTGCACTGATTTAGGATTCAATCCATGAAGTTAATTAAATGCATGTTTTAATAATGATAGATAATCATTGGTTAAATCCATGAGATCGTTCAGCCATACATGCCGTTTGCATAGACGATTGCAATATTTGATCTGTTATATTTCTCAAGTTAATCAGTTGGTATGTAATCATGATAATTCTTATAAGTCGGAGGGAGAAGTTTGTTATGTAATTAAAAGGGTTTTTAGTCCTACATATTTCGCACAAGTCAGTTAGGTTGTTCTAAAAACGTGTCCATATCGTTATGAATTAACCCAGCTCATGTTAGGTATTTAATTAAGCATGTCACACAAGAATAGTAACTTACGGATGTATGGTGTAGCTAATAATATGATAACAAATAAGATCCACCAT
Organism: Ottelia alismoides; assembly: GCA_037367405.1. Classification (NCBI taxonomy): domain Eukaryota; kingdom Viridiplantae; phylum Streptophyta; class Magnoliopsida; order Alismatales; family Hydrocharitaceae; genus Ottelia; species Ottelia alismoides. The sequence continues at coordinate 620,218 of JAZKJV010000010.1, forward strand.
TAGTTTAATAATACAATATATGTGTCCAACTAAGCCTTACACAATAATGTTTCAATAGAGACTATCGTACCTCAACATGTACTATAATGTGTAAAACAATAAGTGACGTCTATTTGCTATATGCATATGTCCTAAGTCATAGGTTATATATATTGTATACGAGCAGATTGGTGGGTATGCCTGGATATGACTCTTGAGATATTATCATAACATCGACCATGTGCGTCCATCCTTATATCGTATCTGAGTCAATGATGTAGCACTTGACCTATTCATTAAGATGCTATTGTAGATAACCCTGTTAATGTGGAAAGCAAATTACCTATTTGTATATAATCTAGTTTTTTTATGCACTCAGCCTCTGTTGATTTCATGATGTATGTTTGTATGAATATTTATAAGTTATAAGTTATGTGCTATGTTTATTCACCTATGACAAATACAATGAAATATCGTACCATAGAATCATATGTATGTACCATCACTCGCATTATTAGATACGATAATAGAACCATAAAGTTATAATGAATTACGGAAGGATGTGTATTCGATTTATCACCATCAATGAGTTGAAAATATCAAAGTACCGAGTAACTATGTATGTAATAGAGAATGTTCAATCGCCAACTATTGATAAAGAATAATATTATGTATATCACATTCCATAGTGATTAGTGATTATTGAAGCTATCAAGTCATAAAAGTTGATAGTTTACTTTTGAATTAAAATGTTCACATGATCTGATCATTGTTGCATGAAAAAGGAAAAGGCATTAAAAGAGTTGAAATTTTCTAAAAAAGAATAATGGCACTTGAACGATGAGCGGAGCTAAGTGCTACACCTACGGTGGGAGCCACCTCTAGAGTCCGTTTATCGAGAGCCTAAAGGGCAACACCTTCCGGGGGTGTCAGGTTCAGTAGAACCTAGTGGAAAGTCCACCTATTGACTCAGCTGATGTCATCATGTTCAATGTAATGATTGAGTGACCGCTTGTGCCAGCGGTAAAAGCCACCAAAGCCACCCAATAAATTACGAGTAAGACAAATATGCAATGAATAAGCTAAGTGCTTATGTGGAAGCCAAGTGCTTATGTGAATTGTTAAGTGAACTTGTGCATTTATGTGAAATGCTAAGTGTATATGTGTAAATATGTGAAATGTTAAGTGTGTATGTCCATTTATGTGAAATGCTAAGTGCCTACCTGTGATTATGTTATTGTTATGGGCATACGTGCAATAATGTTAATGTTAAGGACATAAGTGCAAATATGATTAAATCCTAAGGGTATATATGAAAGTATGGTATGAGATGCATGTATATAAAAAGAACATCCTTTACCTGCATACTTATGTTTATGAGTGATCCATACGATGCTATTATTTTATTAACTAACATAAGGGTATTTTGTGAATGAATATGCCATGACACAACTTTTGTGTATGATACGTTCTATGAAAAGTATATGATGTGATGATGGAAACGAGAACAATGCAAACCTCTTTGTTAGGATACAATAAGGGCTTACATATGAAAACTCATAGGAATAGGTGTATGGATGTAACACACAATTCCATAAATGTAATCATCTTTATGTAATTATTGATATTGTAAATTTGACAAGAGAAAAATAGTGAAATCCATGCATATTATGTTATGATTAAGATCATACTCAAGGAATGTATCCATGGATATTGCATGTTATGAACATTATTCCAGGTTGGGGAATATAGGAGATTTACAAAGATTCATTGTAGAAAATATTTATCCAGCTAATTATCTATGCATGGAGTTTTTGTAATAGAATAAGGAGACTTGATTTTTCGCTAGCTGGCTTGACCTTTTCTCGACACATATTGAGCGTTAAGCTCATACCATGTATTCTTGTGTTTTATTGCAGGTCAATATGTGAATACAAAATTAGTAGCAGTTTCGAGACCTTGCGAGTTTTGAAGGAAGGATATCATTGTGCCCACTGGAACAAAAGATCTTGGATATGTATTAGAGAACCATATTTTTTTATGGATAAAGGAGATTAAATATGGTTCTTATATGTAATTTGTGATATCATTGATGATTGAGAGTAACACTCGGATCTGACGTGACAATTGATATGCTTCCGCTGGTCACCAGGATCCGGGCTGTTACATATACACCGATGAGCAGGTGTGCATACAATGGTATATGAGTAATATGATCGCTAAAGGGGCCATACAAGGTCATTACTGAAGCGGAAGATATGAGTTCACTCGTGAGATATTGGGATCAAATTTCGTACACGGTTGTCTTACTTTGGAAGCTTGAGTTGAATTTGTAGGAATGGTATACGTCTTTGGAAAGTATATGATCGATACCTAGGAATGATATTTGCTTTTGGAAAGTATATGATCGATACCAAATCCAAATGATAAAATGAGAAACTTAATGATAAAACCTTGAAGGAGACAATTCAAGTACGATCTAAAACTTCAGATTTATTCTAGGTCTTCCAATATGCAGGATGTATGGGTATTCGGAATACTCGAGGGTGATGTGATCATAAATGATTGTATAACAATGACGCTTCCATTCCAAGGGAGTGATGAAACAGAGATGGATTTTAGTGACCCCTGTCAGTAGAGAAATAATATAATCTTAGTCCAAATATTGGATATTGATACGAATATGATTTGAATACATTGAAAAGATTATCTTTACGCCTTTGATTTAATTAAACATCTCTAAGAGGTCCTCACGATCTGGATTTGAGATATGATATCAATATCCAAGTCACTATACGTGAAACGTACAATCATCCTGACGTTATCTCCAAGTATATGAGGAGAAGGCACACAATTCTTGAAAGAGTTCGAGAATTGGTATAAGCATTTTTATCTAAGCATTGAAAAAATAGATAACAAATAAGATTTAATTATCATAAGTAAGGTACGGATAAAGATATATGGGATAATTAAATTAGGTTTACTTATCATGGATAGGATTAATGTAGATAACACTATCCACAATAATCATGGATAATGTGGATATGATCCAGAAGAGAGTTAATAATGAATGAGATTCACAATTATATGTTAATGTGGAGTGGATTCACATTACATAATTTAACGTGAATATGTTTACATTAAATATTAAATTGAAGAATTAATTCTGAATGATCAATGGTATAATTGTAATTATCAAAAATAATTTGGAATTATTTGATGATAATTCAACTATTCAATTAATTAATATATTGGATAATTATTTTTTTGACTCATACCACCTTAGAATGGACATCCATAGGTTGTTTTCAACCACGATGGATGTCCACCCTATTTTTAGTATATGGATGAGCTCTCTTAATTATCTTCCATTTATTGATTAATTATTTTAATCGAGATATTTGGAAATCGTTTTCAAAATTTATCTTCGTGTGTTTCTTTTCTGTTTATTGTAAACTAAAAGGAAACACAAATCAATATTAACCATTGATAAGTGAGAGCATATGGATCGATATCCATGGAAAGAAACACAAATAAATCTAAACCATTGATTAGTGTAAGCACATGGATTGGGATCCATGGACTTCTAAAAAGTTATAAAAGAGAGGCCAACCCTAGCCATCTTTACACACAAGTTGAATGCAATTGTTGCATTAACAAAACCCTTTCTCTCTTCACACATCCACTCTCTCTCTCTACAACCTTGGTAGAGATCGTGATTGTCATCGTGATGTTGTTGTGTTGTCAGACTAATCACATGAGGAACTCGATCTTCTTCAGTGTCACATGCTCGTGAAGAAGATAATGGATTTCATGTGACAAAATCAGGAGGTTTCTTTCTTGGATCGTTTCTTGGGATTGTGTGAAGCACATGGCTCATCATCACGCCCTCAAGTGCACTCTTGTCGGGTCGAACTTGAGTAAGGGGCTTCTACCTTTAGAAACTCTGACGATAACAATCACACTTCAAGAAATAAGCATGACATCGTGTGATATTAATGAAACAATTTGAGAAGTGTTCTTGAAACATGTGGTTTCATCATTTGATTTTTTAAAACTCTGCTACCCCTTGCAATTAGTATGACTAGTTGCCTTTAGTCGTGTTCGATGCGATATTTGTGCTTCCGTGATGCACAAAGGCCTACACCATAGCATTCAAATTGTATATGAGCCTTGGTCAAAGGTCTTAGATGTGATCCAAAACCCTAAGAAACAAGGTTTTACATATCGAAAGCATGGGACTCGTGGTTTGTGCACATGATGCATGTTTCGAAATATTTGTTGCTAAATTGGAAAGCACTTATTTATGCACTATTTGGATGATTTTTTATAATAAAATGTATTTAGAATGTATAAATATGTTCCAAAAAACTAGCACAATTTTGACACCAAAAGTGCATGAATTAAAATTCAAAAAGTTCCCGTGATGAAAATATTTTTGCATGTATTCATAGATATGTAAAAAAATACCTTTTGCTTATTGTTTCCTTATCATGAAATGTGAAATAAATATCTTATTAAGTATAGAATTGAACCATCAAACCACATGAATTTATTTCGTGCAATTTCAACTCTGTTTTCTCTATATATTCCATATTTAGTGGCGATGGGTCGGATGATGATTGGATCATCAAGTCTTCTTCGTTAGTGTGTTTATCATTCAATGTAAATCATAGAAATTATGTATTGGACTTGATTAATTGATTCTTAATATTTATGAAAATAATTGACTAAACATCAACGACCATTGAATGAGAGTTTCATGACAAACCCTAGTTTATCCTACAATAGTTGTAGGACAACTTTTACATGCAAAATCAAGAATATGTTTCCTTGATATGATTAGAAATTTAGAATCTCAAAAGTGTTTTAAGATGCCCTAATATTTCTGAGTAATCACTATACATAGTATAATTCTGGTCATTAAAGTTGATCGATGAAATCACATATACATTGATATTATTTTATGTTGATTTCATTCGGAATGGTGAAGGTGTCTAGTCCGGGTATGTTGGCTTGGTTCCTTAATTAGCGCCTTACATGTCTAGAAAATGCTCCCCCAGCATAATTCGAGTGTATTAGTTGGATCCATTTTTTGAGGAAGAATAATATGAGTAATACAAGTTATACTCTAATTTTTAAAATAGAAAATAATACATAGTTGTGAGAGCTTATACTATATGGTAATATCAAGTAAACCCTGATTGTTTGTTACTTGATTGAATTGGATAGTTGATTAATTTAATATGATTAAATTAACTATATCCAATTAAATAAATACTTCATTATGAATGGAGATGTAATTCATTTGAAAGAGTTAATCGTAATGAATATGATTCATAATGATTAATTAAAATTTAAAAGGGATATGGAGGATCATATCAATGACATCCATGGACTTCCGTCAAGGATAGGGGTTCCGTCGTCATGGATTGTATTGGAGATGTATGTCTGAAGTGACAACTCCTACATACAAACGCACATGGATTGGGCTCTTTACTTCTCGAAAGAGAAGGTTATATGCATAATGGCCTTAATATCGGTTACCATATTATTGAGGTGATATTGGATTGCGCACAACAAGTTCTATTCATGTTGATGATTGATTCAATTAACAAAGCAACGTTGGAGAGAGAGGAAGATGGGGTGGTTGATGTGGCAGATGAGGAGGCCCAATCACAGGCACCCAATACGTTAACCATTGAACTAAGAGGAAAATGAAGAAGAAAAAAAAGAAATAGGAGGAAATTTCAAATAAAAAAGGGGTCAACATGAATTTTGTTGGTCTCGTTGAGTTCTACAACTTTCATGAAGGATCCAAAATCAAAAGAAGTAATGTGTACAAAATATAACTTTTGTATAAAGATTAGTTACCAACTAATACCCTATATTTTATGTTTTTTTTTTATTTTTTTGTATTTTCATTTAGGTTTTAATTAGAGATTAATATATTTACAATATATACATGATTAATCTAATTTTTATGGATTTTTAAAAGTTAGGAAAAATGTGAAATAAAACCATGAAAGATAAAATGTGCACAATTTATACAAAGTCAAATCTTTTTATTTTATTTTGATTTTATGATTTTTATAAACTTCATTTATTAACACTGAGATACTGAGTTAAGGGATATATATGAAAAAGAACGAAGTTGAAAAGGTTAGCTTTTGTACATGAAATAATGAGCACAAGTTAGATAAATATTAGAGTTTACTTATATACAATAATCATCCCTAATATCATGTCGTATTAGCAAAGTTAATTAAGTCAATTTAGAGGGTTTATTTAATGATTTATTAATGAGATTTTTCTAAGATCTTCACATAGGGTATATGCATCATATATTCATCAGGGGCGCTCTGGATGCTCTTGATCTAGAGGCATCAAACATATCTGAAACGGACGAGTTTAATTGAGCTACAATCGTTTGATCAAGAAGATCAGATGTCCAAGGAGGCGTGCAGAGCTATAATAGATCCATCTACGTGGCTCACTTATATTGAGCCACATGGCCCAATATGATTAATTCAAAATACAAAAAAACTTGTAAAATAAGAAATAAATAATTATATGAAAATTTTAAAAAATGGTCAACCTTTCATGTAGAATTTCAAATCAACATAGTAACATTTTTGCAAGCATTTATAATGAATTTAAAATACTTATTTTATTTATTTTCTTATTTTTGTATTTTTGATTTATGAATAATATACACTATATTATATAATACATTAAACTAATTTTTATATGATTTTTGATAAGAAGAAAACACATAAAATAGTATACACAATAATAGAATTATGTATGTACAATAATTATGGTTAATTAGTTACAAAGTATTATTTTTTAAATTGAATTAATTGTTAATTAATGATACTAATTTGTTTAAGCGAGATGGATGATAAATACTAATTGAGATGATAAATCATGTATTTATCATGGGGGTAAAAATCCCTTGATTTTATTCTAAGTTAATTTAATCGACTTTCCATTAACAATCTTATTTTTAAGATTAGGTTATCACTGAAGTGTTAAATGGAGCATTTAAAGAAATTCTTAACACCAATCCCGATTCCCTTTGACGTAAGTTGAATAAACTCAAGGGAGGGATTTTAGAAAGATAAGGCAAGCGTAAAACTATCATTAACACCCACTTAAGAAAACTTACAGTAAGTCCATGCACATTCCATGCGGGATGCACAACTGAATATAAACTTTACATTATATATTATGCAGGTCGATGAAAACGTAACCTAAGTATAAGTTCTATTAACGATGAGGAACTCAATTAATTGAACTAATTGGAACGAGCTATAGTGAGTCTCTTAAGTGCAGCTTAATCGAGCATAATCAAACCCTAAAAACTCCAAGAATCATGTGCCTTTATAGTTCTCGACCATTCAAGTCGAGACCCACCTTTTTAAACTAATGGTGAAAAAAGAAGAGTATTGAAGAATAAGAATTTTGCAAGGAAGGTTGTTCTCATAGTGGCCTCGTTACTTTCTCTCAAGGTATGTTTTAAATGGCCTTAGTTATTGAGGCATACCTCACTAGAAACCTTGTTAACCTAAATGCACCAACACTTGTGTTGGCCATGGAGACTTAGCCATGCTGGCTATCACATGTGATCACGAGGACTTAGCAAGGATGTTATCAGGATTGTGCTTACAAAATTATGAGAATGGAAAAACGGAAATATGTACATGTTCAACGAGATTTCAACGTCTTGCCTAACATGTACGACCAAGTATATAAATCATGATAGGTATAGTGTGACATCCAATAAGATCAAATAAAAAATAAAAGGATTACGAAATAAGTATTGAATAGATATTGTTGCGGCAAACACAATAAGATGTATTTGCAAAACATTCAAAGACATGTATATACACATATCTAAAGAACAATAATAATAACTAGCATACATATAGTATAACAACATTAACATACATAAAACAAAAAGTCATACTTAGTTAAATATTCTTATTGAAATCAATCCATCTTCTTTGATCTAAAGCGTTGTAGAATTAAAGAAGTTAACATATTATTTCCAAGCCATTGTAGTAGTTGTCTAATCACTTCATGTTCTTCTTTTCTATTCTCCTCATCCTCTTTTTTATTAACCTATACCACTAGTATTTTTTTGTCTATAAAAGAAAATTAGATTCACTTAAAATTTCATATAAAATTTGAATAACTTAATTTAGACTATAAAGATTACTTGAGATCCTTGATAAATGATTTGATGTCTGCTAAGATCCCCATAACTAGATCCATCACATTATAGCAACACATGTTATCATGTCATATAAGTTGGGATTAGAATATAATGTCTGTGAGGTTGCATCACACGTGCTTGACGAAGTCGTCGTAGCATCCATATAATATCGAGGAAGCCTTCCAAACATTGCTTCCTTAAAAAATCCCCCACCTCCCTTTCATCCCACAATAAGAAAATACAGATTCAATGACTACAAGTCTTCAACAACATGTGGTGGCCTTGTATTTGCAACTTCTATGTGACAACGTTTTGACTAAGTGACCACTATAGGTAGTCACAAGTGACACCCTAGAAATTATGACTACTTTTACTCATCAATAGTCACCATCATTTTCACTATGTGGTCGCAACTATGTACTACTATGTGACAAACATTACGTAGAGAACACTCATGAAAATATGTCCCCTTATCTCCCAAATATGCCCAATCATCATATCTCATGAAACCGTTGTTCTTCTTTCCACTCCACTCATCCACATTGTTAAGAATTCTAGTAGAAATTCTCATAGGTACACTAAAGTGACATATTTATAGCTTATAATTGTGATTATTAAGTAACAAAGACTGATTTTATGGAAAAAATATAATAAATATTTTATTAGAGAAAAAACCGATTTTAATCCTAATAAATTTAGATTTTAATTTAAATTTAATTTAATATACCTTCAACGACTTAATGTTAGTTATTTGGTACTTTACAACATATTTTTATTGGGTTTTTTGTCAGTTGTGCCCTTCTTAACTTCTGCAATATCAGTTGTGCCCCACCCTTTTATGTAATATCAACTGTGTGTCTGGCTTCTTATAAAATTCTCAGTTCCGCCCTCTCGTTAAGGTAAAGTAAAGACATAAATGATATTACAAAAGGGTAGAACCGTGAATTTTGAAAGAAGTCAGAGGAACACTTGATATTATAAAAAAGAGAGGGGCATGACTGATAATGCAGAAGTTAATAAGGGTACAACTGATATAATCCATTTTTATACACCTGTATTTACTATTTATTGTATATTTAATATGGTTGACATGTGTTTATATACAACATACACAAATATTTCTTTTTGATAGTTTTCTTTTGAATTTCTTGCAAGGTTTAGACACAAACGAATGAAAAATCTCTTATCTATTGCATTAACTAGTTAAATTGAGGAAAAAACCAGCCCTTATTAGAGTGCATTCAGCAAAACTATCACCTTAAAGCATGTGTAGATCATTGAGACATGTTTGCAATTAACATTTAAATAGACCAAGAAAAATTACAAAATAAAAAGGGTTTACTGTCACGACCCCGATTCTGGGCCGTCGGATCCTCCCATATCCGGATCTGGTTACTCAACAATAATTTTTTCAGTAATCACAACTAACATTCAGAAGCATACTGCAAATAAAAATACTCAGTAGAAAGTATTTTAACACTTTTCCATTCACAAAATAAAGTTCACATAATACATTGTCCAACTATAACCATTTACTTGTACATCAGTTTGAAAAGAAAATACACAAAAAGATTACTAACTACCTTACAAAGTAAAGCTACTGTGGCTGACCGGATGTCTACTATGTAAGCTGACTGGATTATTAAAGTCCTCGCGATGGCGCACCGACACCTGTTGGATTTTCTATAAATCATAGGATAACAATTAATGAATGCTAAGTAACGAAGAAGAGAAAAGCAAACAAAACGGTGTAATTTTGCAAAGCTTGTTGTCATGAAAATTACATTCCTTCTCATTACTATAAGTCCTATTCCTTTCTATTCCACATAAGGGATTAGTCTGGGGAACCTCACTATTCTTGGACTCCTAAGTTGTTGATACTTCGTAATTGGAAATTGCGTTGATCTAATGAGCTTATGCTGCCGCACGTCGCCTCAACCAATCCTCCAATACTACCCTGACAATTTTCCTTTTCTTTTATTAATCAGGGTTTGGCTTTTGTGCAGGAAAGAATCTATCATTTTTTTCAACACATTTGTGCTAGATTTGGACATCCATCCTCCTAAGATTACTGTGTCCATTTTATTGTGTTCGAGAGCGAACTAGGAAGGCATAAATAGTTTGAATTTTAATTGAATAACATTGTGGTGAGCCATCCATTCAACAAGTGTTCCTCAAATATCTCCATTTCTTTTTACATAGGTAATCAAGTTTGGCCATTTGGTGCCGCCATTTTAATTGTTTTCGTATTGAGTGAATTATATGTCAACAACCTGAGCCCCTAACTACCTTTGCGAAAAGCCTAGAACACCTCTTGGTTAAATTTTGAGATTTTTACAGTTATTTCCCTCTTTTATTTTGTAATATCTGTTATGTTTGTTCTTTTTGCAATGTTAGTTGTGCTCTTACTTTCTTGGGCAATCAACAGTTGTACTCGGGTTAATTTCCGTCCATTCACTTTCAAAATCAATGTTATCTGAGGCGTACACATGTAAAAATGGCGAAGCCTTCTCCCACTATAAGTAGGGTCGGTTACATGAATTCTTGCTTAAATCTATGTTGAAAAATTCAACTATTTTTTACGCTGGCTATCGATTACCTAATGCAACCGCCACAGGGGGAATTTGGACCACAGTCTTTTGCATGATAGGCACATTGCACTACCATCAGACCATTTAATTGGGTACAAGTGTATTTAAAAAAAGACAGGGTATCATTGATTTTTTTGAAAACAGTAGGGGCTCACTGTAAGAAAATTTACTAAATTAGAATTGGTTTTTATAGACCATTGTTGTTTTATCTTACTAATGGCAAAACTAATCTGAGGAGCACAATTAATAATTGTCCAAGAAGATTGGGGTACAGTTGATATTGCAAAAGGGAAATGATATTGCAATATCTAATAGGGGTACAACCTAAAAAACTCCTAAATTTATGATGACATTTATATTTTTATCACAAACTGAACACTAATGTGCAAAGAATGATCAACTTTGTCCAAGCAATTTAGAAATAACAAACATTTCTTTTGTTGGGACGGTGTTGGGAAAAACAAATAGAGGATTTGTTATTGTTTACAATTTGTCTCGAATTAAAACTTCATCCTCTCGATGCAAGAGGTAAGGACTGCTCAAGATTATGGACAACTCAAGGAATAAATTTTTAGATATTTTGTAATCTTTTGTCATGAATTTTGTAAGAACACGAGCACAAGTGTGATTGCATGAATATTATCGAAACAAAACTCGAAAAAGCACATGTTAAAATTCCCGAAAACTCAATATAACACTATATTCAATGAAAACTTACAACTGAGTAAAGACTTCTTCCCCAAGTCATCCTCACATAGTTCTACCCATGATTCCAAATATATACTTAGTTTCTAATTATCTTAAGATTAATCACATTGGTGTTTTCGACGGATAGTTTAGAATAACATGTCAGAATTATACTGAATTCAAGAGGTAATCTTGGAGTAATGTATCAACCAAACATATCCTTGTATCAGTAGTCCAATAACATGTTAATTATTGAAACAAAATTGTCACTTACATAAAAATGTCTATAAGGTATTGTTCAAACGGCACGTAGAAATAATTTAAGGAGTAAATGTAAATTTCACAAAACTTCCTGAAATATACAATCGGTTTCAATGTTGTATCCGAATTTTAAAAAGTAACAATGTGATAATCGATTTTTAAAATTGGTACGAACTAATGTGAGATAAGGTTAAAAAGATGAACATCTCAATTTCAGTAGTCATAAATAGATTATATTGAAACAAATCTTAAAATTTGAGTACGATATTGTTGCTTTATAAAATTAAAGTACTATTGAAATTGTATGTATAGCTTACTCTAATTTTAATGTGATTAATGGAATCCGTTCCAACAATTATTTTCAACTTGGTGTGAAAATCCCAAACATCTATCATTCTAATCCTTAGATCAGCCATCGGACGGCCGAAAACGTTCATCCGTTGGCATGAGACAGCCTCGCGCTCTTACAGAGAAACAACAGATAATGGCTCCGCAGATGAGATCAGATGGCCACGACTCTCCTTTTTTCTCCCCTTCCTCCCCATCTCCGACCACTCCACCTCGGCGCTTCCAGAAGCTCCGGCGCTCCTCCTCCGACCACCTCCATCGATTCGTCGAGACCCATTTGTTTGTTGGTGAGAGGAAGGGAGCCCGTCGGCGTTGGGATTCCATCGAAAAGGTCACGCCTTTGGAGGGTTTGGGCTTCGTCTGGAGAGGTTTTGGCGCCGGAGACTGTGGTTGAGAAGACCCGAGAGATTGTTCCTGTCGCTTCTGGTGGGGATGGAGGTGTTGGGTCGGCCATCATCTCTGGTCTTCTGACCATTGCCTTTGTTGGGCTCACCATCTTAACCGTTGGGGTAAGTTTTGTTTACCTTGTTCTAATTTGTTGGTTTTTATTTTGTTTGTTATGTTCTTGGTACTGTGGGTATGTGTTATTCTCGTTAAAGGTTCTTTCTTTGCTACGGGATTGCTGGCTTGACAAAGAGGGTCGTTTTCCCCTCCAACTTGATTGTTGGATAGTAGATTTTTACAGTTTATAGCGAGGTCAAACTTTGATATCGTATTGATGCAGTGTCACAAAGTTATAAGGTATTAACTAACAATAAAGTGTCATAATTTCGAAAACATATTGATGGTCGGACAAACTTTGTAATGCGATTCTTGATTGCTGCGCTCATGACTTGAAGTTAGGTCTAGAGTCTGATCCATATCATGATGAATTCCGGTGTTACAATGCATTTGCTTGTCTTTGTAGTTTCAATGCGCGCAATGATTATGCATACAAAAATAAGAACAAAAATTATTACATTAGGAAAGTTTTTATGTTTAAAAGAGGGACACATGGATTTTGAGAACGGATGTGTTAGATCATATAGACCCAAGAGTTGAAACTTGTATTGGATGTAATGCTTTTAGTGATCATTGCGAGTTTTGTCGAAATGGAGGAATATCTTGTTGAGTAAAGAATAGACGCACATTAAATTAAGGAATTATACACGTTCCATTTCAACAAATTTGGCATCATTGAAATGTTTTCGCTGCACCATTTTTCCTTCTAAAAAATATAGATTATTTGAAACATGTGATATATACGTGTTGAATATGCTAAGGTTACCTCCAGAATTTTATATTGAAATGAAGAATGAAACATGTAAGAGATTTTGGATTTCAAGAAACCTCGTGGAAATATCAGTGTTGATGATGAAAAGATAGAGGTAGCAAGTAGTTAGAGATGACCTTCTAACAATTTTGTGAAGCTAGTGAACACTACAAGTAATAGTATGGAATACACTTTATTAATAGAGAAGTCATACTTCAGTTATTAAAGAGTTGTAAGAACTTTGGATATCTAGTGCATGTGAAGCTGATGTTTAGACGATCACCAAAAAACGTGGATACCTTCTATTTTTAAATTTCATATGCACTATGGATTAAATATGAATAATCCACAAGCCACAATCTAGATAGAACTTTGACACATAATGAATTATGATAATAATGTAGAAACATAGATGCTCTCCCTCTGAGGTTCTAACTAAAGTAGAAGAGTTACAACTGTGGCTTTAAAAAATGTGCATCAAGGCGTCAAGGCATAAGCCTCGAGGCGGTTTTCCATGAAAACCACATCGAGGCTATAGATTCAGTCTGGAAATCCGAGGTGTAAGTCTTAGACACTCGAGGCGGTACCGAGGCATTCGCGGTGGTGAGGCGGTCTCGAGGTGCTGCCTCGGTCCGCTGTGGATTTTTTTGGGCAATAAATAAAAAAGTATATAAAGCTATTCTTTTACAATAATAATAAAGTTATAAATCATATATTAGTCACAAACATTTAAGTCATAATCACAATCTTATAGTATGGTATCATTATATTATATTTATGAAATATAATATTTCATAAATATATAATTATACAATTATATCACAATTATAATTACATCAAAGAAATTATGCAAGTGCACAATGATGTTTCTAATTAGTATAGTATGGTATCATTATATTATATTTATGAAATATAATATTTCATAAATATATAATTATACAATTATATCACAATTATAATTACATCAAAGAAATTATGCAAGTGCACAATGATGTTTCTAATTAGTATGGATAGTTTTTTTGTCAACAAATGATATTCAATTGCTTGTACAAGCTACAATGAGTATAATTTATGTTCAAGAAACTGAATATTTTTGTAGGAGTATTAAGAATTCACATAACTCAGCCATGGCCGGTCTCAAGCCCGGGTAAATGAGGAGGGTTGCGTTAGGTAGCTGACAACCAACGTAAAACAGTCAGAGACAACTTCCTAAATAGTACTTTTTTTTCTAAAAAAATACTATTTAAGAAGTTGCCTCATGACAGTCGGATCTTTTCAACATGGATTTAAGCAAACATACAGATTTCGTTGGGGCGTTCCCTACTTGCGACGCGTCGCATTGCCCGAATGCAATGAAAAATTGGCAAGGGCCACTACATCGCAGCCTGGATGTAGTTCAAATTTTGCAAGGGTTCTCGCATGAGAACACATGCGGGTAATTAAGCTAGTTCCGCTGCATCACCGCCCGGATGCAATCCAAAATTTACAAGGGTTCTCGCATAATGGACACATGCGAGTAAAGAAGTTAGTCCAAAAGAGATTACAACGGAATTTGCGGATTGGTAGTTGGAACATTGGCACTTTGACTAGAAAGTTGATAGAGATAGTGGATACGATGGAAAGGAGGAAGATTCATATACTATGTCTTCAAGAGACTAAATGGGTTGGAGAGAAAGCACGGGAGGTTGAGAAGACAGGCTTTAAACTTTGGTATTCAGGTAAAGATAAGGGTAGAAACGGTGTTGGAGTGGTTGTTCATAAGGATTTGAAGGATTGTGTGGTTGAGGTGAAAAGATTCGGGGATCGAATTATTTTGCTAAAATTGGTGCTTGAAGAAGAAATTCTGAATATCATCTCAGTTTATGCACCGCAAATTGGTTTAGATGAAAGGACTAAACAAGCTTTTTGGGAGGATTTGTATAAAAGTCTACAAGGAATCCCACAAAGAGAGATGATTTGCATCGGTGGAGATCTTAATGG
This sequence comes from Ottelia alismoides, assembly GCA_037367405.1. Classification (NCBI taxonomy): domain Eukaryota; kingdom Viridiplantae; phylum Streptophyta; class Magnoliopsida; order Alismatales; family Hydrocharitaceae; genus Ottelia; species Ottelia alismoides. Next base: position 635,537 of record JAZKJV010000010.1, read on the forward strand.
ACATGTGGGAAAAGATGCTTCAGGATATGCTAGTGTTCATAGAGGACATGGTTTTGGGGATAGAAATGAAGAGGGAAAAGCCATCCTGGATTTTGCAACGACATATGATCTTTTCATAGCAAACACTCTCTTCAAGAAGATGGAGGAACATTTAATTACTTATAAGAGTGGGCCAACTAGAACACAGATAGATTAATTTGCGTTGAAGAGAAGACATAGGCTGTGTTGTAAAGACTGTAAAGTAATCCCAGGAGAGAGTTTGACAACCCAACATCGTTTGTTAGTCTTGGATGTATAAATGAAAGGGTTGGTAAAGAAAAGGAGGGTTTCTAAGATAACTAGAACTAGATGGTGGAATCTTCCACTGAAGCAAGCGAGCTTCAGGGAGAAGGTTTTAGAAGACTTATCATGGGATTGTAGCGGTAGTGCAAACGAGATGTGGGAGGCAGTAGCATCTTGTATCCGAAAGGTAGCCAAAGAGATGCTAGGCGAGTCAAAGGGAGGAGCTCCATGTCAAAAGGAGGCTTGGTGGTGGAGTGAAGGGGTGCAAGAGAAGCTAAAAATAAAAAGAGCTTGCTTTAAAGCTATGTTTAAGGATAGAACAGAGGAAATTGTCACAAACTACAAAATAGCGAAGAAGGAAGCAAAGAAGGCCGTAAGCGAAGCTAAGTCGAAAGATTATGAAGTTTTGTATAAAAATCTCGACTCTAAGGAGGGGCAAAAGGATATATTCAGGTTGGCCAAAGCAAGAGAAAGAAAGACCAAAGACCTTTCTCAAGTGAGATGCATCAAGGACGAGGAAGGTCATGTGCTTGTTACTCAGAAGGAAAGACTAGATGGGAGCAGTACTTCCATAAACTTTTCATCGGGGAAGGAAATCGAGATATCACTTTGGATGGTCTAGCTTGTAGTGAAAGTTACTTGAATCGTGTATGCTATAGACGGATACAAAGAAAGAAAGTAGAGGAGGCTTTGAAGGTTATGAGACATGGAAAAGGTGTTGGATTGGATGACATCCCTGTAGAAGTATGGAGAGTTTTAGGTGAGCGTGGTTTGACTTGGCCTACGAATCTATTCAATGTTATTTGGCGAAGCAAGAAAATGTCTGAAGATTATAGGAGGAGTATCGTGGTGCCTCTTTATAAGAATAAAGGAGACATCCAAAATTGTTCAAATTATATAGGTATCAAGCTGATGTGTCACACTATGAAAATTTGGGAACATGTGATCGAAAAAAGGTTGAGGCAAATTTCCAATGTAAAAGAAAACCAATTCGGATTCATGCCAGGTCGCTCAACTACTGAAGCCATCCATTTGTTGAGGAGAACAATGGAGATTTTTAGAGATAAAAGGAAGAACCTCCACATGATCTTTATTGATTTGGAGATAGCTTATGATTATGTCCCACGAGAGATATTGTGGAGAGTGTTGGAGAAGAGACAAATACCTGTCCTATACATTAACCTCGTAAAGGACATGTATGATAGGGCTTTATCTTGTGTAAGGACCCCGTCTGGGAATGTTAGAGTAAACAATACTCTGATGTGTTATTCCATAGAGCCCTCGGGTCTCTTATATAGAGAGAAAACCCTTGGGTAAATTGCAGAGACGTACAATATATAAATAGAAAATACGAAACAGTACATCGCAACATATATAAGCCTCTACACTCCCCCTCAAGATGGAGCATAGATATCTATCATGCTCAGCTTGGAAGAACATCTCTGGAAAGGTCCTCTGAGTAATGGCTTGGTGAATATATCAGTAGTCTGGTCCTCTGAACTGACATGAGAAGTGGAAATGAAGCCCTTCTGAATCATGTCTCTAGTATAATGACAATCCACCTCGATGTGCTTTGTTCTCTCATGAAAAGCTGGATTATTGGCAATAAACAATGCTGCCTGATTGTCACATTGGAGATTCATAGGCACGGGGACATCTACATTCAAATCTTCTAAAACTGCTCTAACCCACATCATTTCTGCGCTTGCTTGTGCCATGGCTCTGTACTCGGATTCAGCACTGGATCTCGCCACAACAGTCTGTTTCTTGCTTTTCCAAGAAACTAAAGAGCTTCCTATGAAGATAGCGAATCCAGAAGTAGATTTACGATCCCTTGGACATCCTGCATAATCTGCATCTGCACAAGCTGAAATAGACAGATCTGTATCTTTCCTGAATAGCAACCCTGCGCCTGGGGAAGACTTCAGATATCTCAATATCATATACAAGGCATCCATATGAACTTGCCTCGGCTGCTTCACAAATTGACTCACCCGGTTTACTGCAAAGGCAATATCCGGTCGAGTTATAGTAATGTATAAGAGCTTACCCACCATCTCTCTGTACCTTCTTTTGTCCACCTCCTCAGTATCATCGTCGTACAGCTTCATGCTTGGGTCCATAGGTGTACTTGAAGGTCTGCATCCAGTCATTCCTGTTTCAACTAGCAAGTCTGTGACATATTTTCTTTGAGTCATCACCATCCCTTGTGCATTTCTTGCAAACTCTATCCCCAGAAAATATCGTATCGTGCCCAGATCCTTCGTAATGAACTGGCTTCTCAACAGGGACTTGGTTATCTCAATCCCCTGAGCATCATGTCCTGTAACCAAGATGTCATCAACATATATCATAACAACAACTGTACCTCTAGGGGTCTTCTGGATGAACAGTGTATGGTCCGCATTTGATCTCCTGAACCCCTGTCGTTCAATTAGCTGGGAAAGCTTCTAAAACCATGCTCGGGGACTCTGTTTGAGGCCATAGATAGCCTTATGAAGTCTGCACACCATCTGAGTCTCCCCCTCAGCAGCAAACCCTGGTGGCTGCTGCATGTAGACTTCCTCCTGTAGGTCACCATACAAGAAAGAATTCTTGACGTCAAGTTGAAAAATGGTCCAGTTACGTACCACATCAACATATAGGAGGATGCGAAGAGTGGAGTGTCTAGCCACTGGTTAAAAAGTATCCAAATAATCTACCCCATACGTCTGGGTAAATCCCCGTGCTACAAGTCTTGCCTTGTATCTGTCGAGACGTCCATCCGCATGATACTTCACCATAAACACCCACTTGCAACTTACCACGGAGGCACCTGGAGGAATGGGGACAAGAGACCAAGTCCCTCTAGACTGCAAGGCACTCATCTCCTCTTCCATGGCTAGACGCCAACAATCAATCTTCATGGCATCTTGATAGGTCCGTGGAATCTCAACTGACGAGACAGCAGCTGCAAACTTCTGGAAGTCCCCATTGAGACGATGAAATGAGACTTGAGAGGCAAGAGGATATGAAGCACAGTGTCTTCGCTGCTTCCTGTGAGCAATGGGCCGATCCAGATCATCCATCACTGTGTCGACCGGTTGATCCTCCTCCTGTAGTAAAGGCTCCTGCACTGGTGCATTGTCTAACCCATCATTAGTGATAACTGTAGAAATAGTTAGTTGTGTTATTATCTCTTTATGGAGTTTGTTGTTATTTCTTTCTTTTCTATAGACCTCTCTGTAATTTACCCTAAGGTCTCTCCCTATATAAGAGAGCCTAGGGTTTTCTGAATAAACAACGAAGTCTCTTTTCCCAACATGGTATCAGAGCCACCCTAGGGCTCTCCTCCCTCCCGCCGCCCCTTCCCCACCCGCCTCCCTCTTCTCGGAATCGCCGCCCTCCCGCCGCTTCTCTCTCCAGCGGCAGCCCTCTCTCACCGCCGCCTTCTCCTTCTCCATCTCCAGCGGCAGCCTTCTATCGCCGCGGTTGGATCCAACCCTCCATCTGGTTGGATCCCACCATCTAGCGGCTCCCGCCAATAGCCCCTGCCAGCCGCCGAAGGGGATCTCAGCCCCCAGCGGCCTCCGCCAATAGGCGGCATCTCCATCTGCTGCCTGCACACGGCCTCTGGGTGCGTGAACAGCAACAAGCACAAGGTCTTCTAGCGGCTCCTAGCCGCTGAAAGGGTTGTCAGCCTCTTGTTAGGCGTGCCCTAGTTTCTTCCACATCCATTCTATGGATTTGAGTGCGTAACGTCTACATATGCACTCAAATCCGATGCAGTTTTTGTAGACATCCAGCATCACGTCTACATATCCTAGTTCTTCTCCAAGCGGCAGTATGTCAGAAACAAAAGTTGATATGCCCTCCACCGGCGCATTCAAAGGTCCTGCGCCAATAGTCAAGATGGATGGGTCTAACTACGAGCTCTGGGCTATGCAGTTCATGAGCCTTATGAAGTCGAATGGTAAGAAACATATTCTTACCGAGGATGAGCCCGCAGAGAAGACTGGGATTTATGCCTCATGGGAGGCTGATGATTCCTATGCAAAGGTCTGGTTGTCCGGCACCTTAACGACGGAGATTGCCAACGACGTCCTCCATCAGCCCACTGCTAAGGCAATGTGGGAAATTCTTGCCGCCACATATTCGCAAGTGCGAAATGAGACGAAGATGTTGCAGCTTCAGCACGACATATTCACAATGAAGCAGAGCGGCAGACCTCTCCATTCTCTTTATACATCCCTAAGAGGGATGTTCGAGAAGTTATATAGTATCATCCCTCTGACTGCAACTCCTGAGCAGCAGAAGGCGTTTCGAAACGCCACCATGGTTGGTGTTCTTCTTGCGGCCCTTGACCCAGAGTACGATGCAGCTCGATCTCAGATTCTCGTTGATGCAGTTATTCCTCCAGTTGAGGATGTTTACAGACGGCTTAGCCGCATTCCAGTCTCCTCCAGCTCTTCTACTCCACCTCCTTCAGCGATGGCAGTCTCGCGTGGGAGAGGTGGACCACCATCTGGCCGTGGTCGTGGACGTGGCCGTGGACCCCAGGGGAGGGGTGGTCGCTTTAGTCAGACATGCTCCTATTGTCGTCGCACAGGACACTCGGAGGAGACATGCTATTCGAAGCATGGATTTCCAGCATCAGCACGTATTGCAGAGCACTCTCAGTCTCCACTGACTTCTACTGCAGATAGTCGATTTGACGAACTTGTCGCCCGTCTCCGAGAGATTATGCCACATGCTTCTGGTGATTCGCCTGGTGGTTCCTCAGATATTGCTGCCACTGCCTCTGCCAGTTCTTCTGCAGCCGCAAGCTCCTCAGGTAGATCTATTACATCTCATGATATATCCGACTGGATTATTGATTCTGGAGCCACACATCATCTCTGCCGAGATAGAGGTAGATTACAGGACTACAGGGACATTCCTCCCGGACGTTCAGTGCAGATAGCAGATGGTACCCATTCGCCCCTTATTGGACAGGGGGAGGTTTTCCTGTCCTCCACTTTGCATTTACAGAATGTTCTGCATGCTCCTGAGTTCTCAATGAATTTGCTATCTATTAGTCAGATTACGAAGGATTTGAACTGTCGTGCCATATTTGACCCGTCTTCTCTCATTTTTCAGGACATACTCACGGGCAAGGTGATTGGCTGTGGCTCTGAGCAGAATGGTTTATATCGGCTGGTCCGGGATTCATATGCTGGTGTCTCCTCTCATTCTACTGGACCAGTCTCTCCGTACATTTGGCACCTCCGATTTGGTCACTTCCACTTCAGAAAATGCGCCATCTTCTGCCTCAGATATCTCCTAGTTCTTTGTTTCAATGTGAAGCGTGTCAGTTGGGAAAGCATCACAGGTCGAGCTTCCCACGTCATCTGAGTCGGAGCAGTAGCTCCCCTTTTGAGTTGTTACATATAGATATATGGGGTCCAAGTCGTGTTCCCGATCATCAGGGACACAGGTTTTATCTTGTGGTAGTGGATGATTTCTCTCGTGTGTCATGGGTCTTTCTTTTGAAAAATAAATCTGAAGCAGGAAATGTGATCAAAAACTTTGATTAATGAAGTGTTCAATGTCTTTTCTGCAAATGTCAAATATGTTCGGACTGATAATGCCCTTGAATTTTGTACACGCTCACTGTCACAATTCCTGTCATCAAAGGGCATTATTCACCAAACCACTTGTGCATATACCTCACAACAAAATGGTGTCGCGGAAAGGAAGCATCGCCATCTCTTAGATATTACTCGTACATTGTTGATTCAGAGTTGTGCCCCTATTTCTTTCTGGGGCGATGCTGTCCTTACTGCTTGTTATCTGTTCAACCGTATGCCATCCTCAGTCCTTGGTGAAAAGATACCTATGTCCATTATTTTTCCAGATAAGGAGTTATTCTCACTAACTCCACGTGTCTTTGGCACTGTTGCTTTTGTGCATCGTCTATCTCCCGGACTTGACAAACTCTCTCCTAGAGCAGTCAAGTGCGTCTTTGTTGGTTATTCCAGAACTCAGAAGGGCTACCGGTGTTATGATCCCACAACTAAGAGATACTTTGTGAGTGCCGATGTCACTTTCTTTGAGTCTGTCATGTATTTCTCTCCTGCAGGTGACAGAATGGTACCATCCACTACTACTGATGAGATCTATGTTCCTCCACCACCTACATTGAGTACACCTGAGTCTTCCCCTGTGTCTGTCTCCACGCCAACACCACCTCCACCACCCCCACCACCTCCTCCACCTCCACCCAATCCACGGCCTATCATATCACCGTTACCGAAATTCTATACGCGCCGGTCAGGTCCTGCTCAGACCACACAGCAGCCGATCATCCCGCCTCAGGTATGTTCAGATGGCATTACTACTGACGGGTCAGGTTTGGTACATGTGCAGGATCCTTCAGTTCAGGCCGATACTAGCCCATCTCGTACAGCAGATGATGATCTTGATGTTCAGACCGATGATAGGGGAATGAGTGCCATCAGCAATGAGTACAGAGCGACCAGGCTGAACAGGCTCTGTAGGACTGCAGAATATCTCTTTCACGACAGAGATAATGGGTGGCTCCAGTATCAACAATCCATCCTGTGAGATCATGGTTATGATATGAGACGGAAGGACTACCTGAGGCACTGGCTGAAGCAGATGTACTAGCTGACGCCGAAGCCGCAACATCAGAAGCATCAACACCCTCTGACGATGACTGTGGCATGATATCACGAAGACGTGCCACTAGCTCCTCGAACCTGTGATCTGGAGTAGATGCTGGTGGACCCTGAACATGATCAACGACACGTGCAGAAAGAGGGAAGCCATGCTTGGAATAGCATGTATCCTCCGAATGACCAGTACGACGACAGAATGGGCACGTAGGGCGTATGCGACCTCCGCGGCCACGTCCACCACTTCCTCTGCCACGAAATGAGGACGAACTACCTCGTCTTCTGGAGACTGCCATTGCGAGGGAGGTGGAGTTGCTGTATTCGATGGAACATGTATACGACTGAGCCTTCTGTAGACTTCTTCCATCGGTGGAATGGTTGCATCGGCAAGGATCTGAGAGCGTGCTGCCTCGTACTCCGGGTCAAGGGCAGCAAGTAATACGTCAACCATAGTGGCGTTGCGGAACGTCTTCTGCTGTTCCGGCGTGGCTGTGAGTGGGATGGTGCTATAGAGTTTCTCGAACATGCCACGAAGAGACGTGTACAGAGAATGAAGAGGCCTCCTATTTTGCTTCGTGGTAAAAATATCATGCTGCAACTGCAACATCTTCGTCTCGTTCCGCACCTGAGAGTATGTCGTGGCCAGAATATTCCACATCGCCTTGTCGGTGGGCTGATGGAGGACATCATTTGCTATCTCCGTCGTGAGCGTTCCTGACAGCCAAACTTTGGCATACGCGTCATCGGCCTCCCATGATGCATATATTCCCTTCTTCTCCGACGGTTCATCTTCGGTAAGAATATGCTTCTTACCGCATGACTGCATAAGACCGAGGAACTGCATAGCCCACAGTTCGTAGTTCGTCCCGTCCATTTTGACGATTGGTGCCGAACCTTTAAAGGCACCTATGGTGGGCATATCGACCTTTTGTTCTGACATACTGCCGGAGAAGCCCAACTAGGGATGATAGACAAAGAGACTGGTGTCTACCGAGACCTTTGAGGATTCAAGTGCATATGTAGACGTTATGCACTTGAACCTGTCATCGACCGGAGCCCGACCGAAGCGAGGCGGACGGCGGCGGAGGAGAGGCGGCGGGGCTGGGGCCTGGAGGGGCTGGAGGTACCGGCGACGGGGCTGTAGGAGCCCGTCGGCGGGACCGGAGAGGGCTGGCGGAGAGCCGGAGGGACCTGGCGACGACGGGAAGGGCTGGCTGGGGTCGGCGAGGGGTTTGGAGGGGCGTGGCGGCGGCGGGAGGGCCTGGAGGGGCCGACGGCTGGAGCCTATTGGCGGCGGGGGGGGGGGGGGAGGGGGGTGCGGGTGGAGGAAACCCTAGGTTAGGGTTTTGGCTCTGATACCATGTTAGAGTAAACAATACTCTGATTTGTTATTCCATAGAGCCCTCGGGTCACTTATATAGAGAGAAAACCCTTGGGTAAATTACAGAGACGTACAATATATAAATAGAAAATACGAAACAGTACATCGCAACATATATAAGCCTCTACAGGGAAGACTGGATATTTTGACATCAACATTGGTTTACATCAAGGTCTGCTTTGAGTCCATTTCTTTTTACTTTGATTATGGATGAGTTGACCAGTCACATTCAGGATGAGTTACCTTGGTGTATGTTATTTGCTGATGATATTGTGTTAATTAACGAGGCTAGAGATGGAATAAATGAGAAGCTTGAGGTCTGGAGACATGAGTTGGAGACTAAGGGCTCGTTTGGTTGCAGGGTTGGGTAGGGTTGGCTTGGTCCAACCCGGGTTGGCCCTGCAACCAAACAGGGTTCTCCTCCTCACAGTTTACTATTCACAGGGGTACCCCTGCCCAATCCAACCCTGTCCAACCCTGCAACCAAACAGACCCTAAAGGATTTCGTATAAGTAGGGCTAAGACGGAATATATGGAGTGCACCTTTGATGGAAGCAATGGTGAAGGAATCGAGGTGAAGATTGGTGATGATAACATTCAGAAGAGAGATTCTTTTAGATATCTGGGATCTGTTCTACAACATGATGGGGAGATTGACGGAGATGTTACTAATAGAATAAATGCAGGCCGACTGAAGTGGAGATGGGGCTATGCTGTTCTCTGTGATAAGAAAATTCCTTTGAAGATTAAAGGAAAGTTTTACAAAGCAGCCGTGAGACCTGCTATGCTTTATGGATTTGAATGTTAGCCTGTGAACCATAGACATGTGCAGAGAATGAATGTAGCAGAAATGAAAATGCTAAGGTGGATGTGTGGACATACTCGTAAAGATCAGATTCTGAATGATGCAATCACAAAGAAAGTTGGCGTAGTCCGATCGAGGATAAGATGCGAGAAAATCGCTTAAGATGGTTTGGACATTTGCAACGAAGATCAGTTGATGCACCGGTTAGGAGATGCGAGTGTTGGGATGTTGAGCCCGCTAAGAGAGGGCGAGGACGACCCAAGAAGTGTTGGTAAGAGGCCATACGGAGGGATCTTAGTTTTGTGGATATAAGCTCGGGATTGACCCAAGATAGATCTGAATGGAGGCGAAGAATCCATGTAGCCGACCGTACTTAATTGTGGGAAAAGGCTTTTTTGTTGTTGTATTAGGAAATTCACATATTTAAAGTATTAATATTGCATAATCACAAATTAAAACTAGCATATATGGTTAATATGGTATATTTTGTACATCTATTAAATTTGAAATATTCAAATAGGATTAATGATCATATATTATGTGAACATGTGAAGTTTACGGTTTTATGAAAATATCATTATGTTTATAATAGTTTTGACATGTATTTTCTCTATAAGATGAGGCTTACGCCTCGACCGCCTCGAGGCGCATGCCTCGCCTCAATAACAAAAAACCACTTCAATCCGTCTTACGTTTTTTAAAGCGTTGCTTACAACTATTATACAAGATGTATATAATTGACAATTATAAGATCATTTGCAACATGTTGGACATTTACATCTTTTGCTTATCTCTGAGGTATGTCTTTGGCAAACTTCATTAATGATCTTTTGTCAGTATTCCATATATAATATAACATAGATAACACGTTACCATCCGTTGGTTGTTGTAGAAAGTCAACTCATATAATCTTGTAGTCTTTATTACCACGCATCACGATAAAATACTTTTACTCAACCAAGCTAAAAAAGGCAGAGCCGTCTCCCAGGTTATGTAGGGTCGACTACATGGATTCTTGCTCAAATCCATGTTGAAAGATCTGGGTATTTTTTACGCTGGTTGTCGGCTACTTAACGCGACCCTTAAGGGGGGATTTGAACCATGGTATTTTGAGTAGTAGGAACACTACACTACCACCAGATTGTCGAAGTAGATTGAACATATATAAAAATGCATAAAAAAGAACAATAATATTTATTACATACTGTTCAAATAAAAATGTGGAAGCAGAGTCGAACAAGAAAATAAAAATATGAAACATGAATGCTAAAGATTTTTATGTGGATTCCTCCTCTGTGAGGAGCGGGATGAAATCACGATAGTATGCCTCTAATGGACGAATCTTTTATTTCAATCTCTCAATGAATATACATGGTATGGGATTCCTTATATATCTCCACAGATAGACTGGGGTCCCACTCAGGATGGTGTGGGTTTAAATATGAGAGGGGGTAATCGTTTCGTATCTTGGAGAGATCCCATTACCCATTTATTACATACTCTAACACCTCCATCAACTTGAAGCTGAGCAAGCTGCCACTTATCACAAAAGCAAATATACAACACATCTTCACTCGATACACTTGTGAGAGATGGGAGTGAGAGACGGGAGGAGACCTTCTTGAAGTAGTCGTTGCTGGGAGAAGATCTCGCACGAGGACACGCTGTGGCGATCTGGTCGTGCCTGCAGTGGATTCGCTACGATGATCAGATCATGCTGAATTGGGTTGGTAGAAGAAGTCCAGTGTGGAACAATATAATATACGGAAGTAGGAAATGCTTAGTGAAGACGACTGATAGCAATATTACTCAGGAGTGTCGGTCTTTATGCCGTGGATGTCTAGTAGAAGTCTGAGACAATCTTAGGTAGAGAAGTCCATCTGAAGTAGTTGATGTCGAAGCAAATATTAAAGTAGAGTGATCGTCTTCTATGCAGATCTTGAGAGTTGGACTTCTCCTATATGTGAACCTCGAGAATGACCTATCCCATTTTTTTATGAAGACCTGGAGTCAGTTTGCTTATATAGGGACCCTTGAAATGGGATTGCTTTTGTTGAGGAGGCATGAGTAGATGATGATTACTACGATAGAAATCCTGTATTTGGTTGCTGGGTTGGGCAGGGTTGGGTTGGGCTGGGTTGGGATGGGTGAATAGTAATCTGTGAGGAGGAAGTACCCTTGTGAATAGTAACCAGGGTTGGGCCAACCCTACCCAACCCTGCAACCAAACATGCCTGTAGATACATTACATTTAAGTAGGAGAATGTGCCCTCTCTCACTCCCCATTTCTCCCATACTTGTCGGAATAAAGTACATAGATCTCAAGATGCGAGAAACAAAATAAAACATGCATTTTTTTCTTTTTTAGAAGTCGTTCACCCCTTTTTTTCCTTGGCTCTTTTTTCTTCTTCCTTTTCTCCATCTCTCTCTTTTTTCAAAGTGGCCTCTTCTTTTTTTGGTATACAAGGCATCCCAATGGAGTGGGCCAAGGAGCATAGTATAAAGGTTTAATTGGCCCTAAAGTAAATATGTCTTCCCCCTTTTTGATATATATGGAATGGGGAATCAGTCCCCTCTCCTATTCACAGAATTAGAGTTCCCTTAAGGAACCCTTCATTGCCGCCATCATGGGAGTTCGGAGAGGAGTGCATCGTGGCCTAGAGAATTGGTCGGAGGGGATCGATGGGTCGGAAGAGACCTCAACGAGGGGAGGCTTAAATACCAAGATCGAAGTGAATGAAGGCAGAGATCGAGGCATAGATGGCTAAAGAAGGGAGATGCTAATACCAGGTTCTTCCACATGATGACAAGTAGAAGAAGGCGAAGGAACATGATACATTCAGTAGAGGTGGGGTTTGAGGAATACACTGAGGGTGCAAGGGCAGTTACAGACTACTTCAAGGGGATGGGTATGTGTATCCCACACTGTGGGTCACATTGGTTGGGTTGGGGGTGACCCCTGTGCCACAACAGGATGCAGTGGATTTGATGAGAAGATTCAAGGTATTGGAGGTCTAGAATGCCATTTTTGGGCTTAACCCGGATGGATTTCGAAGATCGGATAGATTTCCTGTGTTCTTTTACAGGGAATTTTGGGATTTGGTTGTTCATGAGATTCTAGAGGTTGGTTTCCTGTGTTCTTCTATAGATTCCCGTCTTCTTCGGGTTTGACATGCTCAACCGCTCCTTTATTTTTCTCCTCCTAAAGAAGGACATGGCAACTAGAGTTTGTGACTATAGATCTATTGCTCTGTCCAACAATTTATCTCTTTTTGGCCAAGGTCTTGGCTAACTGTATGAGGGGCGTTCTATCCAAGAACATCTCGTCGATGCATGTTGCTTTTCTACATGGTTGGCTACTAACAGACATTGTCGTGACATGACATTATCTGAGGTGGTAGCGGATAAATGCAGAAGGAAAGTTGAAGGGGTCTTATGGAAGGTTGACTTTTCGAAGGCCTACAACTGCGTGGATAGACGATTCATCCGAGCCTCGCTACACAGGAGGGGCTTCCCTAAGAAATGGATTTCACGAATGAAGAGGTGTGTCACAACCTCGTCTTGTGTAGTGCAACCTCGTCTTATGTAGTACTTGTAAACGAGCAATCGAAGGGAGGATTCTTTCAACCTTTCAGGGGGAGGGGTCGTCAGGGTTGTCTATTGGCACCTATACTTTTTGCGCTTGTGACAGATGCTTTGATTGTTATGATTAATTAAGAAGTTTCGTGGGGCTTCTGTAGATGGTACTCGAAGGGTGACATCTCCATACCCATTCTCCAGTACGCAAATGATATGATACTCTTTGCGGAGGGTGTCATAGGCAATTGCAAATGCTTCTCAGTGGCATTGGACATCTTTTTTGGTTGTCTTGGGGTTGAGATTGAACATGGATACACTAGAATTTGTTTCTTTTGGCATGTTGGATTTCGAGATTGAATCGTGTGTGAGATGGCTGTGATCCCCTCACAGGGACTTGCCACCGTGATATCTTGGTGTACCCTTGGTGGGAGGATGGATACACGCCGTCGTCTGGCTACCGGTGACTGAGAAGATGGAGTAAAAGCTGGCATGGTGGAAATATGTGTGTTGATCCAAGGGAGACAAGTTGGTTCTTTTACAATATGTTTTATCAGCAATCCCGCTGTTTTTTTTCCTTTCATTCAGACTGGTATCTGTCGGTGTTAGGAAGAGGCTTGAGACCATCATGAGGTGTTTTTTCTAATCATCTATGGATAATCTAGAGCTTTTCCTCTGGTGGATTGAAGCTCGATGTCGTGCCCGAAGGAGGGGGGCTTGGTGTGCGAAGTTTGGAGGAAATGAACAATGCCTTGCTTGGCTAGTGGATTACACGTATTTGTGGTGATTGCGATAGTCTCCTCTGCAATCTTGCTATGAGGATTTATGGCTATGGACTCTCATTTATGGCTATGCAATCTTGGCATCGTGCCCTTAACTTCACGAGGTGTATATACAGTGTGACACATGAGATACGTCATTTTTTGAGGCCTATGGTTGGGGATGACACATGATTCCATTTCTGGATTGATGAGTGGAGCGAGAGTGAGGTGTTGGCAGCAAGATTTCACAGCTAATGATGATGGAGAAGCACCCGGATTGCTCAGTGGCGGATGTTTGGGATGAACACTATTTTTCCACATTTCAGAGCTGAGCTCACATATTAGTGTGTGGAGGAACTCATGCCTTTGCTTGTAGAGCTTGATGAGGTGGATGGACCTACAGTTGGGCTAGACTGCTGGGTATGACGTGATGGCCGTTTTACGGTTGGGAAGGCCTACAGGCGATGAGGGGGCCGACGACTTTTGACCCCAAAGTGTGTATGGCGGATTGCAAGTAAATATGTAAATAGAAGGTCCCAAATCGGGTGAAGGTTTTCCTGTAGATCTTCAAGAGGGGTAGACTATTGCCGAAAGAAAGGTTTGCCCATTTCGTCCAGGGGCGGATTAGTGTTGCTCCATATTTTAGGAGGGTGTGGAGAATGTCAGTCACCTTTTTTTCACTTGCGATGGCTTGGAGAAGGTTTGGAACCTTTTTGGGAATCAAGCGGTAAATACTGACATTGTATCTAGCTTATGGTGTTTCATTTGTGCGGATTTGGAGGGGCACAGAGGATGGATCAAGAAGTGTGTCGGTCGTCTGGGCGCTTCGGCTGGCCCGCAATGGGGTGATATTTTGGCTAGATCGCCTACATGCTGAGAATATAGTAGCACATGCAAGTGCGTTGGCTGAGAGTTGGAGCATGTAACTTATACTTATTTTGTTCATACATGTAATAGGCGTGTAATAACTTTTTGGTGATAAATGGTGAAGTTTTTGGGCACGCATCTATACGGTGTAGGCCCTTTTTCTTTCAAAACAAATGAGGGGTGTGAAGCCCGTGGGGGCATCATTCTCCTTGGAAATTGGAGATACTACAAGGCTAGGGTTTACCGCCTGGAGTAGATGTTGACGGTTGTTGCTACTGGAGATGCGATCTGGAGGGGAGCTGCTAGCTAGGGGGTTTCTTCTGGTGATGTAAATGTGAGACGATGTTCTGCATCGCCGCTTGAGCGAGGAGCTAACACATGATGGTTGTTGGTGCTACTTGGGGTAGCAACCATGTTTCTTTGTCTCACGTGGGACTAGGGTTCCTAGAGACTGAGTCCCATGTCCTCGTGTACCCTGTATCAAGTGCCATGGTAATGCTCCTTATATCAAGTGCCTTGTATCGAGCGTGATGACGGTAGGAGTAGTTCGAGAAGCCCGTGCATGGAGCGATTTAGGGTTCCAAGGAGAACCTTGGCGATGTACACGTAGGGCTGGAGATGCCCGCGCGAGATGCGCTGTCTGCAGATACTTGATATTTAAATAAAAATTGAACTGATACCATGTTAAATAAAAATGCGGAAGTAATCGAACAAGAAAATAGAGATTTGAAAAAATGCTCAATATTTTTACGTGGAACCCTACTCCGTAGGAGTTGGATGACATCACGGAAAAATGCATATAAGGGAGCTCCTTATATAGCCTTACAGATAGACCAGTGTCCCATTTAGGATGATGTGAGTTTAAACATGTCCCATTTAGGATGATGTGAGTTTAAACATGGGAGGAGGTAATTGGATCTTGGAAAGATCCAAATACTCAATCACCCATTTTAACATACTCTCACACATACAATGTTCTTAACAACTGTGTTGTCACCATGATGACCTGTCCGAGAGCTGTATGATTTAACAATAATCATCAAGGTTTAGTACAAATAAATGCCAACGAATGTTGAGTACAAGCATTAAGTATATGATGAGAAATAGGAGGAATGGCCGATGGAGGACTTGCAATGGTGTGGAGGAAGAAGGGATAACACACATGGGAGGAGGGGCAATGCACATGGTTAGGGAAGCTGTGAAAGAGGTGCAGATGGAGGACCAACAATGGTGTTGGGGTAGGAGTTGGAGGAAGGAAAAGGGACTAGGGTGGGGAAGTAGATGGTACCCACGCAGAAGAGGGGGTTTTCTCTTTGAGTTCCTTTCTAATCAAGTGTCCGGCTGCCCGTTCTTGGTAAAGGTTCACTCCTTGCCATTTGAATGCTGCATCTTTGCCGTTAGTTCGGATTTTTTTGAAGCGGGTGGTTTTTCCTCCAATCTGAATTTTCGGAAGTAGATTTGTTCTCTTCAATATACAATATGCATATGCTTTTTCTGTTACATCGTTTGTTGGTGTTTAATTGGGATCTGATAACTGGGTGTTTGGCCAATATCAAACTTCGAAAATGGAAGTGCATCGCCAATTCTTTTTAAACCGTAGTAGGCAATGATCATATGTAACTCACCTCGCACAGCAAACTTACTGAAAAAGGGTAGGTTTGTATGAGATTGGCTGAAATTGGATCCATTGTCAATTTTGATTTTCTTTCATGCAACTCAATCATGCTTTCTTCAATTAAAGAATATCATAAATCCATGCTTGTGGTCTATCATAAATCCATGCTTGTGGTCGGTTTGTCATAATCCATGCTCGCGGTTGTCATTATCATATACTACTGGGCAAATCCCTAGTGAGTGCAAACTGCAAACCAACCTATATGGCACATGCACATCAACAGAATTGGGTTTTTAAGCCACATGATAGCTAGACAACGGTGAGCAGGTGGTTTATGTTAAAGGGGGAATATTTAGGTTCTAGAATCATAGAAAATCTTGCTGATATTTGTCATTTTGCTGAACGCAAGTGCTTGGACAATTGCACCAGACATCAGGAATGTTTTTTTGCCGTGTTTAATACAGAGCGCTAAATGTAATGCTATTTTTTCCTTGTAACTTCTCTGGAATCCCAATTAACAAAATGTTTGATATCTGTATTTTACCTTTAGAATGACCCAAGATAGATTTGAATGGAGGCAAAGAATCCATGTATTCAACCCTACTTAATGTGGGACACGGCTTTATTGTTGTTATTGTTTCGATATCTGTATTGTAAATTTTGTTTAAATTTAGTTTGGGGATATGCTGAGATTACCATCATCCACAGTAGTAAAATTTTCTAGCAGTATAAATTTCCTTTTCCGACAGGAAATTCATTCGTGTAGTTAGGTAGCTGAGCAATCGACATACGGCAGATACCTTGTTTGGAATTCGTGCATGTATCATTGGTCAAATGCTATCTAATTGGTGTTTTCTCTTTCTTGTGCTAAAATAGGTCGTCTACATAGCTGTAACTGACTTCCTGCAGAAGAGGGAAAAGGACAAATTTGAAAAAGAAGAGGCCGCCAACAAGAAGAAGGGGAAGAAAAAGGTAAAGGTGAAGGCAAGGACCGGTCCACGGGGTTTTGGTCAGAAGATCGACGATGATGAGGATGTACAAGATTAGCTATGCTTTACCCATTTGAGTACCTTTCCAACGATCTTATGCTTATTCTTACTCCGCTTTTTTTTTCCATTGGCAATTGTTCAGTATGGATGTATTGGCATTCTGTAAAAAAAACACCTTTTTTGTATTTAGAATTTGTCAAATAAAAAGATACTCCTATCATTTTCTTGTACCTCATGTTTTGGACAAGAGTCTCATACATAGGATTAACAGTGATCTAAATATTTATGGATGCTATTTAACCTGCAAATTGTTTCTTTTGTGGGACTCTTATTTTAGCTGTGATCTTTTGATTTATATTGTTTGTATTGTTAACCCCAAGAGTAGGGGTATTATGGGCTACTCATTATCTAGGCGTCATCCCCTGTGTAACCCTAACCCTAGGACTCCATCTATATAAGGAGCCCTAGGGTCTTCTTACTGTATAAGAAAAGTAGTCATAATTTTATACTTGGTATCAGAGCGGGTAATCCCGCCGCAACCCCCCCGCGAGCGCGCCCATGAAGACACCCCCAATCCCTTCCCTGTAGCCGCCTGAACCAAAACTCCTGTGCCCCGCAACCGACTACCCTCATTTGGCTCGATCCCAAAGTTGGATGAGACCAATTATCCTAAATGGTCACGTATGTTTCTCATGATCTTACGTGGATACGACAAGGAACATATTTTGTTGAAGCCAGAACTTGCTGAAAAGACAAGAAAGTAGATCACTTGGGCAAAAGATGATGGAATGGTCAGTTCTTGGATCATGGTAAGCGTCATCGACAAGATTGCAGATGAGCTGGTATACTACAACAACACACGACATGTGGGCTTCTATTCAAGCTACATATGGCCAGGAGAAGATTTCAAGCAGAATGTATCGGATATATTTTGATATGAAGCAAGCAGGTCGTCTGCTCGTTGAGTACTTCTCTCTCTTGAAATCCTTGTTTGAACGATATAATGCATGTATTCCAGGGTGCACCTGTCCCAAACAAAAGGAACATCACCAGCACATGGCGATCTTAGTATTTCTTGCAGGACTTGATCCCGGCTACGCTGCAGCTTGTGACCAAACGATCACGCGACTGTCCTTCCCACCATTGAGGAGGCTTATAGTACTCTCAGTCGCCTTGTCATCCCCAATGCTCGCGCTACTATGGAGATACAAGGAAGATCTCTACATTGGCCGCCCCATTTGGACATGGGGGTCGTGGCTCCTTTCGAGTAAGTGGCTGTGGTTGTTCCGGAATGGGACGAGGCTGCAACACCATTCAGTGTACCTACTGTCACAATTATGGACACACAGAGGCAGTTTGCTACACAAAATCAGGATATTCAACGCCTTTTGTCGTAGTGCTACTGAGGGAGATGGCCCTCCTGTCGAGGTTCCTCAAAAGGACTTCGAAGATCTGATGCAGCGTCTTAACATGCTCCATCTGAGCGAATCTTCCCACTCTATCTCGAATGGTAATCAGGAAACTGCTATTGTGGCTCATACATGTATCTTTATTGCTTTCGCAAATAAAATAGCGAAATCAGAATGGTTGATTCATAGAGGTGCATCCACTCACTTATGTGGGGATCATAGCCTCATACATCAGATGTGCGAAGTCCCATCGGGACACACTGTTCAAGTTGCCGATGGCAGATTTTCTCCTATAATAAATGGAAAAGGAGATGTTCATCTCACTCCCAACATCAGGCTTAATGATGTTCTATTTGTTCCAAATTTTTCCATCAGCCTACTTTCTGTTAGTCAGATGTGCAAAGAACTCAATTGTCGGACAATATTTGATGTGGTTTCTTGTGTTTTTCAGGACATATTGACTAGGAGGACGATTGATACGGGTCGTGAAGAAGGGGGTGTCTATCATCTTGTGCAGTCCTATGGGACTGCGGCTTACTCTAGGACATCTTTTTCAGCATCCTCAGGTTCTCTCTGGCACCAATGTTTGGGTCATCCATCCCTACAGAAGCTTCGGCGTATTCTTCCCCAGCTTCCTCCCACTACCAGCCTAGAGTGTGAAGCCTGCGAACTGGGGAAACATCACAGGAGTTCATTTTCGCCATCAGGGAAAATCTACTCTGGTAGTCTTTTTGAGCTTGTTCATCTAGATGTGTGGGGATCGAGCCGATATCCTGATCGTATAGGAAATCGTTATTATCTGGTCATAATAGATGATTTTTCCCTTTTAGCTAAAAAAAGTGTATTTGGTTAGCAAGCAATGCGTGAATGGAAAAAGATGGTTCTGGTTGGCTTGCAGGTTTGAACTATCTGTTTTGATACCAATATGGCATATAGATTAGCATCCATATGGCGAAAGCAACATCTTAAGGAAATGCAAGGTAAGGATGCTTACTACAGAGTCAAAGGTGGTGCAAGGCCCTGCATACCGCGGGAGCTTCACACAATGCTGCCTTATCCAGGGAAGTGGCCTTGATTGCCAAATGGATAAATCTAGAAGAAGGCTTTTCTCTGGTCAACTTGGAAGTTTCCATAGGCAATGGCTTATATGATCATATAAACTCTTCCACTATGCATAATTCAATTACATCCAAAGGATTCCTCTTTATGTTTGGGCTGTTTAATTGAGTTCAATAACATCTTGACTTAGAAATACAACACTGCTTCGTTTAAGTGCTTACTTGCGTCAGTCAGAATGACAACCACTAGCGTTTATATTTGTGCCATTGTCAATTTCGTCTTCGATGGTAGTAGTACATTTTGATTTGAGCATTTTAGTTTGTCATTACTATTTGGATTTTTTGTAGCTGATAATTTTTGTTTTTAAGATCTAAAGAATGATCATTTAAAGATTATTGGTCATATATAAATTCTCAAGTATTTGTAACCCTAGCCTTAAGACCCTCCCTACAAAAGGAGGCCTAGATACCACATTCTAATAAGAAAAAAAACTCCCATTTATCCACTTGGTATCATAAACACACTATTGCTATTGTCTACATGCCTGGCTAGTCCCCCACCACCTACGTCAGAGGATGTGTGCCTATATCGTGACAGAATACGACACATGTCTTTGGTTATGTCGATCTCTTAAGTCAAATCTTTGACCTAACTTATCTAACACCTCCGAATCTCTATTCCTATATAGAGGACCTACATCAAGATTTACGTAAAGTTTCGATTTTTAGCCTGATTAGTTATGGGGGATAACTAGTCAACACAACTTCTTGAACTTTGGCCCAACTGGACTCCTTTGACCACATCTCAATATGCTTAAGCCTTAAGCCCAAGTTGTTTATTAGTAGTCCCCACCACTTACATTACACTGTCATACTTTGTGACTGCTACATTGGGGACTATATTTGAGAAGCTATAATATCCTCCACTTAGATATGCAATGTTTATGTTGCCATATGGCCCACCATTTGAGCCTAGTCAGAGTGGTGGTTGCATATTCTGGGTAGTCTTTTCCTCGTATCTCTATAGTAGGAATGACTCCACATCGTCGGTAGCCTTTTTCGCTGTTAGAAAGACCCAATCTGATACTATCTGTAACATTCTAGACCCTAGTCTGAACCATTACGAAGGATAACTAGCCCACAAAACTTAGTTATAGTCTCGACTACTTATTTACCACTCTCATACTTTGTGATTAGTAGATGTAGGGCTATATTTGAGTTGCTACAAATGCTTCCAAATCTAGGTCGTCATAGCTGTCAACAACTCCTGGCCATCTCCATGCCTTACTAGGATTATCATCATGCTCCCATCGAACTCCAACCATTATTAAAGGTTGTGTCCAGCAGCAGCCTCCGACTTCCCATGTCGACATCCCCTGAATTACTTACCGACGCTTATTGCCATTGATTAGTGCCTCATATTTGTGGTACACACAAGGCATCGTACATCACATGGTATGACCTAAATTAGTACTATATAATTGTATGAATTAAGAGAAGGCACAAGCACCATAAAGAAGATGTAAAATGAATCCAAAGTAATTTCCATGGGGTAAGATGGAGGGAGCACATGACTATCCTTATCTGGCTCGATCAAGAAGTTGGACGGGAGCTATTATTCCAAATGGTTGAGGATGTACTTGATGATCGTACGAGGCACGCCAAAGATCACATTCTTTTAGAGCTAGAGTCTGCTAACAAAACATGGAAGAATTCCACCTGGGACAGACGCTTGTATGATTTGTTGATGGATTTTGGTGAGCATCATATGCAGAATCGTTGATGAAATGGTATTTTATGTGGATATCTTTGATGTAAAATGAATCCAAAGTAATTTCCAAGGGGTAAGATGGGGGGAGCACATGACTATCCTTATCTGGCTCGATCAAGAAGTTGGACGGGAGCTATTATTCCAAATGGTTGAGGATGTACTTGATGATCGTACGAGGCACGCCAAAGATCACATTCTTTTAGAGCTAGAGTCTGCTAACAAAACATGGAAGAATTCCACTTGAGACAGACACTTGTATGATTTGTTGATGGATTTTGGTGAGCATCATATGCAGAATCGTTGATGAAATGGTATTTTATGTGGATATCTTTGAACGCATATGTATAATAAGAATTCAAGTAAGGTTTTCCATACTACTTATAATATGATGATTTTTTAAGCAAGCATAGCGTCTATTAACTGAATATATACTTCTTTTAATTGAGATCATTATTTAAAAAATATAATGCATGTAAACCATGATGCAAATGCCCAGAAGGAATACTACAACCATGTGTCAGTCATGGGATTCATTGTCGGGCTCGACCTGAGCTATGCTGCTGCCAGAGATACAACCTTCGGACTACCACTCTGGAAAATGCATTCAGCACACTCAGTTGCCACAAGGTAACTCACAAGACTGCCATTCATAATGATATTGATGGACATACAATCGTACTCACTACCGCTTTTGGATGGGGTGGGCGTGGATGGGATCATACTTCATACCATGTCAAACATGGGATGCAGTGACCCTAGTTCATATTTAACACTTGGGCATACCGAGACCACTGACCGTGAAAACTAATTTGTAATCGTCCCTAAGTAAGCATTGCTCAACAGTGGTAACCTGCGAGGTCCCAGCAAGGCGATCGCTCTTGTACAGTTGTTGTCGTCCATTCATATATCTTAGTTGTTTTGTTAAATACTGCTTTATTATCTATTGGTTGGAGATATCAGAGCGAACAATCAACTCTGTGGAGAGAAAGAGTCTACTTCAAAAGAAGCAATAAGTCCCCCAGTGAACTGTCCAAGTAGTTGATATAAAATTATCCTATGTAAAGGGACAAGTGGAGCAACTTAGTATTAAACTTTCAATTCATAGATGTTCTATTTGTTCCTGAATTTTCAAAACTTTTTATTTGACGTCAATTATATTGTTGTCCCATTTGTTTTTCATGACATCTCGAGTGTGAGACTATTGGTGCGAGCTGTGAAGGAGATGCATATCTCTTGATCTAGTCCTTGGGCGATACTGCTTCCGTCGGGATTCCGTTTTCTATTTCTTCAACCATTCTATGGTACTAGCGCTTAAGTCATCCTTCTCTTTAACAACTTTGTCGGACTCTTCTCCAACTCCCTCCCATTGTCGCTCTAAAGTGTGAGGCACACTAATTGGAGTGGCATCACAGTTGTTTACAGTTGTTCATTCCCCTTGTATGGTATATTATCCCTTCCCCCACTTTGTTTTAGTTGGTACATATTGATGTTAGACAGTTTAGGGAATCGATACTATCTTGTTCAAGTTCGATGATTTTTTCCTCTGTGGGTCGGGGGTTGCTAGAGTTGGTACACATCGATGTTAGATAGTTCCCTCGAATCCTCGGGATTAGGGATGAAACAATCAGATACGGATACATATATATGTGTAATCATATCCTTATCTATTTTAAAATATGAATACGAATGCGGGTACAAATATTGATGGATGTGAAAAATGTGTTACCATATACTTAAAAAACGAATAAAAAAGGTAAAACGAATATGAATCAATACGAATAATAACAAAAATATTTAATAGGTTAACTAAAATATACATGTTTAGAATGATTTACACATAAAATAGATATAACATATGTAGTAATTTCGTAACACTTATATCATCAATGGTGAATGCAATCACAAAATATTGGTACACATGGCTATAAATGAATTTATCACTATACTTGTGTACAAAAACGAATATACAAATACAAATGTGAATATTAGAGAATGTCAAAGTGATATACTTATCCACATCCATTTTAAAACGAATACGAATATGAATGCCAAAATATGTATAAAGCAAATATGATAGCAGATCGGATACGAATATATTCACATTTGTTTTTATCCTTCTCGAGATGCACTCCTTTAGACACATTAATGAGGTACTTTGCATGTTGCTTGGATGGATCCAATCATCTCCACATAGTATCTGATATATTACATGACATTATCGTATCAAATGTTATATGATAAAAATTAGTCATAAATATTTACATCCGTAAACTTGGCTACAATGATGCATTACAACCATGTCGTGCCTGGATGTGTACCCAAGTCAAACGTCTGTTGCTACTATATACAATCACATTATACATGGAAGAGAACAAATATCCATGCTTGTCTTACAATGAATTACATGAAGTTCACGAACAATACATCTAATTAAGAAGGCAACAATTATGAAGCAATGTTTATTCAATTCAATGAAAAATAAAGAAAGGAAAAGAGGAAACTCAAAGCACACTACCCTTAGATTTTTGTGATTTTTTTGTATTTTTATTTTTTATGAATTTTAATTTTTATATTTTTTTGTTATCTGATTTTGAATTTTAATGATTTTTAATTTTGTATATTCTTATATTTTTTCAAAAAAGCAAATAAAAGAAATGAAAAAAGGAAGAACAATCACTCTTTTCCGTAATTTTTTTCAAATATAGTAAAAATATCCAGAAAAATTAAATAAAATATTTTTATATTTTTTGTTATTTTTTCTACTTTTTGTATTTTTTTCAAACATAGTAAAAATATACAAAAAATAAAATAAAAATATTTTATATTTTTTTGTCTTTTTTTACTATTTTTTTCAAAGTTTTTTAGATTTTTAAGATTTTGAAATCAATTAAAAATAGGAAATAAATCAAACAAAAAAATCTAGCTATTATTTTTTGGATTTTTAAAATATTTTTTCGAGCCAAAAATTCTGCAAAGTATTTTAAGCAGACGAAGATTTATTCGGCTTCAAATAGAGACCAGAATGTTTTTTTTATTTTTCTTGAATTATATGAATTTTTTATGTTTTCAATGTTTTTAAATTTTTAATATTTTTGTAAAAAAATTTCAAATAAAATTTGTACATGAGTTAAAATAAATCAAAAGAAACAAACCGTTTTTTTAGAATTTTTAGAGATTTTTTCAAATTTTTATAAAGTTTATAAAGCTAACAGTGAAAGTTTAACAAGTTTTTGAATAATTAAAAATAAGAAATCAAAATATTTTAGCAAACCGAAATTACATGCGATAAAACAACAAAGCAGGAGCTTACATTAATTTTAATGGAGTTTTTGGAGTACAAAAGATATTTAAAATCAAGAATTATAAACAAGCAAATAAAGTTTGGAAATGTAGGACTGAAATGTAATATCTAGAACAATTTGAACAAATACGAATATAGCAGAAACACCAGAGCAATGTGCAATTTTAACAATATTGCATGTCCAAAATCACGTGAATAAGTTGTAGCGGGACTTCTATACTCTATACTAAAGCTGGGTCCCCAAGAAAATCTAAAGTCAGCGAATAGCCTCCGAATAACCCTCCCATGAACCCTAACCCTCCCACGCCTGCCCCTCCGCCGCCGCCTTCAGCGGCCCAACCCCCACCTTTCCCCCGCGACCCTCCCTCCTTCGACACATCCACCCAAAAAACCCCCCAGCTCCCTATACCGTCATGGCGAGATATCTGCGGGGAGCCCCCGACTGACCCCCTCGCTCCAGAAGGATGGCTTTCTCTCCTCCGGCCCTTGTGGAGGGTGAAGAGGTGGCCTTCGTCGATGAGTCTGAAGCTGGGGCTCTGGATAGATTATGGGAAAATACCCTGGTTTTCTACGTCCTTGGCAAGCGGCCCTACTTCAAGCTGCTCTCTAATTTTGTTCATAGGGTCTGGAAGCCAACTGGCGAGGCAAAGCTCATTCCCCGCCCAAACGGCTTTTACTATCTCAAGCTTGCTCGAGAGGAAGACTGCTAAAGGATTCTCACGGGAGGCCCATGGCTTTTCCAAGGAAGGTTCATGGCAATCCGTCGATGGGAAGCTGATGTTTGTCTTGAGAAGGAAATGCTCGCCGAGCTCCCCTTATGGGTTCGTTTTCATGGTCTGAGCCTCGGGCATACATCTGAAATCATCTTAAATAAATTGGGCAGTCTGCTGGGAATCCCACTGTTTATGGACGCCGCGACGGCTTCGGGGCAAATCGATGGGTATGCAAGATGTTGTATATCAATTCATGCCTCTAAGATTATACCCCCTACTGTCCCGCTTGTTTTCTTCTCCGGGAAAAGGTTGAACATAGGGGTGGAGCTTGAATGGCACCCTCCTACATGCACCCAATGTGTTTCCTTTGGGCACATTACGAAGGATTGCCCGTATAAGCAGCAAATCTTAGGCAGTTCCTCAGTGGTTGCCGGCAAAGAGCCTGCTCGGGAGGTTTCTACGATGGGCCAATCGTCCCCAACAAACCTCTCGGGGAACGATTGCGACCGAAACCTGGAAAATGAGCCCATGAATCTAGACGGACCGGGCAGCAGGCGAAAGCGACAAGCGGCCTCCCGTTTGGTCATAAGTCGCTGATTCACAGAAGAATCGCAAACCCTCGTAGACAATTGCTGGGACACGCGCAGACAAATAAGAACCGTTTCGATCTCAATTGTCCAATCACAGAGCAACAAGGCCCAAGCCGGAACGCTACTGGCACGTCATCTATTAGTATTGGGGATGCTACTAATAGGGATGACATTCCCATCCCAGATATTATATCATCAAACAACCCTTCCTGGTTCACGGTTACTCACAGGAAGAAAAAGGGCAACAGACAGCTACCTCCAAACTCGGGGCACCCTGCTCCAGATCATAATCCCCCCAATGAAGGTCGCGGTGTGCAACACAAGGGGTCTGAATAGGCCAAGGAAAATGAGGTTGCTCCTTGAGGACCTCGTCAGAAAAGGAAATGAACTAATTGGTCTTTTAGAGACCAAAATTAGACCGGAATCGAGATCGAGATTCGCCTCCCTAATTCCAAATGGTTGGGACTTCACTCATAACAACTCACCGCTTGGCAGGATTTACGTACTCTGAAAGACATCCGCGTGGTCCTGCACTCAGTTCGATTATTCATCCCAAGCCATCTCCTTGGACTGCATCAACAAAGGGGGACTCACAATCACCTTGACGGTGATTTACGGATCAAACTCCCCATCTGAACGAAGGGATTTATGGAATCTCCTGACACAAATTGCTCCCAGGATAAGCTCTCCTTGGCTTGTTGTTGGAGATTTTAACGCCATTCGTTTTGACCATGAAAAAAGGGGAGGTCGGCTCCCGCAAAGAGGACCTATGGATGATTTCAATGTCTGCATAAACAACTGTGAGCTGCTAGAACTTAATACTAGCGGAAACAAATGGTCTTGGTCGAACTCCTCTATTGGTGCTTCGAGAATAGTTGCTAAGTTGGACCGTGCCTTGGTGAACAATTTGTGGCTCAACATTCTTCCTCAATCGAGCTGTGTCCTCTCTCCTCTTATATCCAGTGACCATCAGCTGATCACGATTGAGCTCTCGCAACCGCCATCCAGGCCCAAACCATTCCGGTACTTCAATTACTGGCAAAATCGCAATGGGTATATAGATGCTGTGGAATCGGGCTGGAATATGAAGGTGCGGGGAAACCCCCTTTACTGCGTGGCCACAAAATTAAAAAACGTCAAGTGCTGCCTGAGATCATGGGCCGTGGCTGAAGGGAACATATTTAAGGATGAAAAGCAGGCCTCCACTTTCCTCCAATGTATCACAAATGCCCTCAATGATGACCCACTGGACATGGGTTTGGCTGTCCTGGAAAAAGAGACCAAGGAGTATATCGAGGGCATCCAGAGCGACCTGGAATCGACGTGGAAACAGAAGAGCCGTGTTGATTGGCTAAGGCTCGGAGACAGAAACACAAAATTTTTTAGCCTTGCTACCAAAGCACGCATCAATCGCAATAACATCCCGATCCTTATCGACGAGAAGGGAGTCCTCCTCGATAAACCTCTTGAGGTAGCTACAGAGGCGGTGAACTTCTTCACCTCACTTCTGGGCCCTGACCTTCTGCGGCCGATTAGACCGGCCCCTCCACCCCCCAAACGTGTCCTCACTGTTGATGCTAGAAAGTGGATATCTCGACCCTTCAGTGAGAAGGAAATATGGGATGCGCTCCGCTCTACCGCCTCGGATAAAGCTCCAGGTCCGGATGGTTTCAACGCTGGTTTTTACAAATTCCATTGGGGGCTGATCAAAAATGACATCATTGCGGCTATGGAGTTCCTTTGCAAAGGTGGTAATATGGTTAGGCAAGTGAACCATGCCTTTATCACTTTGGTTCCTAAAAACTCGGCTTCCTCTAGACTTGCGGATTTTCGGCCCATTGCATGTTGTAACATCCTATATAAAATCTTCGCCAAGGTCCTTGCAACTCGTTTGGCGGATGTCCTCCCGCACTTGATCTCCCTGAACCAGACAACCTTTATCAGAGGGAGATCCATTGGAGACAATATACGCCTTGCCCAAGAACTCCTTTGGGGCTTTAACAGGAGACGATGCTCCAATAAAGCTTGCCTAAAAATAGATCTAACGAAGGCTTTCGACTCTATCGAGCACTCCTTCATCCTGCACTCACTGAAAGGCATGGGATTCGACGATACCTGGATTGGCTGGATAAGGAATTGTATATCCACTTCTTCGTTTTCCATTCTACTTAACGGTTCTCCGAATGGTCTTTTCACGGGAACGTGCGGTCTTAGACAGGGAGATCCCCTGAGCCCTCTCTTATTTGTTATCAGTCTTGAATCCCTTTCTGGACTTATAGAAACTGCGGTGATGGATGGAAGGTATCGGCCTTTGGGCAATGGCAGGATTCCCGCTCCTACGCATCTCATATATGCCGATGACTTGTTGCTATTCACTAAAGGGTCCACTTCCTCTATCATGGAAATAAAGGAGATACTCAACAATTTCTATCTGATCTCGGGGCTGCGGATGAACGTACGAAAGAGCAAAATTATCCGCCCAAAATTCTATAAGGATTGCTTCTCCGCTACGCTACGTATTGGCATCCTAAGCCAATGTCTCCCGGCCACGTATTTGGGGATTCCCCTAACCTCCTCCTATAGGGGAAAAATCATTTGCAGGACTCTTGAGGACCGGGTCACTGTTCTATTGGATGGTTGGAAAGCCGGTGCTCTCTCCATGGCTGGGCGTTCTCAGCTTATTACTTCGGTGATTGATGGAACTCTACTTTACTGGACCGCGAGCACTTATATTCCGAGAATTGCGGCAAAAAGGATTGATTCGATTTGTGCTAATTTCTTATGGGGAAGGAAAAGACATGATATCGCGTGGAAAACCATTTGCCTCCCTAAGCGGGAGGGGGGACTCGGTATTCGCCCGGTTGGCTCGTTGATGGACGCAATGATCTCTTCTTGGATTTGGAGGCTGCTATCCTCTGATGCCTCCATCTGGGCTGTTTACCTGAGATCTAAGTACCTTTTTGTTGGCTCTTTCTGGGATCTCCAACCTTCTCCCTCACACAATCGCATTTGGCGAGCAATGCTTAATGGGAGAGACCATGCCCGTAAGGCCATCTCCACTATTGCCCCCCCTCACTCCTGGACTCTCGATGGAAAGGGCTTCTCCTTCCACAACGCCTATGAACTCGTCCGGCAAAGAGCGGTGCCTCTCCTGTGGCCTACAGTGATTTGGGGGAAAAACATCCCCCCGAAATACTCCATTACTACTTACAGGTTGGCCCGTCAACGTCTGCCTACCACCGATAGGCTTGCTAGGTTCAACATTTGTGAGCAAACGCTATGTGACTTATGCCTCACTCACCCGGAGTCTAATAGCCACATCTATTTCGAATGTCCTTTCTCTTTTAATGTTTGGATCTCCTCCTGCCAGCGGTTGGATCTTCCGCTGCCGACTATCTCGTCGGGCCATGAGACCCTCCTCTGGATTGCTACTTGGCCGGATGTCGTGATTCGAAAAAGGCTGGGCGCGATCCTAGCTGCTACGATCTACTTCATCTGGGATGAAAGAAACAGAAGGTGGACTAAGGGCCTGCAATCTCCCGCTGAAAACATCGTCAACTCTGTTATTATGAGCTGTCGCATCCTTCTGGAATGATGGAATTGAGGTTTTGCCTGGTCTCAATTTCGCCCATGTTACCAATCCAAATTCACCTGGGTTTTTTTTCTGGTTTTCTGATTTTTCTTTTTGACACTGTAAATGTGGCTGGGTGCCACCTTTTGTAAAAGTGTTATTTTACTTGGAATACAATACTTACTTACCAAAAAAAAAAAGCTGGGTCCCCAACCCCAGCTTTAGTCATGTGGTCCCATTCCTGTGCATTTCTGCTCCCCGCCCTTTGCCTCCCGCTCATTTCTTTCCTCAGTCGGCCCATTCTATAGTTTTAACACGTGGCTTCACCATCATAAAGTTGGGTTGCTTTTGGCCCATTCTATGATTTTGACATGTGGCTTCACCATCATCATATTCTTCTTCCACGCACTGCTACTCTCCTCAGTCCCTCACTCCACAATGTGGCACTCCTGGAGATCGTTCTCTTTCGCCGCCTCCTCTCCGCTTACGAAGAAGCAGTGGGACGCGGTGGTGATCGGTGGCAGCCAGAATGACCTCGCCGCTGTAGCTTACCTTGCCCGCGGTGGCCTCTTCGTCGTCGTCTTCGAGCGCCGCTCTATCCTCGGGGTCACCGCCGTGATGGAGGAGATCGTTCCCGATTTCCACTTCTCCCGTTGCAGCTACCTCTAGAGCCTCCTCCACCCCTCCCTCATCTGGTAACCCCACCTACCCCACCCCTCCCCTCGTCGCCTTTCCCACCATCTCCTCCGACCTCACGCTACAGGCACGTGATGCAGGGAGGTGGAACTGAAGCGCCATGGTCTGACACCTCTGAGGAGGAGCCCCTCCTCCTTTACACGACCGCTACCTCCTCCTAGGCCCCGACGCTGACCTCAACCGCTCGCAGATCAGGGAATTTTCTGATAAGGATGCAAATGCCTACCCGAGGTGATTGCTCCTGTGACATAACAACAAAATCGGCCAATGCTTTGAAGTCTGAATGTTAATCTCAAATAACTAGATTCGAACCGCAACCGTTTTAACCATCATCTTAACCATCATCAATTACTACAGAACATGCTATAGAAAATCAGTCCGGATTTGTGGTTTCTTCCTGTGATAGAATACATTTTTTTTCTGATCGTGGTGACGTTTCATATTCTCTTGATGTCTCTTTATTTGACGAAGGAACTCTGCTTGCGAACAACGCTCTCCCTTCTTCTTCGTTGGTTTGTGACGACGAAGGGCCTTATATTGGAGTTATGTATGTAGCTGTGAGTTTTCCTCCCTGTTTTTCTTATGATGTGATATAATGTGTTTTTGTTTGTCATTTTAGATATTGGTGTAAATGTGATTGTTCTCCCTTTTATTTCAAGTATCTTATTGGTGTTTGATTTTGTTTGTCGAGTTCTTATGAAATAGCATGCCTTCCATCATGGAACTGACAGACGATTAGTATGCTAGATTGTAAAGGAGATCTGATGTATGTTGTAAATTGGTATCCTGTGGACTTCAATTTTTTTAATTTTAATCTAAATCTGTTTACTGAGGGGGAGGTTCATCTTGTCCTTCTTATGTCTCAGTTGTGGACATATGTTTTTCATCTAACATGTGATGGGCCTCCACACATGGATGTATTTTCTAAGGTTACGTATAATGTGTTTGGAGTATTATGAAAATCCCGATATTGATGGCTTATGTTTACTCCTGTTTTTTGTAAGTCTGTTGTTTCCTTCTGTGTATTTTTAATGATTTTTTGTTTATGCTAAAAGCTTTTCTATTCTCATTGTTCCATAAATATATGTTTGTTCATGTATTTATATGTTCTTTTGTCAATGTATGTGTGTTTGTTGTCTGTTGGGTGATATATTTCAGTATTATTCTGCTTTGTTGATGTTACAAAATTAATGTTCTGTTTGTTCGGAAATATTTTTTTCCCATTGTGGTTGTATCACGAAAGGATGCTATTTCCTTTTGGTCGAATTTATTTTTCAATGTATGTTTGCTAGGTTTCTGTTTGACTTAAGTAAAATTGAAAGGAAGATCGACAAGATACAAATTGAAATAAAATCTATATCTTATACCATAATAAAGTGGACTTCTTTCAAAGCTATTTGGCACGTGTATCTTTGAAATATATGTTGTGTATTTTTTCGACATATGTTCCACTTAAGGATGGCTTAAGAAAGTTATTGTGTACATCTTCACATTAAAGATTTGACAATGTGCTACAACATTATTGTTTGTATAAAGGAACAAATCAAAGACATAATCTAAATTTGACTTTGAGGGGTTATTTGACAATGGGAAGATAAATCCATGGAGAAGAACATATACTGCAATGGAAAACATAATGCAACCATATTGGCAAATTCAAGGGACTATATTTGAGATAACTTAGTATTCAGGAAAACTAAGACTATACAGATGGTAGAAAGTACAAACACCATTGTCGGGTTCTTTTTAACTGTCACTATGAAATGATTTTCCCATGGATACGTAGATATAAGCTTAACAACAATTGGATAAATTACTATCAACTGATCGGATTATTGTAATCACCATAACAACTATATATCTATGCACAACACTTATACTATAACTAATGCTGAGTTTATCTCAACTTATTTACATGTGGTTAGAGAACCTATGCTACTAGAATGCTCCCTTTTCTCATTTTTTATAAGAGTAGTTTTAAATTTTTGCAATAGAAACATTTTGAGAAATTAAAAGGTAGTAATTTAGCATGTTTCTTAATTTCCATAATTTTGATAATATTACAAATGGGTGTATTTTCTCCAACCCGCCGCGAAGCGCGGGATAATACACTAGTGTATGCAAATAGACAGGTTCGTGCGTCTTTAAAGATGCGGTCTGTGGTTGATGTGGAGCTGACGCGTGGCTTATTACGAGCCGTTTGATGCGGTGTCTTTGGATCTGATTTGGGGCTGACGCGTATTCTGATTTGGGCCGTTCGATCGGATTTCGATCGATGGATACTGTAAGGTCTGAAGAGTATGCTGCGTTCTTCCCTAAACGCTGCAGGCAACGACGATTCTTCGAGACTGAGGCAGTT
Organism: Ottelia alismoides; assembly: GCA_037367405.1. NCBI lineage: Eukaryota > Viridiplantae > Streptophyta > Magnoliopsida > Alismatales > Hydrocharitaceae > Ottelia > Ottelia alismoides. The sequence goes on from JAZKJV010000010.1 coordinate 667,937, forward strand.
ATTCGAGCGGCGGTGGTTTGATGCGAGGATGCGACGGCAACTGTCCGATTCCAGGTGGCGATGGCTCAGCCACAGGAGGTAGTTCTCGAATTTCGTGCGGCTGTTCTTGGTCAGCTCCAGATTGTGCGGCGGGTCCTTTGTTGCTTCAGACGATCCGCGGAAGGTGGTTTTCGATCTGGATGAGGTTCTTGGCCTGATTTTTGGTGGCAATTAATCTGGAGCAGCACGGCTTTAATGCGGGGGTTTCGATCTTGGAGGACTGCAGGTGCTTGATCTCCAGGTGCATGTGATTCTAAGCTTCAACTGTGCGGATCTACAGCTGATGTGTAAATCCCATGACTGTTGTTCGCTTCGTAGGCAATTGATGCGATTATGCTTCAGCTTTACAGAGATTCTTGAATGTCGATTATATCGACCATTAGTTTCTCGATCTGCATATGCTTTGTCCTTCACTGCTTTTGCGTGACCTCAGATGATTACATGCAGTTACGATATCTAACTCGAGCGCAAGGATTCAGTCTATGCTGGAGCTCGGAGGAGCTCCGGGGTCGCTGCCCCGACTGCGCAGCGCTGCCGAAGCCTCAAGCTCACAAAAGGCAGAGCATGGCGATTTCTCACCGAATCAGAAGCCGAATCACACCAATTCCTCACGTCAATGACGACTTTCGATCGTTGTCACTCTCACGAAGGTCGGAGCTCACTGGAGATGGAGACAAGGGCCAAAGATGGAAAGGGGAAGGAACTGGACCCTTTTTTATACAATGAAAAATGCCAAATTTCAAACGAAATTTCGACATACAAAACGCGGTAGCAAATTTTTAAATTTTGTTGGGTGAAAATAAAGACTTTGATCTTCGATTTGGCAAACTAATCAAGTCGATCGGATCGGAAACTCAATCTAGAAAATAAGGAGAAAATGGCTCGGTAGAGCAGATTATTGGGAATGAGGAGGAAAAAGATAAAATATGGAAAAGACAAAATAATAGATTAAATAAAGAATAAATAAAATAAATTAGGAAATGGTTATAAATTACAAAATTATTAAAATAAATAATGTTAATAATTTAATAAATAATTTTATGGTTATTATTATTAAATTAAATAAACAAATTAACTAAGGTAAAAGAAATAAAAACCTTTATTAATAGGTATAAAATACCTATATATACAACAAATGAATTTTTAATAAGTTATTTTTACAAATAATTACATAATATAATAATTTATTTATTTTCAGAATAAATAAAAGATTTTAAATATATTTTTATTTTATTTTTTAAAAACTAATTTAATGGTACAAATAAATATACATTATAGGTACATTATTCCTATATAATAAATACACTATTTATTTTTGATTATTTTTTATTTTGTTATTTTTATTTGTATTTTATATAAATAATATATATATATATAATATAATACAAAAAATATAAGGGAAAAGGGAGCATGCACCCAGTTGCATGTAATTTTACATGCACCGGGGTCTATATCTTCCACGTTTTTACTTTTTTTTGGAAAATATCACCATGTATATTCATCTCTATATCCCTCCTATATGTCATTCGAATTTCGTCAGAAACAGAAACTCCTATGGCTTCCATCTAGAACATGTAATTTTAACGATCTTAAAATTGCTGTAATCGACCTGTTCTAGATGGAGGGTATAATAGTCTCTGTTTCTGACGAAACTCGAATGACATAATAAAGGGATATATAGATGAATATACATGGTGATATTTTTCAAAAAAGTAAAAAAATGTAGAAAATATAGACCCCGGTGCATGTAAAATTACATGCACCTGGGTGCATGCTCCCCATCCCCAAAATATAATATGTGCATAAATATACAAGAAATAAACAAATAAAAATATATACAATATATACATATATACAAGTATACCCATAGGGTCCCAAAATCTAATTTTTATATATTAACTCTGATTGTAGTAAAACACTCTTATTAGATAGATAATTTTACAAAAAGAACTTTAAAAGTAAGTGCACCCAAATTAGAGTACATATGACCGAGTTGTGAGATTTGGAAGTGTTGCTTTACGACTTTTAGATTTTGAGATTTATTAGTATTCACTCATAACTAATTTAAAATTATATATTTTTATTTTTCTAGCGATTCTTACGAACATTCTAAAAAAATTAAGTTAATTGGAATTATAAAAAATAAATAAAAAATAAAAAATTTTATATACATAATGTACATGTAGATAAAGGGATCCAAACGCCAAAAGTTAAACAATTTATTCCATGTTTTTTGGTATTTTTAATAAATATTATTGCTTACAAAACAAAGTTTAAAAGTGAGATTAGTCAAGTTGGAGTTTTTTTATAAATAGTTATGAAACTAGAAAATTGGATTTTTAGGCATTTTTGGTTCATTGTATTTATTTATTAGTTAAGTATTTTTTTTAAATTTCTATAATTTAAAGTACATTATTACAAACAACTTTCAAGAAGGAAATATTTTATTTGACGTCGTTTTATTGATGAATAAAATACGTGAAAATATATAAAAGGTAAAAAATGATGAATATGCAAAAATGAGATTTGATTTTCTTCATTTTTACAAGTTATGGACTCTATCTCCCCTTCTTTATTCCCGGTCGATCATGTCAAGTCTTGACATTCTCTCGGGGTTCAGGTGAGTCTACATTTATTCCATAAATACATCCTTCTTTATTTCTTTTCTTTTTTCTTCATTCTTTTATTTTGGTTAAAAATAAAGATAATTATATAATATTAACAAATCAGTGATGAATGATAAATAATGGTAATTAATGACTATTTATAGGTGTTTTATCAAGGATTCATGTAAAATAAAAGAATAAAGATGTTGAATCATGGATTTCATCAGCTGTCCCATCCTATTTTTCTGTATTTTTTTATTTTTTTGAAAAATATCACCATGTATATTCTTCTATATATCCCTCCAATATGCCATTTGAATTTCATCAGAAACAAAGTCTCCTATGCCCATCTAGAGCAAGTAATTTTAACGATCTAAATATTGCTGTAACGACCGATTCTAGATGGAGGGCATAAGAGTCTCTATTTATGACGAAATTCGAATGGCATATTGGAGGGATATATAGATGAATATACATGGTGATATTTAAAAAAAATTAAAAAATTGCGGAAATGGGGGCATGGGTAGCCATTGAACCCATATATATATATATATATGTGTGTGTGTGTGTGTGTGTGTGTGTGTGTGTGTGTGTGTGCGTGTGTGTGCGTGTGCGTGTGCGTGTGCGTGTGCGTGTGCGTGTGTGCGCGCGCGCGTGTGGGGTAAAATGGGCTGCCCCCTAGGGGAGAGCTAACTTGGCTCCCCCTCCCTGTTTTTTCGTTTTTTATTTCTTTAAAAATTTCTTTCGTGGATTTTCATCAATATATCCTTATATTATGTCATTCAAATTTCATGCGAAATAGAGATTTCTATGGCCTCCATCCAGACATGGTCGATTTTAGCAATTCCATTACCGTTAAAAAATGTCTGTCTGGATGAAGGTCGTAGAAGTCTCTGTTTCACATGAAATATGAATGATATAATATAGGAATATAGTGATGAAATTCTATGGAAGAAATTTGTAAAACAAATAAAAAATGGGGCGGGGGGAACTAAGTTGGTTCCCCCCTAGGGGTAGCCCCCCATATATAGATAGATAGATATAGGATTTCTTTCAAATAGGACACATTCCTTCCATAGTTCAGGAATGCCAGCCCTTTTTTTGTATAAAACATGATGACTTTAGTAGAATACATATACAGTTTTGTATTATAATGTGCAGTTTTAATGTTTGTATTATAATACACAGTTTTGTATACGGCTTTATATTTATAACGTGCACTACAAACTGTATATATATTCTACTAAAGTGCTCCTTTTTATACAAAAAATGGACGGCCTTCCTGAACTCAGGAAGGACTTTGTCCTATTTGAAAGGCTCCCTATATATATATCCCTTTCAATGATATGCACCTTTCTTGCATCAATGGAAAGCCCATCACGAGATCCGTTAGATCTCAATCTAACGGTTCTTTATCAAAAAGAGCATTTTAATCCACATGTTTTCATTTCGAATTTGAATTTCATTTCTCATTTTATTTTCCATCTTTAGACCGTCTGAGTTTGTATTTTTTGTTGGTATTTATTCAATGAGGTTTCGCCAATGTGGTGACATTTTTACGCTATGTAGAGTAGCAAAAATCTTTGTAAAACCCGCATTGACATTATAGAACTGTATCCTGCATTGTAAAATAAAATTACAGTTAGCAATAGTTATATTATTGTAATTGTAATTTCAATAATACTATTGTAAAAGTTCGCGTACGTTTTGTAAAATTCGTAGGAAGAACTGCAAAAAATGAATAATTAGTAAATCAATAATTATTAAGAGGAAAAAGATAAGTGTAAAAAAATGAGATTGTGAAAAACGATTTGATATTGTAAAAAATACCTTAGATTGTAAAAAAGATATGAAATTGTTAGAATTTATAATAGTAATGATAAATGTAAATAGCAACATGTGATTGTAAAACAGTATGAGATTGTAAGAAACAATCTAAAATAGTATGGAACCCAAGGAGTGGTCTGGTGGTAGAGCAGTGTGCCTCCACTTTAAAGGACCCGGGTTTGAATCCCAGTGGGGACGTTCCGGACCCCCGAAATTAGCGAGCCTACTATTAAAAAAAATCTGAAATTGTGTGAAACAATCAGAGATTTGTAAAAAAATGATTTGATATTGTAAAAGATGAGCTAAGATTGTAAAAAATGACCTGGGATTGTAAAAAGTGATATCTTATTGTAAAAACTAGGCGTGCACTCCTTCTCCTGCATATATCCCTCCTGCACCAGCATCTCCTCCACCCTTCTCCTCCATGAGCTACCTCCTCCATGCGCGTCCTCTTCCGCCCATGACCCATCAAGGCGAGAAGGAGCTCGTCAATGGTGAGGATGCCATCACGGTTGGTGTCGAAGATGTCCAAGACGCGACGGAGGAGGATGCACCACATGCGCTACCACCATCTCCTCCACCGTTGTCGTGCTCCACCACGTATGCTAGCACCAACTCCGTTGACGTCGTGCTCCGCCACGTGCGAAACTATGAACTCCACCACCATCGTCCTCCACGTGGAACTCATGCCGCAACTATTTCTTATGGGAGGAGAAAATCCTAGCAATGATTGCCCAAGGAAGGGACCAAGAATAGAATGTAGGTTGTCACATTCTATTTTTAGAATGTGATAAAATGACTAAAATGTGGGTTTAACATTAAAAATAAGATAAAAGACCATAATCTAATTTGCTGGACTAATTACGAATGGTTGAGGCGACGGGTTTTCAATACACTCAGGAAAAGTGCACCTTATTAGAAATATTATATATATATTACTCTTAGGTAAGTCTATATATTACTCCCAAACATATAGATTACTGATAGAGACGGATCCATATATAGCATGACCCCATCTTGTTTTCTTTTTTGAAAGAAAAAAGGGCATCCACCGTGTAGGTGTGTGCCCAAAAACTTCACCTTTTATTCACCAAAATATAGTACAAAATTTATGCAAGAGTCAACAAAAAAATTCTACAAAGACCATAACTCAACTAGCGCCTTTGCGTGCGCCACAATACTGTCACCATAATATCGTTCCTATTTAAAGATCACCCCATTTCTGGCCACTCATATGGCCCGGATCATTGCAATATGACACACCCTCTCCTTCGCCGTTCCACTCCAATTCACGTCAATGGATTCCCAGAAACCAGGAACTCCACCCGTCACCACAGTTGGATTCCCAAATAGGTCCCAAGAATCCATCGAGCTTCTGCATCTGAAGAACAAGTGATCTGCATCCTCGCTATCCACCTGGAATCGATGACACGTAGGATCCACCGTCAGCATGAAACACACCATTCTAGCCCCCGTTAGCAACCACCTCCTTCTAAACAACCACAAGAAAACCTTCACACAAATCGGGATTTTCCATTTCCACATCCTTCTACAGTCCGCCACACAATCTCCTAGGTCAAAAGTCATGGGACTCTTTAGATGCATGTACGCCTCCCCCACCGAGAAGGTTCTATCGCACCAACACCAACAATCCCGTCCCACCGTAGGACCTTCCACTCTATCCAATTCCTCAAGCATCACCAGCAACTCATCCAGGTGTCCATCTGAAAGTCCGCGTCTGAATTGCATTAGAAAGGATTGACCATCCCAGACACTCACCACAGAAGAATCCGGGTCAACAGCCAAAGCCTATAGATGTGGGAACCTCATGCCAAGAGCACCGATTTCACACCAGTCATCTACCCAAAATTTGAAGCCATCGCCATTTCCTACCACCGACCTCGTGAAAGGTTGGATATCCTGCACCACAGAACAAATACCTCTCCAAAAGTGTGAGGAGGCATTCCTTACCACCCCATGTCTCGGAAGGGAGGAGCCCGTGTTATATATTTTCCGAATCAGTGTGCAAATCAAACTATCACAATCTCCCCAGATTCGCATGACCCACTTACTAAGCAGTGCATTATTCATCTCCTCCAGACTTCGAACCCCAAGCCCTCCATCATCCTTAGATTGAGAGATCATATTCTAGTCCACCATAGGCCACCCATTAGAATTACCAGAAGATGACAAGAAAAACCATCTCATAATGCTCTCCATTCTCTTACTCATCCCCACAGGCAATATCCTAACTGACAAGAAGAAAATAGGAATCACAGACAGTATCGACCTTATTAGAACTAGTCTACCTCCTCTTGATAAGCATACAGATTTCCAACCTGCCAACTTTTGTTCCATCTTCTCCATCCTGGGAAGCCAATCAATCGTATTCATCCTTCCTACCACCAAAGGCACACCAAGATAGCGTAAGGACAACTCCCTTCGTTGTGATCTTAGCCATCCTACACACAAATCAATCTCAACCTCAGTCAAACCAAATGGCACAAATTCTGATTTTCTTATGTTGAGCTTCAACCCAGATACTGCACCAAAAATATCAAGTACGCCAGATAATCCTTTACAACTATCCGGACCATCCTCTGCTAGTAAGATGGTATCATCTGCGTATTGAAGAATGGGCACTGAAATCTCTCCTCTAGAGTATCCTCTGCAAAAACCTCCAGAAGTCGTGTGATCAACCATTATTGACAGTGCATCTGCCACGAGGATAAACAATAGAGGTGCCAGAGGGCACCCCTGGCGAATCCCACTCTGCGGCTGGAAATAACCCCCTCTAGGCTCTCCATTCACAAGAACAACATATGAAGTTGTCGTAACACATCTTTTATCCATGAGATCCATTTGTCCGGGAAGCCCCTTCGATATAGAGATGCCCACAGGAATCTCCAATATACACTGTCATAAGCTTTGAAAAAATCTACCTTCCACAGGACTCCTTTCGTTTTGTTCCTCCTCCAGTCCGCTACAATCTCCGTGGCCATCACCACACTATCCAGCAACTGTCTGCCGTGCATGAAAGCACTCTGGATCGGAGAGATGATCTTATTCAGAATGCCCCTTAATCTATTTGCCAACCCCTTGGCTAGAATTAGGTAGATTGCGTTGGATAATGCCATCGGACGGTAGTCTTCTACACTTATGACAAATTCCTTCTTAGGTAAAAGGAAGATAACTGATTTATTAAGCCGTTCAATTCCACAGTTCCCTTCTGCAAATTCCAACAGAACATCCATCACCTCTGAAGCTACCAAATACCAGAACTCTCTAAAAAAGAACACGAGAAACCATCTGGCCCAGGGCAACCATCTGGATTCAAATCAAAAACTACCTTACGGACCTCCTCCCTTTCAAAGGGTGACGTTAGCATCTCCGTGTCTAGGCTAGAAATATGTGTCGCACCCAGCCCCAGCCATCTTGAACCACACCTTGGCGCACGTCTACTCTTGCTCCTGAAATATCACGTTACTGCCATAGCGACCTCCTCCTCGCCAGCAAATTCCTCATCACCAACCTTGACAGAGTGGATCATGTTTCTCCTTCTTCTAACATTTGCCACCGCATGGAAGAATCTAGTGTTTGCACCCCCCTCCTTCAACTACTTCTGGTGTGACCTTTGCCTCCATTCCATCTCCCGCTTTCTATCCTCCTTCAATGATCTTCTACACTAATCCACGTCTAATGAGCTCCACTTCATCCAACTCCTTGCCATCCTCTACCAAATCAAGCCGCTCCAGTTCCCCCTGTGCCTGACTCCTTCTCTGCTCCCTATCCGCTCGAGAGTCCCTCCAGAAAGCCAGCAATCTGTGACGTAAGGCCACCAGTTTTAAGGAAAATTTCGCAGTGGCTGATCCCTCCACCTCCAAGCTATTTCAAAAAGAAAAAGATGTTACCATACTCTTGAAACCATCTTCCATCATCCAACATCTCTCAAACCTGAAATAGGAAGTGTATCCTCTACCACTACAAGTGTCCAAGCATAGAGGTGTATGATCAGATCTTGATCTGGGGCGTGATGTGACACAAGTCAAACCAAACCTTTCCAAAGCCTCTGTAGATACAAGGAACCGGCCGATTCATGACCTCGATGAGGCTCCACGCCACGTATATTTGCAGTTCGTCGCATCAAGAACCTCCATTGCCAGTTCTTCAACAACCTTCTGAAAGTTGCCTGATCCAGGATCCGGGTCTCCCCTTCCACCCGGTCTATCCTTCGAGTATAGCGTAACGTTGAAGTCACCCCCACGATCCATGCCTCCTCCGAAAATCATGCCCTCACTGTACGTAATTCGGTCCACAAAACCATGTTGGAGGAGGCACCTGCAGTACCATAGACTGAAGTCACCATTATCCATGAGCGATCTCTCTTGCTGATCAACCTCACCGTGACCGAGTCCACCAAAATCATATCATCCAATAGTTCAAACAAATCACCATTCCACGCTACCACAATGCCTCCAGAACTCCCATTTGCAAGCCCCCATCTTGTTAGAATATGATATGGTAAGAGAGGGTGCATACGACGATTCTTTAATCTAAATCAGATAGTTAAGATTCAATGCATTTCAACATGGTATATTCTATGAATGGAGCTACCAATTGACCTGCAACATATATATACTTAAAATACGTGGAATGATCAATTTGCTCCCTCCTGATCATATTTATACACAATTACATGACGTATTTTCACATTCTAGCATTTATTCAACATTTGATATCTAAGGGGTCAACACGTACAGTTGCACCAGACAAATCTGCGGGTCAACCACCAACGTCTAACGTTGCCATTGGTGCGTATCATATATATGTTTCAAAGATACGTACACGAGAATATAACCAATGCATACATAATTAATCAAGACTACGTGCATGAGGTTACTTAATTAAAGCATGAGGTTGCTTAATTGAGAAGAAGGTCTTCCGGACGTGTAGTTGAAAAGCAGAGAGAGTTGGTGTTGGTTAGTAAGCTGACCAAATATCCCATATGATCAAAATATATGCGTCGCATTAGCTGGGAGCCGTTTAACTGCCAAGTTTAATTCCACATCCGAAGCATACTTATACTCTCTACCTATCTAATCTCCTCTTGATTCTATCGAAATCCACATACGACCATGGCAGGTGCAAGGGCGACGGAACCCCGCGAAAGATCCACTGTAGTAGCCGAGTTCGAAGGCGCGCTCCTCAAGGACATTGACACCTTCCCTTACTTCATGTTGGTCGCCTTCGAAGCCTCTAGCTTAATAAGCTTCGTGCGGTTCGTCGTCCTCCTCCTGTTGTGGCCCCTAGTCTGGCTCCTGGACCAACTAGGAGCAAGGGACGTGTGCTTGAAGGTGATGATCTTTGTGTCGACGGCTTGGGTGAAGGCGGAGGAGGTGGAGTGGGTGGCAAGGGCAGTCTTGCCCAAGTTCTACATGGATGACTTGGATCTTGATGCATGGAAGGTGTTCAATGCGTATGACAGGAAGGTAGTGGTGACAAGTTGCCCTAGGGTTATGGTGGAGATGTTTGCGAAGGAGCATTTGGGAGCTCATGAGGTGATCGGAGGCGAGTTGGAGGTGAATCGATTAGGATACGCGACCGGATTCCTTTGCAAGCCGGAGGAATCGATATGCAAGAGGGTCAAGGAGGTGGTCGGGATGGAGGAAGTGGAGATGGGGCTAGTAGGTCGGACTATGATGGTTGGATCTTTCCTACCCTTGTGCAAGGTATGTTGATTTTGCATGGAAAAGAGAATTAGGTCACAACGATTATTATAAACATCAAAATCACATGAAACTACCACTATAGATATAAGCTAAGTACCATTGTTGCATTTTTTGCTTAATGTATATGGGTGTAAAACTTTTTTATTTGCATGGTTATGTTCACGCGTATGAACATTTCTTAAATGGATCTTGCCGCCCCGAATAGGATCGTTTATCGTTGGGAAGAGGATCTTCTGCTCTAGAGACGATTGCAGCAGAGGTTCTGGAATTATCTTTATTTTTTATGATTTAAATTCCAAAATCCAATCTTATAGATCGAATCTTAGATTAATGCTTTGTATATCCTCGAACTTTCGCTTAAATCCGAGATTATTTACTATTTTATCATAATAGCTGAAGATTCTAATCTTTTTTAAATGGAGTTTAAGTTGCTTATATTTTGACCGAATTTTTGACCATTAAGATAAAGTAGCAAATAATCTCAAATTTAAGCGAAATTTAGAGGATATATAGATCATTAATCTATGATTCAATCTATAAGGTCGGATTTTGGAATCTAAATCAAAAAAATTAAAGAGGATTACAACAGCTCTGCTGCAATCCTCTCTACAACAGAGGATCCTCTTCCTTACTGTTAATCTGCCCATATGTATGTATGTATGTATGCGTGTATGTGTGTGTATGTTGTATGCATGCATGTATGTGTGTGTGGAAAAAATGAGGCCTGTCCCACCCCCTTTTCCGCAACTTTTTTTTTGAAAAATTTCACTATGTATATTCATCTATATATCCCTCTAATGTGTCGTTCGAATTTCGTTAGAAATAGAGACTCATATGCTCTACATCTAGAACATGTAATTTTAACGGTCTAAATATTGTAGTAATCTACATGTTCTAGATGGAGGGCATATGAGTCTCTGTTTCTGATGAAATTCGAATGACATATTGGAGGGATAAATAGATGAATATACATGGTGAAGTTTTTCAAAAAATAAAAAAATTGCGGAAAATGGGGCGGGGCAGCGCCATCAAACCCTATAAATGTGTGTGTATAAAAGGATGCTTTGACACAGGGGTATAAGCTTCTAGCTCACACGCGCGAGCACACACCTAATGTTTTGTATCATGTACTCCAATTTTTCATAAAAGTGGTTCTCTTTCATTCTTGCTTTTCAGAGAATATTGACACAATAAAATGAGTTAAAAATCGAAGACTGTTTTTGTTGCGAATATTATGTAATTAATAATAAATATTAATTTGAATGCGTATGGTCTTATAGAATGCGAGTAATCACAAATTGAATTGTTGAAAATGAAATAAAACGATATTTACTTGCAAATACTAGTATACTACCTATTTTTCTGGTGATTTTTGCATCACATCCCTAATATTTCAAATATTTGCAGGATTATCTTTACCCGCCATTCAGCAATCACCATCACATCCACAAAAGCCAACTTGATCATCCTCCACCGGTGGTCTTCCACGACGGTCGACTCGTCCCCCGCCCGACCCCGACGATGTCACTCCTCATCCTGCTATGGCTCCCCTTTGGAATCCTCGTCGCATTCATTCGCATCCTAGTTGGCCTCATTGTGCCGATGTCATTCATCCCCTACACCATACGCTTCTTCGGTGGTCGCCTCACTATCCATGGTCCCCTACCCCCTCCTTCGCCCACTGGCACCCTCTTTGTATGTACGCATCGAACCCTGATGGACCCTGTCATCCTCTCCATGGTCCTGGCACGCCAGGTACCGGCTGTAACGTACTCCATCTCGCGCATCTCCGAGCTCCTCTCCCCTATCCCAACCATCCCCCTCTCTCGTAATCGCCTCGTGGATGCAGAGAGGATTATGGAGCACCTTTCTCAAGGTGATCTAGTTCTGTGTCCTGAGGGGACTACTTGTAGGGAGCCCTTCTTGTTGAGGTTCAGTGCTCTATTCGCTGAGCTAACCGATCGGATCGTGCCAGTCGCGATGAATTATCATGTCGGATTCTTCCATGCTACAACTGCGAGGGGTTGGAAGGGTCTCGATCCCATCTTCTTCATGATGAACCCTAGACCAGAATATGAGGTCACATTCCTTAGTCAGCTGTCTGTGGAGGCTACTGTAACTGGTGGGAGGAAGCCAAAGGATGTGGCGAATTACGTACAAAGGATGCTCGCGACGACGCTAGGGTTTGAGTGCACGGAATTCACGAGGCGGGATAAGTACAAGGTGTTGGCAGGAAACGATGGGATAGTCGCATCACCAGAACGATTGGCCATCGCGACTACGATCGAGCACGCGATGAAGGTAGTACTATGGTTGTGGAAGGCAGGTAAGGTATGATTTTATGGATTGTAACGAATTGTATTTGTATGTGAGCATACACTTTATTTATATTTGGATACGATTGATGTGAGTGCTGCCATTATGTAATAAACGGATTTTGTTAATATATAATGTTACAAGTGTTGTTTCAAATATAATTATATTTGCAGAAACTTATAAGGAGCAAAAGTATATAAATCCCTTCTATATATGTTCCCACCATTTTTTAAATAAATATATATAAAGACAAGCCAGCGTGTTTGCTTAATTGCCTTATCCCAAGACTGTTTTTTATTGAACAAATAGCTGTAATGACATATCATTTTTTGTTTATTAAGTTTGGAAATTATTTTTTTATATCAAGTGGAATAATATCTCAAGTCCGTCCGTAAAGAGAGACAAAATATCACGCAGAGTTAAAATAAAATAATAGACATTATTTTAAGCGCGTTGGTCATGGAGAGGATCTAATTGACTTCGTTGCTATTTGAACGGAACCAAATGACTAACATTTATAGTTGTCGTAATTATTGAAAGAAACCAAATCAAATTTGATTTGGACATAAAGCCCACAGGTTTTGGGTTCACCTGTATTTCTTGACCTGAAAACAAGCAGCTAAACTTAGTTATCGTTTCCGATATATTTATAGAATATCTTATTATCGCTGACGTGGACGAATCGAGTCGGAGCTAATTTAACTAGAGGGTGTTTTTGGCTCTAATCCTTATTTTTATCGAAGTGGTTCCTCCAACAAAACTGTAATCGATGAATCTATGTTACTGTTGATACAAAAGTCAAGAGATTTGAGTTTAAATTTGTTTCGACGTAAATTTTGTAATATATCTTCGAGTTCAATAATAGTTCGAAAGTAGTTTGATTTAAGTTAAAATTATTAAAATGAACAAGTACAATTTACTTTGAAATTAAGGTTTATATAACATTTATAAAATTTAAAAATAATTCAAATTGTAATGATACAAAACTTAAGTATTAATGTTATAATATCCACAACTCAAACATTTATAGAATGAACATATAATTCGGATTGACATAATCTATAGAAATTAAATTTAACAGTCATGGTCATCTCTATTAGAAATTAACAAACATTTTCCAAACTAATTATGAACAAATTCCTATTGAATATGAAAATGTTTGACCTTAACTTACAACCCCAATACATTTTAAAATTACTTTATTGTCCTGATCATTAAGTATTAAATTAGGAGGGGAAATCCCTAATTAGGAGGGGGAATATTTGGTTAAGGTTAAAAGCTCCAGCGTCTTTATCTTTTGTTATAAAAACTTAAAAAGTATCTTTTATTGTAATTGGATTTATTATCATATTATATATTTCTAATGGAATTTATATATTTGTAGGGAGAATAAGGTGGAATAAGGTTGGAGGAATAAAGAGGGATAAGATACTGTTTCTGGTCGTTTAGAAGAATAAGAAAAAAGTGGAATAAAGCGGAATAAGGTGCAATAAGATTTAGTTATTTGATGTTCTCCATTCAGTTGGCACATGAGAGATAAGGTGGAACAAGGTTTGAAAGTTAGTTAAATCTTTTTTTTGTGAGTTATTCCACTCATGCACAATAAGTGGACACCAACGTAGTTGTATATGTTATATGTAGATCGAACAATTTAGCCATATGCTTGAATGCATAGAATCTAATTAATAAAATAGTAGAACATTATTGTTAGACCATTTATTTCAGAGTCATATTCGATAATACATCAAGCCGGCTGCTTTGATACAACAATTTGTAATAACATTGCATATTGAAAATATATCGAAACAACTGAACAGGCGATTCGAATTTATTACACGTACGACATGTTAAATGATTTATACATCATCTCCAACAATTAGTGATACCTTACAACACACATAAGTTACGAAATCTACAACAGTGCATACTTATCAGTCACTAATCATAAACAGGGTCATGAGCTAGTGTCGATCCACCAATTAGGTGCAAGATAAGTCTATCCTTCTCATGAGTACCTGTTCTTGTTCTTCCAACTTCTGCAAGTTGTAGTTTTCAGAAAATTTGATATCATGTATCATGCCATAAAAAATAATTTCTTCGCTATCAATGATTCCATGATAGAAGCCAACTCTAAAGCCTTAACCATGTACGTGCACGACCTCTGTAACAATGCAACTTTAGATTAATTGAATTTGCTTAGGAATTTATTAAAGTACTTATCATGCAATAACTTACATCGCCCGAACATGAATACCACAGTCGCTCCTTGACATCCTTTAAATAGCACGTGTCATCGAAAAGAAGGCCTGCATCCGTCGGGCATTAGCATCTACATTAATGTGTCCTCTGTTAGACATGTGAACCTAGGGGAAGCCATTATGCAATAAAAGTTATTGTAATTCACTCCTTACGCTGAAGCGAAGAACAACTAATTGTCATAATAGACTCCTTATTACAATTAGGGTGCCTATGTACCATGACCATCTTGATATCATAGAACTGTTGATCCAAAGGTTGGATCATAGAGGTTGGTGTAAGGTTGTATATCTAAAGAGTTAGATTGATGACTCAACTACACCATCAAGTGATCATCAAGAAGGGATCTCCAGCCTGAGAAGGAGATTAGAAGCCTTCTCTAAAGGTTGATATTTGACCGACTTCTTGATGCAAATCCTCTGCATAGGAATAAAGATCGGAGGTGTAAGTTAAGTTAGGTCAAAGAGTAGATTTAACGAGATCGAGATAACCAAAACCTATGCCATATATTGTCATGATATAGACACGCATACTCTTACCGGAGACAGATGTGTTACTATGTGTCCAACTATGTACATTAGGCAAACCATTAGGTTGATGACTAATCAACTTCTATACATCGGTGAGATGGTGTGCATACAAGGGCATATGAGTAATACGATCTCTTAAAGGGATTATACCAGGCCGCGGATAGGTATGAAGCTCTTTCTTATTCTATCTATGGAAAGGTATGTTCACTACTGAACTACAAGACATGAGCTCACTCATGAGATATTGAGATCAACCAAATTCCATGTATGGTTGGCTTGCTTTGGAAGCATGATAGAATTTGTAGGTATGATATATTCTTTTGAAAAGCATATATCAATACCAACTCTCAATGATCAAATGAGAAACTTAATAATAAAACCATGAAGAAGATAGTTAAAATATGATCTAAAACTTCGAGTTTATTCTAGGTCTTCCAGTATGTAGAATGTACAGGTACTAGAAATACTCGAGGGTTATGTGATTGTAAAGTATTGTATAAACATGACACTTCTATTCCGAGGGAGTGATAAAATAAGTTTGGATTTAAGTGACTCCTCTTAGTAGATTATTAATCTGACCTTAGTCCAAATGTTGGTCACTGATATGAAAATGATTCGAACACAATGAGAAGATTATATTTACGGTTTGAATTAATCAAATATCTTTAAGAGGTTATCTAGACCTGGATATGAGAGGATCTCGATATCCAAGTCACTATACATGGAATGTACAATCACACTTTTCTCCACGTATTTGCGGAGAAACCACATTATTCTTGAAAGTGTTCAAGAATAATTCTATTATTGATAATATATCTGAGCATTGAAAAATTGATAAATAAATATGATTTAATTATCATAAAAAATGTGAAAATTATTCATATTATTTGAACGCACGAGAAGAGTCATCTCAGATAATTAAATGAGATTTAATTATCAATGGTATGATTAATGTGGATACCACCATCCATAATAATCATAAATTTTATAAATATGATTTATAATATCATATAGTTTTTTAGTTGTAATTATGATTTACAAATTAAATGTTGATTGAATCAGATTCATAATATATAAGTAAGTGTAAATGTAATTTACATTTTTATTGGGTGGTTGAAAATGATTCATAGTTGTCAATGGCATGACTAAAATTATCATAAAATAATTTGTATTTTGGTGAAAATTTAAGAAATAATAGTTGATGCACATGTAGAATAATTGATGAGATATGAGATCTCATAAATGTTGGAAAGAATTAGAGCCGACTCTATATTAGGAATGGACGACCACAAAGAGATTCTCTCCATGGTGGACGTCACCCTAGATATGGAAGGAGGCACCCCTCCTATCCATAAAACTTTTAGATCTCATTGAGATCTACAACTTTCATGTTTTGAGTTTTTTTTCCAAATTAGCCTTTTTCGCCTCCTTTTTCATGCATCTTTGTCTGAATAACCTGATTGGGCCACGTGGTTCTTTCTGGTTGATCCACGTGGCCTGCTTCTTTACGTGCCATGTACCCTCCATCCGCCACTGTCTGATCATCTTCTTACCTTTCAATCTCGACCATTGGTCCGCGCCTCATCCTCAGCCCTCTGATTCATTTCCAGATCAAATCTCGTCCCTTCGCTTCTGCCTTTCTCCCATCTTGCCACATGTCGCCCCCGTCACTGCCCGATCTTCTCCATTTCGCTCTCATGTCAGCCATTAGATCCCACTAGGATTCTCCACCCTTCGATAGGACCTTACACCGCATCACAGCCATTCGTTTGCTCCCGCATATCCTGGCGACATGTGTCTCTCTTCATAGCCATCGATGGCATCTTCATCGATCTGATTGAGACTGATCTTTAGCACCCTTCTCCTGACCGTTGGATCACAAGATCCAACTGTCACGAACCCGTCTCCTACCTCTGCCCCCCCTCTCTCCTTCCACCTCGTGCACCTGTCGCACCCTTCCCATTTTCACCACCTCCTCAGCCACCCTCGCCACTCTCCAACCACGCCACAATGAAGCCCTTTCCTCCATGATCCTCGTAGGGAACCACTCGCTCCATATCTCCCTTGACTTCGCTCCACATCTTCCACAAAATCCACATCTCCCTTCATTTGAACCACGACCTCCCTTCTTCAAATACTCCCTCATTACCGCATTTCTTCCCTATCCACCTGTATGTGGGTCTCATCCTAGCTCCTCTCCACCTCCCCATGATAGGGGTGGTCTGATTGAGGTCGTAACAACCGCCGTCGACTCCGGTGTCGACCCATAGCCATGGTAGGCTATGCTCCGGCCGCTCCGTGCCAGCATGCTTCTCCGCATGGCTGATGGAGTCCAGCAATGACCATGGCCTCTTCTAGAAGCCCAAGCACAGGCCCTACGTCCTCCATTTCTCCAGGTAAGCTCCTCCGATCCTTCTTTGTATTTTCCTTTAATTTCTTATATTTTATTAGGCTTCTCATCACATCTTCCTCCTCCATTAACCATCATGTTATCTATGCCTAGCATTCACCTCCTTCATGCACCACTTTGCTCGTCATCTCCCCCTTTGTCCAGAACCTATATACTTCCGCTCCATCTCCTCTCCACCTCGCCGGAGAGGAAGCTCTGGTCTCCCATTCTCACATCCGCCTGAGATTTCATCCCACTCACTTCCCCCCCTTGCACTTGTGCTTCGACTATTTGGACTAACTTTACAGGAGGTAAAATCTTTCAATGGTCGGAGTATCGTTCATGAGTACTTCTCAAGCACCGCCTTCGGTGTACATACATGACCACTCTCGTCCAAGTAGCTCAGCTGAGTCGCTTTGCTTCCATGTTGATCTCCAAATGTCAAGGAGAAGCCAGAGATTTCCATAGAGACTGAGAGATGGTGGTAGAGCTACAACAATGTCGCTGGAGATCCGATCCCGCCGTTAGCTGCATATGAGGAAGAACATACAATTATCGTTGGATGGCACCCTCCCGGTGCTCATCCAACGGTCTGGAATGAACCACGTCGCCTCCTAGCCTTCGTACAACCACCATCTGATATGTATGATCGGATGGTCCACAGAGGTCCATATTTCCAGCTCCGAACGTCAACAAAGGGCCTATAGGTTCGATGCATCTGAGTCTCAGCAGAGCTTCGCTAGGTGACGCGTGGCCCGAGCCACATCCGAGCCTCGTCACGAGCCTCCATCAACTACCAAACTCGTCCCACGTGTTCGGTCATGTGCAGGCATGGATATTTGTAGGGAGGCCCCTCGACCTTCTTAAAATTGCATTCAGGTTCTCCCATCACGTGATACCCATGTGTGCTTGGGGTAAATTACAACCAACCCCCTTCGGGTTTTAATAGTTGCAATTTTATCCCCGCATGTGTGGGCAATTTAAAGGGAAGGCCTCATGCTTTATTTTATTTACATTTAGTCCTTCTAGGGACTTGTTTGTAGTAGTTTCCCTATTTATTTTACATGTTTTCTTGCGTTTATGCCCCTGAGTTCTTTTGTGAATATCTTGAGCATCTTAGTTTCAAAACTCGTTTTATTATCTTTCTAATGGCGTGGCTTGATATCTGCTTTGACACTTTGGATTTTGTTGATAAATTCTAATCACATAGTATCACTTGCTCAATGATTTTTATGCCATTAAGTAATTTGTCAATGAAAATGGCTTCATGAGCTCTTTTTGAAATTAACATTTATTGATTGCTCTTTGATATTACTTAATTAGGGTATAATTGCATATATCCTCACTTGCATCTGCCTGCATGTAAAAAAAGAGTCCGCATATGTTTGCATTGTTTGCATATCTGTGTGCATTGACCTATGAATTTGCAAATTTAACAACTAATCTAAATAATAAGAGTCTAGATTCATACTTAAGATGCTCGTGTCCTTGATTTCAACCTTGAGCTTATCCAAGTAAAATAAAAATCAATCGCTTTGTTTTAATCGATGAATTTTCAATCAGTTTTTGATAAATCCAATTTTGCCCGACTACAACGAATACATTTATTTTGATCATTATTTCAGTTAAATTAAGAGGGTGTATTTTCGGGTTTGTCAAATGGCGCTGTTGCTGGGTACACAACCCATATTTTGTTTATTTAGATTTTTAGTGTTTAAGTGAGTGTTAATTTCTAACTCATAGGTCTTATTGTTGTTTACATTATTGATAATTATTTATTTATATCTAACTCATGCTTTTTGTGGCAGGGTCCCTTGGTGATCAAGGAGGTGAGGAGCAGGAGTTCCTCATTGCGAGGAGCCGCAGAAGCAAACCTTGGAGAAAAATTGAAGAAAGAAAAAAAATTATCTTCCATTTCATTTTCCTTGTAGTAATCGTCTTTACAACGTTCTTCGTTCAAAGACTCGCATGTGTAAATGAACGATTGTATTTGTGGTTGTGTAGGGATCGCCCCACTTGAGTGTCGACCTAGAACCAGGATTGTGGCTCTTTGAACTAATTTCACATTTTTATTCTATGTGTTTAATCGTAGATAGGACACACATTTAAATTTTGACGCACATAGACATCGCTTTACTTAGCCAAAAATAAAATATGTTCTTCCCTGCTAATAGATGCATGATAGGTACGGTTTTTCATCGACTTGCATTCATTCAATTTTGGTTTCAATTCAATATTGTTTTCATGAATTTTGCTCAAGGCACTGCGAATTTTCTATCTTAGACTAGATCATGATTTTATCGACTGCATTGGCTTTTTCTCGACTTCCCTTCCTGGCTTGATCAATTAGGAATAATGGAAATTGGGAATGAGCGGTAAACGATGATTGATTGATTTATGTTCACATTAAAACAGTGATAACCTTAAGCTAATAATTGGGACTGATAATGTAAGTTGACCATAAAATGGAGTAAAAATCATGTTTTGGGAGAACAACACCCTTGTTTACGTAGGATGTTTTGATTTGACATTTTTCTTAATCCTTACGTAAATTAGATCGTTTGTGTCACCAATAAAAATGACAAGATAATTAACTAACGTTTCTTGGTTGCATGTATGCGTTGGTGAATCAAAGGGTATTACATGGTTGATTGAGCCTTGATTGTTTCGACATCCTCCCAGCAAACCTAGGAACTCCATTTATCTCTGCAGATTCACTCGCTCATGTATATATCCATCCTAACTTCTTAGTTCCTCTCATGTCTCCCCAACATCAATTATCCATCTCAGTACTTAGGTTATCCTCAGCCTAAGTATAGAGGGACAAGAGTCCCCGTGATTTTCTTACTCATTTATCCTTTCCCTGATACTTAGGTTATTTTTAATCTAAGTATAGGAGGGGTCCTCCTCAGTTTCTGTATATTTTCCTATAATTTAAATTGAGCTATAGTTTTATGTCACTTAGCGCTATGAGGACATAGCAAAATCTAAGTATAGCGGGGGGGGGGGGGTTTACTGTGTATACAACTATATGTACTTTAGCCATATCTCTATATTTTGAAAATTTTTGAATTTTTTTAACTTTTTTGGGCTAGAGTATATTATTATGAACTAAGTTGAACAAAATGTTTTTAAAAAATTGGAAAATTTTCTAGACTATATTACATTATTTTTAAGGAAATTATTTTTTAAAATGGTTTTGAAAAATAGATTTTACTTATCTTGAAAAATCATTTGAAAAATGTTTAAAAAATCTATATATATGTGACACGGTTTGGAAAATATTTTCAAAACTTGATTTCAATAAAGGAAAATGAGTTAAACTTGTGTTCTGACTTTAATCAAAAATCCATAAAAATGAGAAAAAGTTAAAAATCCTTTAAAAGTCAAATTGACTACTAAATTGAAATAAGTAACCTCTTTCAGTGAGGGTCTCCCTTAGCAAAGTAGGTGGTTTAGAGGTCATCACATAAGGCTCCGTCCTCAAGCAAAGGGTATCGTTCTACATCTTGTACTTACACCTATACTGGTTGAAAGTAGATGCAACTACTCATTTGCATTTAGGCAGCCATTAGGTCTTCTAAAGTCTTCATAAAAATTATATATATATATATAATAAATAAATAAAAATATAATAAATGAAGGATTTGAATTGAATCCCTTGTATTTTCACTTTCACACAGGGTTAGTGATGTTCGAGAACACTTGGTTTGAGAGGACTTGAGATTTTAGGTTAACTCGTCTTAGCCATCAAGGTCTTTGACTTAAAAATTCACATTTCCCTAATTTACTAAATTTGCGTGCTATATTGCATGCTTAGTCTCTAACCTTAAGAATATGATCAACACTTCACATGCATGACTGCGGTCACGATGAGATGAGTTTAAATTTCACTTGAGAGACTGGGATGAGGGATTCAAGTCTGGACTTGATTTAATGATGCTCGAGGATGGGATAAAATTACTGAAGGCTTCATGATACTTGAGTGTTAGCATATTTATCCAGTATGGAAACTTGGTTCTTGTACTAATCTCTTGACATCTACCTAAGTACTAGGGTGTGATATAATAAAAAAATATTGATCAGTATGTGCCAACTCTTGGTAAAAGCAGTGGATCTAGCCAAAATTAATACAAAGAAATATCAAATGTTGAAAAAAAGATCTTATTCCACAAAGTCAATTATCAAAGAGCTTCTACCAAAGGTGAGTGATGAATCACCATTCATCACTCTTTATTCCTTTATTTTAGCTAGAAACCTTAGTAAAAGACCTTGTAATTAGTTGTAAAAACAATAAAATATCACAATGCATGCTTCATGTAAAAAGCCATAATTAGCATGATTTTATGATAAAATAAAGAAATAAATAAATAAAGAAAAAGAGAGAAATATTTAGAATAAATATTGAGTGAACCAAACCCAAGGGAGGGCTCTTGACCGCAAAATGAAACAAGTAGAGAGAGATAAGGTGACTCAACCTTGTACATAAACCCCCTCTTAGTATACATATTATAAAATAAAAATATTTATGTATCCCTCACAATGTGTATATATTTATAAAAATAAAATAAAAATGAGAAAAAAGAAAATAAAACAAAAATAAACTCTCTCTCTTCCCCTTGTATATACAATGTACTTTGTACCTATATATATTCATTTTACCTTTGTAAATAATTAATAAAAATCAAATAAAAATTATTTTGAATCCCATCTATTATGTTGTAAATAAATAAATTATAAAAATAAGGATAATTGTACAAAAATAAACAATTAAAAATAAAAATAAAAAATACATATGTAAATATACCTGCATATTATAATAATATAATGTATATACATAATTTATTTTTCAAAAAAATAAATAAAAATCACTAAAAAATACTTTAAAAAACAATAAACATTTTTCATGTTGTAAATATTTTTAAATAAAATCATTTATTATTTTTAAATTAAGTTATAAATAATTTAGGGCTGGGAATTTTCTGATTGGTCCACGGGGGATTGTTGACCCGGCCAACTCTCCCCTACGGACCTCTTCTTCGTGGATCCGGTCACTGACCTAATTTCGCCGACTTTTCCCGGATCGGTCTGCCACCCATTACCTCGAACCCTGGGCTCCGATTGACCAGCATACATCCGAGATTCACGCCCGATTTCTTTCCTAGCGATCCGAGCTCCAAGATTCGCTGCTCGACCCCATCTTTACCGGACCTTTGTCACTATTTAGCTCAGCTCCGCCGCACATTTCTCTCCACCTTCGACCAGCATTTCAGACAGCTGTGACCTCCACCTTCTTGCATTGAGTGACAGCAATCCATAGGAGGTGTTGCAGCAAGGATTGAAGCGCCCAAGCCCCAGGTCCGACGGTCTTCACTGCCGAGCTCCGCCACTGGCGAGCACGAGCCTCTGGAGGCGTCGCTCCATCGAGGCAAGGACCCCAGGAGGACAGACACCTCCAGCACAGATGTCCACGATCATCAGGTAGCCTCGAAATCATCTAGGTTAGCCTCCATTTCCATTTTGCGATTTTGCGCCGCCGGACTTCGCCGGCCATTTCGCTCCGCTCCGATCAGCTTTCTGCCCATCCGACCCTCGTATCACCTTCATGAGACTTCGCTCCATCTTCTACACACCCTCCGATCATCTTGGTTCGCCCCGGAACCAAGAAGTAGGTCTCCTCCGCCATCACCTCATCGGAGACCCCCGCTCCGCCTCACCAGACCACCCACTTCACCCATAGCTGGGTCGAGGCACTTTGCCCTCGACCCAGGACTTGTTCTATGGAGGTTTGCAGGTCAAAGGACCCCATCTGGGGGCCAACTGGTTCATGCACAGGATCTCCAAGCCTTCATCATCGCCGGAGCGTCTCCGACGTCTCCGGCCCCATCTGAGCTACCCAGCCGCTGCGGAATGTCGTCAGGAGCATTTCGTCCAATCTAGCAGCATCCGAGGAGCCCTTCACCGCGCGTATTGGGCCGGCGAAACTCGCCGGCGACCTATTCTTGGAGGATCTCCAGCCACCAACCGATCGAGCTCCAGGTCGAGTTTTGATCTTGGCCATCCGTTCGCGAGAGCCCTCCACCATTAGATCCATCTGAGGGTTGCATCTAGAGCGTTGATCAAGCCGAAGGGACGTCATCAGCTCTCAGCCATCCGGTCTTCCACGTGGCATCGCCTTCTGCTGTTGATCATTAATAATGAGGGTAATTTGCACTTAGGCCCTCCTCAGCATTTATATTTCAGTTTAGTCCTGTAAATACGTGTCGTAGTCGTCTTTATTTTGGACAAATTGCATTTAGGACCCTGCGCTTGTTTTATTTGCAAATCAATCCCTCTGTATGTGGAGCGCGTGCATCGACACGTGACTCGTGGGTTAATTGCTTGTTTTTCCCTGGATTTTCTTGCAGTTATGATTTGATCTTTTATAAATAGGAGTGACATCCATACCCCTTCGTGTCTGAATCACGTGCTTCCCACGTGTTTATCTAGGCTTTTTGCAAGTTTAGCCATGCATTTTTAGTACGTGTTATCATTTGTCCCCCGGAACTATATTTTCTTGCACTTAGGTCCTTGTGTGATGTGTGTCTTGCATTGGTTGAATAAAATATCAAATAAACTCCAAATCAAGTGAAATTTGGACACATGGATCCTGTCACTGTGTAAAAATTTCACTAATTTTTCGAGACATTTTTATTGCTTTTTATTATTTTTAAAAAATCAAAACCTTAATTTTGCTACTGTTGGAAAAGAAAATCAACTAAAAATATAAACACTTTTCTAAAAATTCTAAAAAAATTAGAATTGTTTGTTTTGTTGTTCTTGAGTTTCTGTTCAATTTTTGTCTCATTTGGATTTATAAAACTCCTAAGAATCAGAAAACCCTAAAAATCTTACAAAAATTCTTAAAATTTTTATAAAATTCAAAAAAATGCAAACTCTTTTTCTGTAGCTTAGTTTTTATATCCAGTTTTTATAAAAATTATCTCCAGATTTTTAGAGGCTAATTAGATATTTTTTATTAGCCTTTCAAGTCTGGTTGCTCATTGATTCATTGTTTTTCCCTTTCTTGATTTTTATAAAATCAATTAAAAATCAGAAAACCTTGAGAAAAATTACCAAAAATACTTAAAAATATAAAAAAACACAAAATCGATTTTATTTGAATTTTCTGAGCCATTTTGAGTGTTTAATAAATTGTTGAATTTGCTCTTTTTATCCTTGTTCTTACATTTCCTTTATAATTAAAAACACAATAAATTTAAAAATACATAAAATCCACCAAAAATATATTTTCTTCCTTTTATCTTTTCGACTACTTCGTAGGCCGATCTGGCCAATCCGTGCTCCTTGAGTTCAACCTGATCGCTATACCGGGTTAAATAAATAGCGAAGACCGCTATTCGTGTTTTCTCGATTTATCCTTGATTTGGTGGTCTCTTTTTCTTGTTGAGTCCGATCAGCGAGATCCGGATCGCAACGACCTTTGATTGATTTTATCCCTACTCGGATCTTGTGGGATTCTCGACTCATCAGAATGGCGCCGTTGCTGGGGAGCACAACTTAGTAGTCAGTTTAGATTTTTCGCGGTTTTTCTTTCATGGCTTTTCTGTAGATATTTGTAGATATTTTTTATCTGATTTATTTGCATATTTTTCTAATAATCTGTGTCTGATACACTTTTGTTTGACTTTTTGCGAGGAACCGGGGACCGAGGCGGCTTTTCGGAAGCGGAAGCAACAGCGGGAGTCGGAGGCGGCTCTTTTCTGCATAGAGCTGCAGGAGGACGCGAGGAGCCGAGCAGGAGTGCGGGAGCCACGAAATAGCCGCGTAGATAGCCGTAGGGTAGCTTAGATTTATTTTCTGTAGAACATTTATTTGTAATAATATAGGGACAGACTTGGACTATCTTGGTGATTTATGGGGTCCTGTTTCGCCGAGCAACGGTGTGCTCAGGGGACCTCACCGCGGTTTTTCGTCGGTTTTGATTTTTCCGCATTTTTCTACTACTTATCTTATTTACGCGGTTTTTGGCGTTAGCTTAGGAAAAATTCTGATTGTGACATAATTAATTAGGATCCAAACCTTAATTATCTGCCTGCACTTATAGATCGTTAACTGGACCTAATTAAATAAATCATAAGAAAAAGGCGGATTGATTAGACTCTAGTCCACGTGCCTTGAGGAGTCACATACAGTACGTGCAGGATCCGTTGTGGCGGACACCGAGTGGCTCCCAAGATAGGATCCCAGACTTAGGTTTGATTACCCGACTACTGTGCTTTACGTGTAGAAATTGCTTCGTCTAGGGCCGGATTCTCGTGCATCATATAGGTAGTTTACTTTCAGTCTTTACTTTATGCGCGGATCATCTTGCATGTAGACTGCTGGAGTCAGGTACGCATCACTTACTCTGCATGCAACACTTAATTTATCGAGCATCGACTTTTTCGTCTTCTCCCCCTGTTTTTGGACTTAAATAATCAGGAGAACCGAAAAATTCGTTAGGTGTTGTTTGCTTGAAAAATACATAAAAAATTATAAAATTGGGATTGCTAAACACACTTGACCCTAAAAGACACCTCACTTAAAAATTTATCTTGGGGAGAGAAACCCCCTCATTGTCTGGTTTGGATGAGCGAGAGAGCGACCCACACACTAGGCTAGAGCCATATCCCAACCCCGATCAGACTACCGGCATTTTA
Source organism: Ottelia alismoides (assembly GCA_037367405.1). Classification (NCBI taxonomy): domain Eukaryota; kingdom Viridiplantae; phylum Streptophyta; class Magnoliopsida; order Alismatales; family Hydrocharitaceae; genus Ottelia; species Ottelia alismoides. The sequence goes on from JAZKJV010000010.1 coordinate 694,331, forward strand.
TACGGGACAGTCTGATAGGCGGATTGGATTCCCATTGGCTCGCGTAACCGCTCTGATATTCTGACATGATCACCTAAATAAAAATTGGCAAGATAATTGACCGAACTCTTAGGTCTTCTGCTCTATGTTGAGTAGGTGAACGGGGGTTTTTTTGCTCATCTTGTGTGTTTCCAGATCTCATCCACCCGACTCGCCAGATCAGGATGATGGGCAAGAGATCTCTTAGACCGCCTCTGGCTGCACTGCTTTTTAGCACTCCAGCATGTTCATCTTGGTTGGTTCGTGAGAGCCGAGACCCTCTCTCTGAACCCGAGTTCGATTCCACCCCGTTCCCCCTTGACCACCCTTCTACCAGTCTGGAGATACCAGTGCCATACGCGAGACAACAGACAGATGATTTATCAGCACCTGAGTTTGGGTCTTTTGCCTTTGCAGAGACCATGGCCAGCAGTGAGGAGCACACCGATGGTCCTAGGCCAGAGACGACAACTTACGTATTGGACCAGGGTGCCATCAACACCACCATGTTAGCTTCCCTAGAGACGATGCATCGATAGATACATCATCAAGGAGCCTTCATGGTAGAGATGAGGAGAGAGATGGAGAGGCTAAGGATAGCACGAGAGCAGCCGAGCGACGCGGGAGGGAGAGACCCAGATCAGGCAGAGGAGCCAGTTCAGCCAGCCGAGCAGCCGAGACCGATGCGGTAGTTGCACAACCCTGGATCGATACTTACACACCGGTTGGTGGTTCTTCCGGCGATCGTGGGGGACTTCAAGTTCCCCCTACAGATACTTCAGATTCTTCCCCCATTCCACGAGCTCGCCACTGAGGAGCCCATCTACATCTCTAGGAGTTCGAGATGATCTGCAGCACCGTCCACGATCAGCAGGTGGACGAGGACACCATCAGGATGATTGCCTTCCCCTTCTCCCTCGCTGACAGAGAAACCAACTGGCTGAAGCATTTGGGGAGATTCGTATACACCTGGGAGCAGCTCTGCACCGAGTACATGAACAAGTACTATCCACTCGGGTGGACCAATGCACTGAATGCAGCGAGGGCCCTGATCAGCAACTTCTCCATGATCCCCAATGAGCAGTTCCACGAGGCATGGGAGAGGTTCAGAGAGCTTACCGAAAGATGCCCGCACCACGGCATCACGAAGCCGAACCTAGTTCAGAGCTTCTTCTGCGGACTGACACCAGAGCTGTAGGGCTTGGTGAATGCTTCTTGTTGCGGTTCCTACTTCGCCAAGGATGAGGATCAGGTCTGGGCCATCTATGAGGAGATGATCGAGAACCATACAGTGATGTCCCAGACCTGACTCTACACTCAGGGACGCCCCCAGCCACTGATCGTATAGTACCAGAGAATAGCACGAGCCGATGCCGGTCCTTCTACTTCGTCCGCGACAGCTGCACAGGCTGAGTCCACAGCCACAGACATGGGCATTATCAGCGAGAAGCTGGACCAGATCGAATTGATCGAGAAGAAGCAGTGCCAGGGTATCACGCAGATGGATCAGATGACACGGACATTGAGTGACCTGAAGACACAACTCATGTGTCTCCAGGAGGCACAGACGGCTCTCAGCCCTGTCTTCGGTCACGAGGAGATCCGACCAGCAGTGGTAGCTCGTCCCAGCACTCTATTCAGCCTAGACAGGTTCATCTTGTATAGGCGGAGTCGTACCAGCATCCACCGCAGTTTTACCAGTCACCACCATCCCAGGATACTCAGATGGTGGTCTATCAGCCGGATCAGCCCCTGGCAATACTCCCTCCACCCACCTACGAGCCAGAGCCATTGATGGATGTCAACGGGATTTGATACGACCGACCCCAGCCCGGTATCCGACAAGACCATCTCGGATTCTGCTGGTCGGCCGGAGACACTAGTTCCCAGCAGCAACCTCCAGTTCAGGGTGGCCAGTACGACCAGCAATGTGAGCAACATCAGCAGCCCCAACCCCCAGTACACCAGCAGCAACAGCCATCCCATCACCAGCAGTATCATCCTCGTCCCTATCAGCAGGGACAACCCTCAACAGCAGCAGTATCATTAGCAGTACCCCCTCTCACCCACACCAGCAGCAGCAACCTCACTACCAGCGAGGCCACCCGTTAGGTTCTCATGAGCCGACCTATGAGAGCCCCGCCTTGGATGATCTAGCCCGCCTCATGACCGAGCAGCAGGTCACTTTTCGACGGGAGATGGATGAGTTCCGCTAGGAGTTGCGGGAGATTGTGAGAGGGAAGGCCGCCATCCCTGCCCAGATTGAGTTGAACCCGAACAACCTCAAGAGGAGGTCTGAGCAGGTAGAGTTCACTAAGATTACCACTCCTAGTGCTTCACTTGGTGATATGTGTACACACATGTTTGATGTTGATTTTGTTACACTTAGGAGCGGTAGGATGCCAGCAGGCGGCGCCTCGTCTGAGCGACGATCCCACGCCACTTTAGGAGCACCAGGCGAGGAGGAGCACGATGCTGATGCCACGAGAGATGATGACGGTGGTGCTGACGCCACCATGGATGTTGATCCCACTGACAGTACTGAGGCGGTCGCTTCACAAGTTGGAGGAGGCGGTTGACGAGCTGCTAAATACGATGTTTAATTCGGTTTCGTTATAGTACGTGTACTTAGCGATTCAGTCAGAACCGAGAGAAGGATCTCCGTGAAGAGTGTCTCGACTTAATTTATATCCCGGGCAAGTCCGGGGTCGAACACAGGGAGGCAAAGGAACAACTTGGGTTTAATTTGAAAGTTTAGATCTAGATTTCCAATGCGTTATTATTTTTTTATATTTTTTTATGCAACAAGAATGCAAATGCAAGTGAATCAAGATACTAAGAAATCATACAATAGACCAAATTAATTTTAATGTCCAAAATAGTCCAATTAGCCAAAATATATTTTTCCTAGAGTCCTAATCCAGAGATGAATGCAAGGTATTTTTTTTGGAATTTTATGGATTTAAATGCAACAATTAAAAAGACACACTTTTTATGGGTTTTTTCACAATTTATCACACAAACAGAAGCAAAAATTATAAAAAATTACTGAAATTAGAACATGATGCAAGGGAGACTACAGTAATTTTTTGGAATTTTTTGAAGTTATGAATTTTTTATGGATTTTTTAGTGAAAATAGAGTGACAATGAGTAAACAATTTCTAATAAATCCAGAATATTAAATTAAACAGAGTGCGAATTATCTCAGAAAGATATTTAGATGTAGAATACAGAAAACTTTGAAATTTCACAAAAAGAATATACGTGGATTTAATTAAAAATCAAATACTAAATTCACTCTACAAATTATTCTAGGCACAAGACAACTCCATTTTGGATGAAATTTGGATAGTAAGTTCACCTCATATCAAGGCATCATATATATTTTTTGTGGAATTTTTAGAGAAACTATGTGTGAGATATAAATTTAAGAGTCCAGATTGGGTAAAATATGCAAAAGTTCAGTTGCACAATTTTAATTAATTCACAATATCTCACAAAAATACAAAGAAATATCCAAAAGGTAGAGAATTAGTTGCTCAACATCAAATCATTTTTCATTGAATAAACAGATGCATAAACAAGGTCCAAATTAAAGTGTGAACACAGGGGTGTCTTTGCAAATACAAAAACTAAAATTACAACACAAATATTTACAAGGATTTTTTTAATTATAAGAACATAAAATATAATTACTGCAATTTTTACATAAAAAAATAAGGAAAAGAAACTACCCCTTCTTCTTCCTTGGTCGCAGGTAGATGAACCCAAAGTTGGGGAGCCGGTGGCGGGTGGTGCGGCAGCGGTGTCGCAGCTAGAGGGCGGAGACGGCTGCGCTGCGGCGGAGGGGAGTTGTCGGTGAGGTGGAAGGGGCGGCCTAGGCGGCGCCGCTGGAGGGAGCTGCAGCTGGCGGCTCTCGCGCTGCCGCACAGCCGCGGACGCGGCCGTCACGCGGCAGAGGAGAACGGAGGGGGCTGAGGGCTGCGGAGCTGTGGCGGCGGAGCGACGCCGTGGCCGCTGGGGGCTGCGACGATGGGTGGCGGTAGTGGGTGTTCCCACCACTGCTACTGCTTTTTTTTTATTTTTTTGATTTTTTAATTTCCTTTTTTTTCTGCTGTAATAAAACAAAAGGTTTTTTTTGTTTTATTTTTTATATTTTTTTATTTTTTTAGAATAGGAATGAACATGATGGAAAAAACTTATAAGGTGGGTTGGTGGTGGTGATGATGATAAACTAAACAAATGGGAAAAAATGGTGTGATGGTGGTGGTGGAAGGGATGATATGTGGTGTGCTAAAAAAATTTGCAAAAATAACAAGATGATAAAAATGAGACGACAATTTACCTACGATGGAGACGATCGCCTATGGAATGCTCACGAGAGCACGGTCTTCGCTCGAATCGCCGGCGTACGATGAGCTCGAGCAGCGCGCGAGTGCGGCTGCGATGTTGGTCGAAAACCAACGGATCTCACCGGAGAGAGGGCCATCGTCGCTCGACCGCGGTTGCGTCGCTGTCACCGATTCAACTCTGGGAACTTGGCTCTCCTCACATAAAGATGGATCAAAGGCAAAAATGAGGAGAATGACATGTATATAAAGATGATGGAATGAGAGGTTATTAAAGTGGTGGAGTTGAATGGGAGGTTGTATTATTTATGGAGTTGAATGGGAAGTTGGCAAAAATGGTGGAATGATGGAGTTGAATTGGTGGTTATTGTAGAGAATGGAAATTAAATAAATAAATAAATAAATAAATAAAGTTGGCTACTTTAAATTTAATAAAATAAAAAGAGAAGAGAAATAGTGGAGAATTTACAAGGGAAGACAACAACATGTACACATTTTTTTACTTTTCTAATATGTATTTTTTTTCTTTTTAATAAGAGATATTTACAACGGAAAAATACAATAAAATACTACAATTAAAATACAACGCAATCATGATATTTTTTTATTTTTAGTAATTAGAAAAGATAAAATAAAAAATGAAGAAGGAATGAATATATACATAATATACAATGTACATCTAGGTCCCAAAACCCAACTTTTACAAATGAGCTCCGATTTTAATGAAACCATTTCATTGGATAGATAATTTTTAACTTGAACTTTAAAAGTGAGTTTGGTGAATTTGGTGCTCATACGGAGTGGGAATTTGGCTTGGAAGTTGGTCTTTATGGCTTTTTCCCTTTGGGATCTAGGAGCATTTATTTGATGTAAAATTTGTTTTGTATTTTTGCATTTTTATATACATTGATATGAACATGTTGGAGAAAGAATTAGCCAAAAAGGAGTTGATATGGAATTATTAAAAATATATGTAGTTTTGGGCTATTTACATGTATAGAACTCCTTTATTTTCGCGGCTTTTTATATGTATTTTATTTTATACAATCTAATATACAATAATTATTGTGTTTTATTTACAAGAGATATTTTGTTAATTTAATGAAGTTATGGACATTTATTTGGGATTCTACTTAGGGATTTTGCTAAGATCAAGATATTAAGATGATGAATCGTGGATTCATCACCCCCCTATACTTAAACTTTGCTAGTCCTCGAGCAAATAAAGAATGAATAAGTTGGATTAGCCCCTGACTGTGCATGTGAAAACAAGACTTGATCTGTTCAAGAACTCTCAGCTTTAGAGATCCTAAAATTCTAAGCTGAACCAAACTTTAGTCAAAAGGTATCCAATTTCCCTAATCATCAGACTCTCTCTGTATACATATATAGTAGGGATATGACTTTAAGTGTTGACCGTAGTTACAAGAGTAGAGTCACAACGTCCCCCAAGGTTCCAGTCCAAGAGACTCACCTAAGGACCCGATCCTCAACACTAGGGAATAAATCATTTCTTGCATCCAATCCACCGTTTCTTTAGTTGTCAGACTTGAAAGTGTAGATGGAAGGCCAGTTGATGGAGGGCATAGGATTGTGTCATTTCTTCTCTCTCTCTCTCATTGGAATAAGGATCCTCTCGAGTGCCTTATTACTCAACGCATTTTTTTGGTGTTGATCAGTGCGTACGTCAAGAGAAGTTGGAGCCGTCTGCACTTGTTTTCCTGGGAGTACACCGGGGTGTGTCTTTTTTGAGTATCTATTATACCTTCTACACCCAGACTTGTAACATTTACGATGCAGAGCCCTTTTTTGGTGCAAGCCCGACTCCTAGTCCTAATAGCGGTGGTCCAAGTGGACACTTTGAAATGGTTGGGAGCGCTCGCCTTTGGTAGAAGCTTTTTTGATAATTGACTTTGTGGAATGAGAGTTTTTCTTTGTCATTTCATTGATTTGTAGTATTTTTGGCTAGCTCCACTGCTTTTACCAAGAGTTGGCGCACACTAATCAACATTTTTTTATTTTATCACACCCTGACACATAGGTAAATGTCAAGAGATAGTACAAAAACAATGTTCTCATACTGGCTAAAGATGCTGACACTCAGGTTTCATGAAGCCTTCATTGATTTTATCCCATCCTCGAGCATCATTAAATCAAGTCCAAACTCAAATCCCCCATCCCAGTTCCTCAAGTGAAATTTCAACTCATCTCATCATAACTGCAGTCGTGTATGTGAGGTGCTGATCATATTCTTAAGGTAGAGACTAAGCATGCAATATAGCACATAAATCTTTCAAACTAGGGAAATGTGAATAATTAAGTCCAAGACCCTAATGACTAAGGCTGGTTAACTCCAAATCTCAAGAGCTCATAAACCAAGTGTTCTTGAACATCACTAGTCTTGTGTGAAAGTGAATGTGTCAGGGGTTAAATCAACTTATTAGCTAGTGTTTTTTTTGTTGTGATTTTTTTTAAAGTCAAAAGTTTTTTTTGACAAACAAAGGCAAAGAAGATTTTTTTGTTAGAAAAATTTTTTCTCTCTTTTTTTTCAAGAGTTTTTTGAATAGATAGGTAGATAAGAAAGGATTTTTTTGTGAATTTTTTTAAAAAGAGGATTTTTTTGAAAAGGTTTTTTTCTTTATCTTTTTTCTCTTTTTTTGAAGAAAATAGATAAATAAGAAAGGACACACATTTTTTTGAAAAAATTTTAGAGCAAATAAGAAAAGAGAACAAAAAACATTTTTTTGAAAAGTTTTTTAAGAGATTTTTTTGAAAAAGTTTTCTTACCCACCCCATAATTATTGTATAATATATACAAAAATACGTGAAAGTACGAGCTATGGGTAAAGTATATATGTAATATATACACGCCCCCTATACTTAGCATGTGCTATGTCCTCGTGGTACAAGAAGCGAGAAAAAGACATAGCTCGTGCTAAGCGTAGGATGACTAAAATAATAAACAGTATAGAAGTCGATCCGCCCCCCTATACTTAGGCTCTGGACAACCTAAGTGTAGAAGTAGAGAAAAAATGGGGCGGACGAGGTCAAGAGGAGAAATGGATGAGTATGTATATGGAGGGCATCGGCTCCCCCTATACTTAGGCTCTTGGTAAGCCAAAGTATAGGAAAAGAGCAAGTGTAAGAACCGATGTGATCTGGAGAATATACAAAGAAGGGCGAATGTACAAGAGGAATGAATCTTCTAAGATGTTAAATCTTGATGCTGCATCTTCATGATGAGTAATATGATGTATCTGCTCTGTGCTCGCTCTGCATGAAGTTGATGACCTCGACTTGGACTAACTGCTCTTTTGAATCAACAAAATGCTTCAACAGTTGTCCATTTAGCACATGAGACTGTGCACCATCTGTGAGATCAACTATCTCTACACTTCCATTCTCGTGCACTTTCTTAACAACAAAGGGACCCGTCCATTTAGATTTGAGCTTCCCATGGAACATCTTCAACCTGGCATTGAACAACCATACCTTTTGTCCAGGGACAAAGTCTTTGCACCTAATGTGCTGATCATGCCATCTCTTTACTTTGTCCTTATAAATCAAACTGTTGTCATATGCCCTGTTTCGGATTTCCACGAGCTCGTTCAAGTTCAAGTCTCGACAAAGCTTCCCTAGGTGACAACTCCAGTTAATCTTCTTAATTGCCCATTCGGATTTATGAATCAATTCTGCGGGCAAATGGCATGGCTTTCCATAGATCATTCTAAATGGTGAAGTACCCAATGGTGTCTTGTAGGCTGTCCTATAGGCCCACAGAACTTGGTCCAAGAGCTGAGACCAGTTCTTCCTATCGGGACGAACCAATTTCTGCAAAATACTCTTCACATCTCTGTTTGAAACCTCTGCCATACCGTTGGACTGTGGGTGGTAAGGACTAGTAACTCTATGCTCAAATCCATAGTCCTTAGATAAAGATCTCATATCTCGGTTCACAAAATGGCTACCCCCATCAGATATCAAGACTTTTGGCACCCCGAACCTAGCAATGATATGGTCTCTCACAAACTTACAGACAGTCTTGCTGTCTGCAGTTCGGGTTGGGATAGCCTCCACCCACCTGGATAAATAGTCAACCGCCAACAATATGTACTCATGTTCTTGGCTGTTGGGAAAGGGACCCATAAAATCTATGCCCCATGCATCAAAAACATCACAAATAATCATCGGTTGCATGGGCATCTCATCTCTCTGTCCAACTGTCCCTCCCATCCTTTGACAGATAGGGCACGACCGTACAAAATCAATGGCATCTCTAAACAAGGTCGGCCAATACAACCCACATTGAAGTACTTTATGAGCGGTTCTCTTTCCCGAATGGTGTCCTCTAGCCTCAAGTGAATGACAAAATGTGAGGACACTCTGGTATTCCTCCTGAGGAATACACCTTCTCCAAACACAATCCGGTCCTTCGAAGAAAAGGAAAGGATCGTCCTAGTGGTATCTCCTCGAATCCGACTTCAGTCGGTCAATACTGCTCCTAGTCCAACCATGGGGAACCTGCTTGGAGACAAGATAGTTCACCATGTTGGCTTACCACGGGAGTGAGTCAATAACACAAATTGACTCATCTGGGAAGGTCTCTCTAATCCGCTCATGAGGAGAATCCTTAAGTTCAATCCGAGAAAGGTGATCAGCCACAACATTCTTCACTCCAGGTTTATCTTTTATCTCAAAATCAAATTCCTGGAGGAGTAAAATCCACCTAAGAAGACGCGCCTTCGCATCCTTCTTTTCCATTAAATATCGAATGGCTGTGTGATCAGTATAAATTGTCACCTTAGAGCCCAAAATATATGATCTAAACTTCTCGAGGGCCCATACTACCACGAGCATTTCCTTTTCAGCCACTGTATAATTTTTCTGTGTAGGATCTAAAACTTTGCTCGCACAATGAATCGCAAACAGAATCCCCTCTAGCCGTTGTCCTAACACAACTCCTATATCAAAATCTGAAGCGTCAGTCATGATCTCAAAGGGGAGAGATCAGTCAGGAGCTTGTAGGATAGGCGAGGCACAAATATTCCTCTTCAAGAGCTCAAAGGCCTCCAGACACCTGTGATCTACAATGAACTCTGTGTCTTTCCCTAAGAGCTCAGTCAGTGGGTGGGCGATCTTTAAAAAATCCTGAATGAATCTCCTATAGAATCCAACATGCCCTAAGAATGACCGCACTGACTTCACGTTGGTAGGTGGATCGAGTTTCTTGATCACCTCCACCTTGGCAGGGTCAACCTCCATTCCCCTTTTGGAGATGACATGCTCCAACACGATACCCTCCGTCACCATAAAGTGACTCTTCTCCCAAGAGAGTACCAGATTCACCTCTCTACACCTCGTGAGGACTCGGTCCAAATGCTCTAAACATGTATCAAAAGAATCACCATGGACCGAGAAGTCATCCATGAACACTTGCAGGAAATCTCCCACCATCTCGGCAAATATGGCTATCATGCACCGCTGAAATGTACCTGGGGCATTGCAGAGCCCGAATGGCATGCGCCTGAAAGCATAAGTACCGAATGGACATGTGAATGTGGTCTTTTCCTGGTCCTCAGGGGCTATGGCCACCTGGTTGTAGCCTGAGTACCCATCAAGAAAACAGAAGAACTCTTTCCCTGCTAGTCTCTCCAAGATCTGATCAATAAAAGGCAAGGGAAAGTGATCTTTCTTGGTCGCAGCATTCGGGCGCCTGTAGTCAACACAGACACGCCACGACGTGGGTACTCGTGTCGCGATCTCTACCCCCTCCTCATTGATGACCATCTGAATTCCCGACTTCTTCGGGACAATATGAAGTGGGGCCACCCACTTGGAGTCGGAAATAGGGTATATAAACCATGCTTTGCACCATTTATCAATCTCTTTCTTCACCACTTCCCTTAGATTGGGGTTAAGTCTCCTCTGGAACTCACGGGAAGGTCTCACATTATCCTCAGTAAAAATGTGGTGCGATCAGAGAGCGGGGTTGATCCCTACGAGATCCGACACTGTCCAGCCTATTGCTTTGTGGTTCCTCTCTAAGACCTCTAACAACCTAGACTCCTGTTCTAAAGTCAAGTCTGAGCTAATGATGACAGGATATCTCTCTTTGGGTCCCGCAAGAAAGGCATACTTGAGTGTAGGAGGTAGTGATTTCAGTTCTGACAATGTAGAATCATCAAGCAGATCTGGCTGAACTGAATCTAAATCTGGTTCCATGCTACATGAAGGCGGGCTAAGCTGAGTAGTACTCGCCACCAAATCAGAAGTATCAGGAGTCGGATCGCCAAAGAAACGCGATAGTTCGGCCAAAGCCGCGTCCAACTCATCATCTATATCCCATGATCGTTCCGAAGGGGATGGAACTGATAGATCCAGATGGATCTCTGTGTCATCATGGGAATAGGTAGATGCATCTCTCACAAGATCAGACAACACCTGGCAAACTGCATCATCCACTATACCCTTTCCAGATGAAAGGGACTCGCTCTGTCCTGAAGGAATCTGTCCCCAAATTCCAACTGTGCTAATCAAACTGCAATCTGCCTCTGAAGATGAGTACTCTGTGCTACTCTCTGAATCGGGTCGCTGACACTTGGTTTGCTTCATCTCAAGGTTCACCTCTCCGCCTGGAGAACGGAACTTCATCATTCCCGTACCATAATCAAAAGCTGCGCCTGCGGTCCTAAGGAAGGGCCGTCCGAGAATGATCTGAGATTCTCTCCAATGATTGGGGGTCTCCATGTCCAAGACTGTGAAGTCAACCTGATAGTTCTGCCCCTCAATTGAGATAAGGACGTTCTTCACTTCTCCCTTAGGTCTCTTCACTGAACGATCTGCAAATTGGAGTAAAGCTCTAGATTTGCGAAGTGGTCCCAACTCCAATTTCTGATATAATGCTAAGGGAAGTAAGTTAATCGAAGAATCGTTATCCAAGAGTGTGCGTGCAAATGCAAAGTCGTCAATACGACTCTCCACATAGTGAGCACCCATGTCTCTTTTTTTCTTTGGCAAAGTCTGATTCTTGAGACAATAGGTTGTGGCTACTGATAAGACATGTGTCTTTATATTTTGATTATCTTTCTTCCTGCTAACCCTTGTAGGTGTGCATCTCACCTTAAGGTATTTTTGGAATGCAGGATGGTTAGCTACATACTCATCAAATGGCACCTTAACTGTGATATTTTCTTTACAAAACCGTGTCATATCGGGGTCATCTTTCTGAATCTTTTTTATGCACTTTCTTGTCGTAAGAGCACGGGGGAAAGGGATGGAAGCTAGAGAAACAGAAGATGAAGAGTCTGAATAATGAACTGAAAGATCATTCTTGGCATTAACGGAAACAAAGTTCTTCATACATGAATCTTTTTGATGCAACATGGAATCTAAATCAAAACTATCTACTATAGGTTGTGAAATAGAAGCTGGAGTGGTATCTGGCACAACTGGAGATGCAAGGTCCTCCGTAGACTTAGAAGTATATCCATGCTGTCAATGCTGCATACGTACTCTCCTGAGTGACATGTGGTTAGCCTCGTCACACGAAAGAATCTCATGTTTAGATCTAGGAGATGCTGAATAGTATACCTGACTAAAGTGCTGCTGAGAACTAGATCTGTTCAGGCTATTGGGGTTAGCCTGAACTTGGGCTGGGATAGAGGTAGAGGGTGTAGTCTGCTCGTCTCGCCATCTGGACAGGCGGTTGACATCCACCCGTAAGTCATGAATCTCGTTCCTGTAGGAACGTAGCTCGTCGAGTATCTGCTGCTGGATATCCACGGGACTAGACGAAGAAGAAAGTAAATAATACTGGGAAGAAGAACGGGAAGACTGGCCCTGCTGGCCAGAGTACTGCCTCTGCTGCTGCTGGGGTTGCGGGCCCTGCTGGTCCGCCTGGTAATGGCCCTGTCGGCCATACTGCTGGTACTGCTGCCTCTGCTGCTGGGGTGGCTGGAATCCAGGGATCTGCTGTGAAGGAGGTGGTGCGAAGGTGAATGCGGTGTTGTGAAAGGTCGGGGGACGCTGGTAGGTCTGTCGGTCTCCCGTACTTCCCTGCCTGGCAGGGTCCTGAGTATACCATACTCCATTCACCTCCCAAACCGGTGGAGGCTCCTCCTGGACTGTCTCTGCTAATGGAGGTGGCTGCTGGAAAGAGTGGGTGTAGGATTGGTCCTGCTCCCACGGCTGGGGTTGCCCTGACACCAACTGCTCCTGAACATGGTGAACTCGGTATACGAGAGCAGAGGGTGCAGTCACGGCAGGTATCTTTATCTTAGATACCCTATCAGTCAACTCCTCCATTTGTTTTGGGATCTTGGAGACACTCCTATCCAATTCATCAATTCTCCTGTCAATCCTCTCGACTACAGTAAGCTTGTCAGCAAGGAGTCCCATACTAGGGATTACGTCCTGAGAGAGATCAACTACAGTTGATTTTCCCCCTCCAAGTGAGAGTGAACTGGGGGATGGTGTATAGGCCCTGCTGGCCATCTGTGAGCGGCTAGTTTCAGCCATATGCTCGAATATCCTCCAGACGGTATCCGCTCCTCGTGATGTATAGCTGCCTCTACAGGCAGCGCTCACTAAACCCTGCATCTCAGGGTTGAGACCAGTGAAGAAGGATTGGACCAAGATGTTGTCATCTAATCCATGACAAGGACACTTTTGTAGGATGTCCGTGAATCTTTCCCAAGCATCACAGAAGGCTTCATGGGGTAACTGGGAAAAACTCGTAATTCGCGTCCTCATCATGTTAGTTCTACTCAACGGGTAGAACTTCTTTAGGAATAGGTCCTTGAACTGGGCATAAGTGGTGACGATGATTCCAAGATTCTTCACCCAGTAATCGGCTTTTCCACCCAAGGTAAATGGAAGGGCTTTGAGCCTAGTATAATCCTGGCTAACATTATTATGTTTGAGGTTAGCACAGATGAGCTCAAAGTCCCTTAAGAATGCATATGGCTCCTCAGAAGCATTCCCATCAAAATGTGGCAGCAGGTTCAGAAAATGTGGCTTCAATTCAAAGTCAACAGTGGGTTGGCCGGACTCAAGTAGTTATGAATTTGATATTGTCCGGGGTTATACGCCACATCCATTGGTAGTTGGACCCCAACATTCAACTGTCCTAACTGAGCTCTGAGAAGTGCATGTTGCTGCTCAGATGCAACTAATCTGGAAAGTATCATTCTCATTGGGTCTTCATTGTTCTCTTCTTCCTCTTCTTTCTTCTTTGGAGGCATTTTACTTGTGTCTTCTATATGGCCTGAATCAGCAATGTGTTCTGGATTAGAAGAGGATTTATGAATCAAGATATTCTCATCGTGGCGAAGGTCTTCCTCGGTGAGGTGGGAAGAGAGAAAGGAATGGTTTGAGAGTAACCATCCCGAGAGTAGGTGATCCTGGGCTCAAGAGGGTCATGAATCCAGGTTGGTCCATGTTGCGCATGGACCTGTGAAGACATACTTCTTGGAGGGTTCAACGGGAGATTCGCAAAGTCCGAATAATTATCCCCCCAATCAGTCATCTTCGATGTCAAAAAGAACCGATTTAGAACACGATATTTCAATGAAGTGCTAGTCCTACGGTGCACGTAAATGTGCGGAGTAAACTCACACAATACAAACACAATTCAAAACCCTCAGTTTCACCAACTCAACACATGACGACCGTAAGAGTTCGGCCGAATTATCTTGTCAATTTTAGTTGGTGAGAATACAATCTTGGAAAGATTAACGAGCTGTTAGGTGCCCGTATTTTCCTACAGACTGCCCGGTTCTTACGACTAGTTTGGCCTACTTTCAGCCAGTATAGGAGTAAGTACAAGCCGAAGCCCGTTCCTTAAGGACTAAAGCGCCCTCTAAACCTCCCACTCTGCTAAGGAAGTCCGGACCGTATAAATACGGCTACCTGTATTCCTCACTGAAAAGTAGCTAATCGCCTGAAAATAAAGAACCAGAAGTAAGTAAGAAATCCAGACTTGGCTCTATCCTAGGGTCGTCTCTCTCTCATTTGCAAGTAAAACAAACAATGAGGGCTTTATGCACCCGAGAACAGGGGTTCTTTTTATTCCAATTTTATTAAATTGACCTGCTCAATTCAGTCCCAATTTTAGAGTTAGGTTATCACTTGAAATTTATGTGAACACACAAACATGTCTACCGTTCAGTCCCAATTTCCTTTTGACCTTAAGTTGTAAAACAAGAAGGGAATCGGAAATCAGAATGCAAACGAGAAACTATGATGCATGCTCAAAAGAAGGTATACTTACAGTGAATCCCATCACTCTTCATGTGTTATGCAGAACAGAATTTGTAAATGTTACACTAAATGCATGCAGATCGAGAAAAACCGCACCTAAACAATATACTATTAGCGGGGAAGAATTGATTTGATTTGAGCTAAGTAGTACGTGTCTTATGTGCGTCTCATTATGAATCTTATCAGATGTGTGAATCTTCTAAGATATGTGTGGTCTAACTTACGATGGGCACAAACAAATTTGATTTTAAACTACCGTGTGCCTAATCCTTAAGTTCGCCACTCAAGTCGAGCCCCACCCTCACCGGAGAGTGAAACAGGTCTCGACACACCACAAATAAAGTCCAAGTCTCTTTACACCCGCGAGCTCTTGAACAAGAGCCGCTATAAAGGAGCAATCTACCTAAATAATTACAAGAATTTACAAATTTTCTCTCGAAGATAAATTAATTCTCTTGCTCTTCAGCAGTCGGCGCGCGTCGCGTCCGTCGACCTCCGATGCACTCCAAGTCCATTGGGCCCTCGCAAGGAAAAAGAGATTTATATTAGAGAGATAAACAACAAAATATATACAAGAATATGAAGAAAAATAATTGAAAGGAAAATGGACTAATTACAAGTGGCTCGGGGGTCAGACTACCCGAGTAAATGAAAAACTAAATCCAAATTTTTAAATTAATCCCTAAGCCGTTTGCCTCCCCGGCAACGGCGCCATCTGACTAGCCGCTAAATACAATGTTTATTGTGGTTTCGTTATAGTACGTGTACTTAGCGATTCAGTCAGAACTGAGAGAAGGATCTCCGTGAAGAGTGTCTCAGCTTAATTTATATCCCGGGCAAGTCCGGGGTCGAACACAGGGAGGCAAAGGAACAACTTGAGTTTAATTTGAAAGTTTAGATCTAGATTTCCAATGCGTTATTATTTTTTTTATATTTTTTTATGCAACAAGAATGCAAATGCAAGTTAATCAAGATACTAAGAAATCATACAATAGGCCAAATTAGTTTTAATGTCAAAATAGTCCAATTTAGCCAAAATATATTTTTCCTAGAGTCCTAATCCAGAGATGAATGCAAGGTATTTTTTTTGGAATTTTATGGGTTTAAATGCAACAATTAAAAAGACACACTTTTTATGGGTTTTTTTCGCAATTTATCACACAAACAGTAAGCAAAAATTATAAAAAAAATTATTGAAACAAAAACATGATGCAAGGAGACTATAGTAATTTTTTTGGAATTTTTTGACAAGTTATGAATTTTTATGGATTTTTTAGTGAAAATAGAGTGACAATGAGTAAATAATTTCTAATAAATCCACAATGTTAAATTAATCAGAGTGCGAATTATCTCAGAAAGATATTTAGATGTAGAATCCAGAAAACTTGAAATTTCGCAAAAAGAATATACGTGGATTTAATTAAAAATCAAATACTAAATTCACTCTACAAATTATTCCAGGCACAAGACAAATCCATTATGGATGAAATTTGGATAGTAAGTTCATCTCATATCAAGGCATCGTATATATTTTTTGTGGAATGTTTAGAGCAACTGTGAGTGAGATATACATTTAAGAGTCCAGATTGGGTAAAATATGCAAAAGTTCAGTTGCAATTTTAATTAATTCACAATATCTCACAAAAATACAAAGAAATATCCAAAAGGTAGAGAATTAGTTGCTCAACATCAAATCATTTTTCATTGAATAAACAGATGCATAAACAAGGTCCAAATTAAAGTACGAACACAGAGGTGTCTTTGCAAATATAGAAACTGAAATTACAACATAAATATTTACAAGGATTTTTTTAATTATAAGAACATGAAATATAATTACTGCAATTTTTACATAAAAAAATAAGGAAAATAAACTACCCCTTCTTCTTCCTTGGTCGCAGGTAGATGAACCCAAAGTTGGGGAGCCGGTGGCGGGCGGTGCGGCAGCGGTGTCGCGGCTAGAGGGCGGAGACGGCTGCGCTGCGGCGGAGGGGAGTTGTCGGTGAGGTGGAAGGGGCGGCCTAGGCGGCACCGCTGGAGGGAGCTGCGGCTGGCGGCTCTCGCGCCGCCGCACAGCCCCGGACGTGGCCGTCACGCGGCGGAGGAGAACGGAGGGGGCTGAGGGCCGCGGAGCTGTGGCGGCGGAGCGGCACCGTGGCCGCTGGGGGCTGCGGCGATGGGTGGCGGCGGTGGGTGTTCCCACCGGTGCTACTGTTTTTTTTATTTTTTTTTAATTTCTTTTTTTCTGCTGTAATAAAAAAAAGGTTTTTTTGTTTTAATTTTTTTTAATTTTTTTAAAACAGGGAATGAACATGATGGAAAAAACTTATAAGTGGGTTGGTGGTGGTGATGATGATAAACTAAACGAATGGGAAAAAATGGTGTGATGGTGGTGGTGGAAGGGATGATATGTGGTGTGCTAAAAAATTGCAAAAATAACAAGATGATAAAATGAGACGATAATTTACCTACGATGGAGACGATCGCTTATGGAATGCTCACGATAGCACGGTCTTCGCTCGAATCGCCGGCGTGCGATGAGCTCGAGAAGCGCGCGAGTGCGGCTGCGATGTTGGCCAAAAAACCAACGGATCTCACCGGAGAGAGGGCCGTCGTCGCTCGACCGAGGTTGCGTCGCTATCACCGATTCAACTCTGGGAACTTGGCTCTCCTCACATAAAGATGGATCAAAGGCAAAAATGAGGATAATGACATGTATATAAAGATGATGGAATGAGAGGTTATTAAAGTGGTGGAGTTGAATGGGAGGTTGTATTATTTATGGAGTTGAATGGGAAGTTGGCAAAAATGGTGGAATGATGGAGTTGAATTGGTGGTTATTGTAGAGAATGGAAATTAAATAATAAATAAATAAATAAATAAAGTTGGCTACTTTAAATACAATAAAATAAAAAGAGAAGAGAAATAGTGGAGAATTTACAAGGGAAGACAAATAACATGTACACATTTTTTTACTTTTCTAATATGTATTTTTTCTTTTTAATAAGAGATATTTACAACGGAAAAATACAATAAAATACTACAATTAAAATACAACACAATCATGATATTTTTTTATTTTTAGTAATTATAAAAGATAAAATAAAAAATGAAGAAGGAATGAATATATACATAATATACAATGTACATATAGGTCCCAAAACCCAACATTTACAAATGAGCTCCGATTTTAATGAAACCACTTCCATTGGATAGATAATTTTCTAACTTGAACTTTAAAAGTGAGTTTGGTGAATTTGGTGCTCATACGGATCGGGAATTTGGCTTGGAAGTTGGTCTTTATGGCTTTTTCCCTTTGGGATCTAGGAGCATTTATTTGAGGTAAAATTTGTTTTGTATTTTTGTATTTTTATATACATTGATATGAACATGTTGGAGAAAGAATTAGCCAAAAAGGAGTTGATATGAAATTATTAAAAATATATGTAGTTTTGGGCTATTTACATGTATAGAACTCCTTTATTTTCGCGGCTTTTTATATGTAATTTATTTTGTACAATCTAATATACAATAATTATTGTGTTTTATTTACAAGAGATATTTTGTTAATTTAATGAAGTTATGGACATTTATTTGGGATTTTACTCAGGAATTTTGCTAAGATCAAGATATTAAGATGATGAATCGTGGATTCATCAGTGGTACTGACGCCACCATTACAGTTGCTGAGCCAGAGCACGGTACTGATGCCGCTAGTCCAGATGCCGAGGGTGGTACTGAGGCCACCATTTTCAGTTATGCTAGTCCTGTTGTATTTCCTTCCGTACATGTATCTCAGGACATTTCTGCAAATAAAGGAAAGGGTTTGTTATCTTCAGATCCACATGTGTTGCTTTATGATGTTTGTGTGGATTCTGCTGTTCATGAGAATGCCAGACCCTCTCATAGTCCTTCATCTGAGAAGGACCATGTAGTCCCCTTTCCTAGAGCACTTTATTCAGGTAAGGGGAAGAAAAAAGAAAATAAAAAAAAGAACCATCAGATAGAGTTCAGCCAGCAGATGATAAACAAATTTCACATACAGCTGACTCTATAGGAGGCCTTGGAGCACATACCTCTACTCCAGAGATCACTCAGAGATAGGACCACAGTTAGGAGGAAGAGGCGGAACCATCAATCAGAGATCCATGTGCTTACTCGTGCCACTTGTTTCGCGATTCAGAACCGTCTGCCAGCCAAGAGGCCAGATGTAGGAGCCATGTATGTCAGATGCCACATCCATGAGCAGAGGTTCGACCGCACTCTATTAGACAGCGGCTCTTCGATCAACCTACTTCCGGCAGCCCTTCTTAACCGCTTTGAGTTGGGCCCTCTCCGACAGAGCAGGACGGTCCTTCAGTTTGCCGATCGATCTGTCAAGAGGCCGAAGGGGTTACTGAAGGATGTTGTCGTCACGATTCAGGGCCTGAAATTCCCCGTGGACATCATTGTGTTGGACATGGAGATCCCTGAGTCCGTGACCGATACTCCGATCACTCTAGGACACCCGTTCTTGGCCACAGCCAAGGCCGTGTCCGACCATGATAGCGGGAAGGTGTACTTTCGCATCGAGGGCGAGAGTATACAAATAGAGATGGTCAAGAAGACTAGAACCAGAGATTCATCTTGCTTAGAGCCGACTTCAGATTCAGAGCAGATGATAGAGGCAGGGCGAGACATCCACCAGGACTGCGATTTTGTGATTACAGATGACGAGGAAGTTTGGGAAGATCCAGTCGTACATGCCATCCTCTCACCTTCAGAGTTCACTGACACAGAGATGCTAGCAGAGGAGAGCTTGGAGAGCGCACTCCTGTTCCAAGATACATCTCAGGCAGCAGAGTCGGTTCCCGATCGTGAGGCAGATTTTTGTGAGTCTGATACAGATCCCTCGGAGTCAGATATCGATTGGACAGAGTTTGATGATTTGATACCATGTATGACTTCTACTGAGCCTACATCTAGGGAGGAGGCTGATTCCATGCAGAGCAGAGGCAGTCCAGCAGAGCAGCCTTCACTGGATTCAGATTGTGATCGAGAGTTCTCGTTCTCCCATGGAGATTTGGCAGCATTCACTCAGACTTTTCAGAGGCCAGATCCGCCAGCACGTACTTGTCCAGAGCTGAAGCCGCTACCGTTGTCGCTGAAGTATAGGTTCCTTGCGGGTGAACATGAGATGTACCCAGTCATTATTTTCGCTGATTTGACTGGAGAGCAGGAATCCCGTCTGATGGGGGTTCTTGAAAAGAACCGCAAGGCGATAGGATGGAGTGTAGCTGATCTCCAGGGGATAATCCGGCCGTTGCTCCCACCATATCTATCTCGAGGAGGAGGCAAAGCCGTCGCGTGAGTTCCAGCGGCAGTTGAACCCAAATCTTCGAGATGTTGTCATGAAGGAGATCTCGAAATGGTGGAGCACTGATTTTATCTACCCCATCTCTGACTCCAAGTGGGTCAGTCCATTGCATGTGGTGCCCAAGAAGACAGGCATCACCACAGTTGTCAGTGAGTCTGGAGAGGAGATCGCTACCCGGGTACCCACTTCTTGGTGGGTCTGTGTGGACTACAGACGATTGAACCAGGCCACCAAGAAGGATCATTTCCCCGTGCCCTTTATTGATCAGATTATAGAGAGGCTGGCAGGGAAGAGCCATTATTGTTTCTTGGATGGGTACTCCTGATATAATCAGGTGGCCATCGCGCCCGAGGACCAGGACAAGACCATCTTCACCTGTCCCTTTGGGACATATGCTTTCAGACGCATGCCATTTGGATTGTGCAACGCTCCGGTGACATTCCAGAGATGCATGTTGTCCATCTTTTCGAACATGGTGGGGGGGTGCTTGGAGGTCTTCATGGATGATTTCTCGGTCTACGGCGACGGATTCGATTCTTATCTTGACTGCCTAGACCGAGTCCTTCAGCGATGCATTGAGGTTCACCTTGTGTTGTCTTGGGAGAAGAGTCACTTCATGGTGACTCAGGGGACGGTGCTTGGCCATATCATCTCCAACAGGGGCATGGAGGTTGATCCGGCCAAGGTGGATGTCATTAGAAAACTCAATCCACTGTCCAACTTGCGGTAGTTACGGTCTTTTCTGGGGCACGTCGATTTCTACAGACGCTTCATTCATGATTTTAGTAGGATTTCCCGACCGTTGACTATCTACTCACGAAAGACACCGATTTCCTTGTTGATGATAAGTGTCTATCGTCATTTGAGACTCTCAAGAGTCGTGTTGTAGAGGTTCCTGTTCTCCAGCCACCTGATTGGTCTCTCCCATTCGAGATCATGACGGACACCCTCGATTTTGCCGTGGGGGTCGTGCTGGGACAGAGGAGGGATGGAATCCCCTTTGCTATTTACTACACTAGCCGTACATTAGATGCCACCCAGCGGAACTATACCATCACTGAGAAGGAGATGCTAGCCGTAGTCTTTGCCCTAGATAAGTTTAGATCTTACATCATTATATCTAGAGTGACCATCTATACCGATCATACCGCCATCAGGTACCTCATGGCAAAGAAGGATGCCAAAGTCAGATTGACCAGATAGATCCTTTTACTCTAGGAGTTTGATATAGAGATTAAGGATAAACCTGGAGTCACGAATGTGGTGGCAGATCATCTCTCCCGATTGGAGTATCTTGAGGATTCTGAGCAGATTTAGCCTATTTGTGAGACCCTCCCAGATGAGGTGATCCTTGCTATCGACTCTCTCCCATGGTATGCCGATATTGTGAACTATCTTGTCGCCAAGAAAGTTCCACAAGATTGGCCCAGGCAGAAACTTGAGACCTTCCTCGCGAAGGCCAAGTTTTACCATTGGGAGGATCCCGTCCTTTATCATGAGGGAGGGGATAATATCTGGCGTCGGTGCATTCCTCAGGAGGAGCAGCACATCGTCCTTACTTACTGCCACAAGCTTGAGGCAGGAGGACATTACTCTAGGAGGAGAACGACACAGAAAGTGCTACAATCCGGCCTACGGTGGCCTACTCTCTTCAAGGACTCCGATGAGTTCGTGAAGAGGTGTACTGAATGTCAGAGAATGGGCACTTGTGGACAGCGTGATATGATGTCGATGTAGCCCATACACTTCTGTGAGGTTTTTGACGCATGGGGCATCGATTTCATGGGTCCATTCCCTAGGAGTCAGTGATTTGAGTACATTCTGTTGGACGTGGATTATGTGAGTCGTTGGGTTGAGGTCATCCCTGTCCGAATCGCAGATGCTAGAACTGTTTGCAGATTTTTGAGGAAGAACATCATTTCACGGTTCGGGGTACCTCGAGTATTGATATCTGACGGGGGGTCTCATTTCGTCAATGACAAGGTAAAGGCCCTTGCTAACGAGTTCAGCATAGACCATCGAGTTGCCACTCCATACCACCCTCAGACGAATGGTCTTGCTAAAGTGTCGAACAGGAAGATCAAAACTATATTGCAGAAAGTCGTCCGCCCTGACCGAAAGGATTGGTCACAGCTTTTGGACTCGGTCTTGTGGGCATATATGACGTCTTTCAAGACTCCTTTGGGTACATCTCCCTTTCACCTCGTTTATGGCAAGCCCTGCCATTTACCTGTTGAGCTGAGACATAGGTCACTTTGGGCTATTATTGATATACTTTTGGATCCAGAGAGTGTAGGAGATCAGAGGAGGGTAGAGTTAGCAGCCATGGAGGAGCTTCGTGATACTGCCTTTTCAAACAACCTACATTATAAGGAGAGAGTGAAAGAGTGGCATGATTCTCATATCAGCCACAAGCAGTTTGAGCTAGGACAGAGAGTATGGTTGTTTGATGCTAGGCTTCGTTTATTTCCAGGGAATCTATAGAGCAAATGGAAGGGACCCTATTTGGTTAGAAAGGTACATGACAATAAGAGTATTGATATATATGAGTTGTCTTATGATGTTACCTTTCGTGTTAACGGCCAGCGGCTCAAGCCATATCTAGATCATGAGTCGCAGGTTGTTGATGTTGCCCCGATTCACTTTGCGTGAGATGTGGTCTCTTGACTCACATCTATTGCATCTCAGGCCTGATTATCACTGTTCTTCCGACGTGTATAGATCCAGTTGTCCATATCACTATATTCTTTAGTCCCACACCCCTTTCTCATCTTATGATTATGCTATACTTAGGGTGCACTTTACCCTAAGTATAGGGGGGTGTAGGACTCTCGGGTATTCTATTGATTCTTCCTACCTCTGTTTTGCTTCCTATACTTAGGGATATTTTACTCTAAGTATGGGGGGGGGGGGTAGACCCTGTACATCCTTTCACTCGGAGTTCCCTACATGTACAACTTGCTATACTTGGATTACTTAGCTTGCTATACTTAGATTACTTGATCCTAAGTATAGGGGGAAACACCGAGTCCTCTTCATTCTATTCTTTGATTCATCTTTGTATATACCATTCCTTTTCACTTCCCTATACTAAGCGCGAGTTATGTCTTCTTCATCGCTCTTGATCACTCTGAGGACATCGTTCGAGCTAAGTATAGGGGGGTGTCATATATATGTTATATATACTTTAGCCATAACTCGTACTTTGTGTGAGTGTGTTAATAAATAAAATGACTAAAACCCCATAAAAATTAAAAATTTCCATGTACATAAAATTCTTCTTGCACATACCTATTTATTTATAAAAATTATTTTTGTAAAAATGATTGTAAAAATGATTTGTGTAAATAGTTTGTAAATATTTTTCATATCAAAATTATGTATATAGTACAAAATTTTTGTAAAATGTTTGAAAATCAAAAAGTTTGCAAAAACCTTGTGTAACTTTTTGTAAATATTTTGCAAAACTTCGCATTCATGCATACAATCGTGCTTTCAAACATTTTTCAAAAATTTTGCACAATTGTAAAAAATTGTAAAATTGCATCTTTGTAAATACTTGCACAGTTTTTCCAAATCATAGTTGACATTTAAACTGGTCTGGAACTAAATTGACAAATGGAGCTTGGTTAAGACCTTAATCCACCTAATCATTAGAGGAACCTTATAGGGCTTAGGATTAAGACTTTTCAGGTCCTTTGGGACATAATTCTTTGAGTCCACTAGGCTATGAGCATATGTCGTCTTGATGAGCCTAAGTAGAGCACTTAACAACACACGCATGACTCTCAGAGACAATGGCTTTACTTGCACCAACACTTTACACATAGCTCTCCACGGATGAGGTGGTGAGGAGGCATTTTCCTTTGGCTAGGGGTAGCATATGCGGGTAGTACTTCTAGGCGGAACCTCTCTTCTTCTTATAGTGAAGGAAGTGCGTCTCAACTTGGTCCGGTGGTTTTGAAGTCTAAAGACAGGAGTTGTGGGTTGCAATAAAGCTTCAAAAGAGGGATAGTCTACTGGCTCAAGAGGAAAAACTCCTTTTGTATATATGTTGCACCATGTAGATATGTTGTACATATGCACAAAAAAATATGTGCAAAAAGGAAAACTCCAAAAAAGTGGAGGGTCGGATTGAAAATTTAATAATCCCACCGGAGTGTATATAGTCAAATAAAGCAAAGCTTATGTTACTCATGACCATCTCATGAAGCTTGCAGCGGGAGACTCAGCTACACTGGCTAGAGCTTCCAAGGATACATGGCTACACTGGTCATGGTCCACTCTCTTCTTTCCCCTCTTCTTGAGCCGGTTGCACTTGAACTTAGAAGGGAATACCCCTCTTCTCGAGGAAAGAGTTGCTAGACCGAGGCATTAGAGTTACCAGGTTGAGGGAGGTTGTTTCTTTGTCACTTCTGAGGTGGGGAGCTACAAATCACTTACACAGTACAAGGAAAGATTCATGGTCATTAGAGTTTGTGTATGTAGACTTGTTCTGATATGGTTTATTGAAGAGTCTTGACCATAGATTGGTGGAACTTAGAGGCTATTAAGTTTTAAGCTTAAGTCCAAATAAGGTTCCGACAAATGAATAATCTAAAGGTCTGACTGAGCTCCATATTTCAATTTAATTAAGGAAAGTTTAATAATCAACCTTGATTTTCTCTCTTTTTCTTTCTCTTTTGCACTTCTTTTGCAAATAAGTGTTTGCTAAGGGACTAGCAAAAGTAAAAGTATAGGGGGGTGATGAATCGCCATTCATCACTCTTTATTCCTTTATTTTTGCTAGAAACCTTGGTAAAAGGCCTTGTAATTAGTTGTAAATACAATAAAATATCACAATGCATGCTCCAAGTAAAAAGCCATAATTAGCATGATTTTGTGTAAAGAAAAAGAGGGAAATATTAGAGGAAATATTGAGTGAACCAAACCCAAGGGAGGGCTCAATATGGGTCTGACCGCAAAATGAAACAAGTAGAGAGAGATAAGGTGACTCATCCTTGTACATAAACCCCCTCTTAGTATACATATTTTATTTTTATAAAATAAAAATGTTTATGTTTCCCTCACAATGTGTACATATTTATAAAAATAAAATAAAAATGAGAAAAAGGAAAATAAAACAAAAATAAATTCTCTCTCTTCCCCTTGTATATACCATGTACATAGGTACCTATATATATATATATTTATTTTACCTTTGTAAATAATTAATAAAAATCAAATAAAAATTATTTCGAATCCCATCTTTTATGTTGCAAATAAATAAAATATAAAATAGGGATAATTATACAAAAATAAAAATAAAAAATACATATGTAAATATACAAGCATATTATAATAATATAATGTATATACATAATTTATTTTTCAAAAAAATAAATAAAATTCACTAAAAAATACTTTGAAAAATAATAAACATTTTTTATGTTGTAAATATTTTTAAATAAAATCATTTATTATTTTTAAATGAATTTATATATAAATTAGGGCTGGGAATTTTCTGATTGGTCCACGGGGGATTGTTGACCCCCGACCAACTCTCCCCCGTGGACCTCTTCTTCGTGGACCCGATCATTGACCCAATTTCACTGACTTTTCTCGGATCGGTCCGCCACCCATTACCTCGAACCCCGGGCTCCGATTGACCAGCATACATCCAAGATTCACGCCCGGCATCTTTCCTAGGTTTCCGAGCTCCAAGATTTGCTGCCCGACCCCGTCTTTGCCGGACCCTTGTCACTATTTAGCTCAGCTCCGCCGCACATTTCTCTCCACCTTCGGCCACCGTTTCAGACACTGTGACCTCTACCTTCTTGCATTGAGTGACAACAATCCATAGGAGGTGTTGCAGCGAGGATTGAAGCGCCCTAGCCCCAGGTCCGGCGGTCTTCGCCGCCGAGCTCCGCCACCGGCGAGCACGAGCCTCTGGAGGCATCGCTCCATCTAGGCAAGGACCCCAGGAGGACACCCACCTCCAGCACAGACGTCCGCGATCATCAGGTAGCCTCGAAATCATCTAGGTTAGCCTCCATTTCCATTTTGCGATTTTGCGCCGCCGGACTTCGCCGGCCATTTCGCTCCGCTCCAATCAGCGTTCTGCCCATCCGACCCTCGTATCACCTTCATGAGACTTCGCCACATCTTCTACACCCCACCGATCACCTTGGTTCACCCCGGAACCAAGAATAGGTCTCCTCTGCCGCCTCGCCGGAGACCCCCGCTCCGCCTCACCAGACCACCTACTTCACCCATAACCGGGTCGAGACACTTTGCCCTTGACCTAGGATTTGTTCTGTGCAGGTTTGCAGGTCAAAGGACCCCATCTGGGGGTCCAACTGGTTCAGGCAATGGAGCTCCAAGCCTTCATCGTCGCCGGAGCGTCTCCGATGTCTCCGGCCCCATCTGAGCTACCTAGCCGCTGCGGAACGTCGTCAGGAGCATTTCGCCCAATCTAGCAGCATCAGAGGAGCCCTTCACCACACGTATTGGGCCGGTGAAACTCGTCGGCGACCTGTTCTTGGAGGATCTCCAGCCACCGTCCGATCGAGCTCCAGGTCCAGTTTTGATCTTGGCCATCCGTTCGCGAGAGCCCTCCACCATTAGATCCATCTGATGGGTTGCATCTGGAGCGATGATCGACCCGAAGGGACGTCATCAGCTCTCAGCCATCCGATCTTCCACGTGGTGTCTCCTTCTACCGTTGATCATTAATAACAAAGGTAATTTGCACTTAGGCCCTCCTCAGTTTTTATATTTCAGTTTAGTCCTGTAAATACGTGTCGTAGTTGTCTTTATTTTGGAGAAATTGCATTCAGGACCCTACGCTTGTTTTATTTGCAAATCAGTCCCTCCGTATGTGGAGCGCGTGCATCGACACGTGACTTGTGGGTTAATTGCATGTTTTTCCCTAGATTTTCTTGCTGTTATGGTTTGATCTTTTATAAATAAAAATGACATCCATACCCCTCTGTGTCTGAATCACGTGCTTCCCACGTGTATATCTAGGCTTTTTGCAAGTTTAGATCTGCATTTTAATACGTGTTTTCATTTGGCCCCTAGAACTATATTTTCTTGCACTTAGGTCCTTGTGTGTTGTGTGTCTTGCATTGGTTGAATAAAATATCAAATAAACTCCAAATCAAGTGAAATTTGGATGCATGGCTCCTGCCACTGTGTAAAAATTTCACTAATTTTTGGGACATTTTTATCGCTTTTTATTATTTTTAAAAAATCAAAAACCTTAATTTTTTCTACTGTTTGGAAAAGAAAATCAACTAAAAATATAAAAACTTTTCTAAAAATTCTAAAAAAATTAGGAATTGTTTTTTTGTTGTTGTTGAGTTTCTATTCAATTTTCGTGTCATTTGGATTTATAAAACTCCTAAAAATCAGACAACCCTAAAAATCTTACAACAATTCTTAAAAATTCTATAAAATTCAAAAAAATGCAAACTCTTTTTCTATAGATTAGTTTTTGTATCTAGTTTTTTTTATAAAAATTGTCTCCAGATTTTTGGAGGCTAATTGGATATTTTTGATTAGCCTTTCAAGTCTGGCTACACATTGATTCACTGTTTTTCCCTTTCTTGATTTTTATAAATTCAATTAAAAATTTAAAAAACCTTGAGAAAATTATCAAAAACACGTAAAAATATAAAAAACACAAAAACTATTTTATTTGAATTTCTGAGCCTTTTTGAGTGTTTAATAAATTGTTAAATTTGCTCTTTTTATCCTTGTTCTTATATTTCCTTTATAATTAAAAACACAACAAAATTAAAAATACATAAAATCCACGAAAAATATATATTTCTTCCTTTTATTTTTTAGACTACTTCGTAGGTCGATCCGGCCAATCTGTGCTCCTTGAGTTTGACCCTGGTCGCTATACCAGGTTAAATAAATAGCGAAGACCACTATTCGTGTTTTATCGATTTATCCTTGATTTGGTGGTCTCTTTTTCTTGTTGAGTCCGATATGCGAGATCCGGGTTGCAATGACCCTTGATTGATTTTATCCCTACTCGGATGTTATGGGGTTCTCGGCTCATCAGTGAGTGCTCCCATTCATTTTAAAGTGTCCACTTGGACCACTACTACTAGGACCAGGCGTTGGGATTGCACCAAAAAAAGGTTTCTGCATCGTAAATGCTACAAGTATGGGTGTATAAGGTATAATAGATACTCAAAAAAGGCACACCCCGGTGTATTCCCAGAAAAACAAGTGCAGATGACTCCAACTTCTCTTGACGGACGCACTGATCAACACCAAAAATATGTGTTGAGTTAATAAGGTACTCGAGCGGATCCTTGTTCCAATGAGAGGGAGAAAAAAAGACATAATCCTAAGCCGTCCATCAACTGGCATGCCACCTATACCTCTAAGTCTGACAACTAAGAGACAGTGGATTGGACACAATATCTGATTTATTCCCTAAAGTTGAGGATTGGGTCCTTAGGAGAATTTCTTGGACTGAGACCTTGCGTGACGTTGTGATTCTACTCTCGTGATCAACACTTAGTCATATCCTTATCCTATATGTATACAAGAGAGAGTCTGGAAAAATTAAAAAAATTGGATACCTCTTGATTAAGGCTGGGTTGAGCTTTGAAATTTTGGATCTCTAAAACTGGAGTTCTTTAACGGATCAGATCCTATACGCACATGCACAAGGGAATTAATCCAGCTCATTCACTCATGGACGAGCATAGTTTAAGTATAGGGGGTGATGAAACTCGAATTCATCATCTTAATTTGTTATATTAACCCCCTTTCTTAAATCAATGTCGATAAAAACTAGATTAAAAGTTGTATTTATCCGAGTCTTGAAATAATAAAAAATAAAAAAAATAATAAAACTAAAAATTGTAGTGTTTTTATACCCTTAAAAACACCCACAAAAATATTTCTCCCTTCATTTGACCTCATTTCCAATTTTTGGTCGACATGAAGCTTGTAGATCTCACTGAGATATACAACTTTCATGTTTTGAGTTTTTTCAAATTTGACCTTTTTCTCCTCCCTTTTCATGCATCTTCGTCTGAGTAACCTGATTGGGCCATGCGGCTCTTTCTGGTTGAGCAACGTGGCCTGCATCTTTGCTTGCTACGCGCCCTCCAACCGTCATCGTATGATTTTCTTCTTCCCCTTCAATCTCGGTCGCTGGTCTGCGCCTCATCCTCATCCCTCCGATTCATTTCCAGATCAAATCTCATCCCTTTGCTTCCACCTTTCTCCCATCTTGCCACGTGTCTCTCCCATCATTGCCTGATCTTCTCCATTTCGCTCTCATCTCAGCCATTGGCTCCCGCTAGGATTCTCCACCCTTCGATCGTCCCTTACACTGCATCACAACCATTTATTTGCGCCTGCATATCCTGGAGACACATGTCACTCTTCACAGCCATCGATGGTGGCTTCATCGATCTGATCGAGAGCGATCTTTAGCACCCTTCTCCTGACCATTGGATCACATGATCCAACGGTCATGAACCCGTCTCCTACCTCCGGCCCCCTCTCTCCCACATCTTCCACCTCACGCACCTATCACACCCTTCCCATTTTTGCGACCTCCTCAGCCACCCTCGCCACTCTCCGACCAGGCCACGACGAAGCTCGTTCCTCCATGATCCTCTCAGGGACTCACTCGATCCATATCAATCTCGCCTTCGCTCCACATCTTCCATGCAATCCACGTCGCCCTTCATATGAACCATGACCTCCCTTCTTCAAATACTCCCTCGTCGTTGCATTTCTTCCCTGTTCACCTGTATGTGGGTCTTGGAATAACTCCTCTCCAACTCCCCATGACAGGGGGTGGTCAGACGACTCCGATGTCGACCCAAAACCATGGTATCTATGCTTCAGCCGCTCCGCATCAGGGAGCTGCTCCGCGTGGCTGAAGGAGTCCAACGATGACTAGAGCCTCTTCTAGAAACCAGAGTACATGCCCTATGTCCGCCATTTCTCGAGGTAAGCTCCTCTGATCCTTCTTTGTATTTTCCTTTAATGTATCATATTTTATTAGGCTGCTCATCGCATCTTCCTCCTCCATTAATCATCGTGATGGCAACGCTTAGCCTTCACCTCCTTCACATACCACTTCGCTCATCGTCTCCTCTCTGCCTAGCATCCACTTCGTTGTCCATCTCCTCTCTGCCTCGCTGGAGAGGAAGCTCTGATCTCCCATACTCTCATCCGCCTGAGACTTCATCCCACTCACTTCCCCCCTTGCACCTGTGCTTCAGCTATTTGGACTAACTTTGGAGGAGGTAAAATCTTTCAGTGGCCAGAGCATCGCCGGCGAGGACTTCTCAAGCATCGCCTCCGGCGTATAGGCATGACCACTCTCCTCTAGGTAGCTCAGCTGAGTTGTTGTGCTTCCATGTTGATCTCCAACCATCCAAGAGTAGCCAAAGATTTCCATAGAGCCTGAGAGATGGTGACGGAGCTGCAACAACGTCGTGGGAGATCCGATCCTACCCCCATCCGCAAATGAGGAAGAACGTACAGTTACCATTGGATGGCACCCTCCCAGTGCTCATCCAACGGTCTAGAGTGAGCCACGTCACCTCCCCGCCTTCGTACAACCATCATCCGATCTGTACGATCGTATGGTCTACAGAGGTCTATGTCGCCAGCTCGGAACGTCAACAACATGCCTATAGGTTCGACACATCCGATCCTCAACAGAGCTTCGCCAGGTGATGCGTGGCCGGAGCCACATCCGAGCCTCCATCGACTACTGCACCTCGCCCCATGTGTTCAGTCACGTGCGGGCGGAAATATTTGCTGGGAGGTCCCTCAACCTTCTTCAAATTGCATTCATGTCCTGCCATCACGTGATACCCACGCTCGCCTGGGGTAAATTGCAACCAACTCCCTACATATTTTAATAATTGCAATTTTACCCTTGTGCATGTGGGAAATTTATAAGGAAGGCCCTGCACTTTATTTTATTTACATTTTAATCCTTCCAGGGACCTTTTTGTAGTAGTTTCCCTATTTATTTTGCATGTTTTCTTACGTTTATGCTCCCAAATTCTTTTGTGAATATCTTGAGCATCTGAGCTCTGTTTGTGTTTATTTCAGTTGCATTTCGAAGCTCGTTTTATTATCTTTATAATGGCATGGTTGATATCTGCTTTGGCACTTTTGATTTTGTTGATAAATTCTAATCACATAGTGTCACTTGCTCAATGTTTTTATGCCATTAAGTAATTTGTCAATTAAAATGGCTTCATGAGCTCTTTTGGAAATTAAGAACTTATTGATTTCTCTTTGATACTACTTAATTAGGACTTAGTTACATATCTCCTCACTTTCATATGCCTGAATGTAAAAAAAATAAAACAAAAAAAGAATCCGCATGTGTTTGCATTGTTTATATATCTGTGTGCATTGACCTATGAATTTGCATATTTAACACTTAACCTAAATAATATTAGTCTAGATTCATACTTAAGAGGCTTGTGTCCTTGAGTTCGACCTTGGGCTTTCCCAAGTAAAATAAAAATTAACCGCTTTGTTTTAATCGATGAATTTTCAAGTGGGTTTTGATAAATCCAATTTTGTGCGATTGTAACGAACAAATTTGTTTTGATCATTAATTCTGTTAAATTAAGAGGGCAAATTTTCAGATTTATCAACCATTAAGTTTTATATTAATGTAAGGTTGAATAAACTCAATAAGCTCCCCGAATAACTAGTTGTTAATGATAAATCAAAATAGAGAAACTAAAGAGCACAAAGAGAGCTTTCAGATGACACCAATTTCATGACAATATGATATATGGTTCACAAGTTACTAAAGAGATAACACATGGCATGCATGCAATAAAACTATAAAATTCTATTACAAACAGGTCCAAATTGGACTAAATAATAATTACAAAAGCCATTGTGGTGTGAATATAAATTAACCATGTACGGAGGGGAATACCATTAAATTGAAGATATTGGAGGGGTGATTATGCAAATTCCCCCCTTACATGCTCACGACGCATGACTAGGCTAGGCTCGGATCTGTCTCAGGTAATATGAGTCATGATTGGACACCTTAACAGTGGCTCGGCTCTCCCGAGTCTTAGGTAACGAAGCGATGGTTCAACTAGTGGAGTGGCACGCTAACAACTGTTTGATTAAGCCCAACTTAGGAAGATCCAATGGATACTGATCTTTCTCCTTAGATGAGCTCCTTCGCATGCGTGGAGGTGGGCCTGGGCTCCGATGACTGTCACAATCCTCTTCCATGCTTTAATATCATCGGTGAAAATCTAAGAGACTCGCTGATCATTTGGTGAAGTCGATGGTATCATGAAGAAGCTCTGATATTGTCTAGGTTGCCCTGTCGATGTAAGATCGTCGGAAATAAAGAGCTTGAACAATCCTCCATTCATTGTTTGATCATTGAAGTCCAATATGCACATGAGAATGTTAGCTAACAAAACCCAAGCAGAAACACCTCTAATGAAATGAAATGGGAGTTTCTACTGATGTGAAGGAAGAAAACCCTAGTGGGTTCTCCAGATTGTGCAAGCACGGAGGATGGTCGGCCTGAACACAATGATGTAGAAATGGAGAGAATACAAGGATGAGTGCACATGAAATAATGATGATCAGTGAAGGAGTGTATCAGAAGATGGTATTATTATGAGATACATGAGTATAATAAAAATAGAGAAGTCAACGAAGGACCAAAATATAAGTGTTTACCTAGACGAATGTAAGGATGATTAATTGGGATTAATAGAGATGATTGAACATGCCTGAAATTGGAGCAACAGATGCTCCATTCTTTACTTGTAGGACCTAAGGCTATAGGACCACAACTCTAACAACTTATAAGCTATAACTCATCGGGGAAGACGAGGATCTCGTTGGAGGAATAAACATTATAATCACTCAATCTCACTCTCAATCTCTGTCACAGATGGAATGGGGAGAACTTAGAGCTACCTCACATGAAAGTGGATGGTGGTTGCGTACAACGGAGGCAAGAATTTTGAAGGTGAATGTGGTTTTTAGAGGAGGTTGTAGGTGGTGGTTTTAAGCACCTCTAACCGACAAGGAGTTTAGGACTAGATAGGGATAAGGGTTGGCGTGAAAGAGGGTGTTTAGGAGAAGAGAAAGGTGGCAGAGGTTGACGGAGATGTCACCGGAGATGGTTGGGAAAAAAGTAGGAATTTGGGCAGTTGGCGACTTGCGTCGTTTCGCAGAGGTGGACATGGGAGATTGAATATGACCTAAGGTTGTTGGATTGAAATCCAATGGCCCACATTTGAGTGTACAAGGGAGGATTAGGTCCATCTGATCAAATGTCAGATAATCCTTGATGAAGGCGAATGGATTAGTAAAAGAGGGCCACATGGAGCGCCAGGATTTGGCCACTTGGTCCAATAAAAATCTGAAGAAAGGAATAATTACATAAAAAAATCAAAAAGAAATAACTAAAGCAAAATCAGAAAAAATGTTCAACATCAAACTTGTAGATCTCAATGATACCTACAATTTCATGTAGAACTTAAAGAGAAAATACACCATATATATAGTTAATATTTTTACAAGTAATTTAAAGTATTAGTTATTTACATTATTTTTTTTCTTATTTTTTGAAATTTTAATTTATAAATTATGTTAAATTAATTATGTACAATATTATACTAATTTTTATTTGATTTTTTCGCAATATAATAAACACATAAAATTGATGTACAATAATAGGGATAATAATATGTAGTAATTAGAGTTAATTATATACAACACAATACAAATTAATCCATGTTAATTGTGAATTTTTTTACTAGTTTTCTTAAGCTAAAGAGATAATATAGATAAATAAAGTAGATGGATATGGGATTCATCGCCTCCTATACTTATGCTAAGCTCGTGCTTGAGTTAAAACATAAAGAATGAATTAGAAAATTAATGAGTTAATGAATTCTGTAACATATGCATATGCAAAGACAAGGCTTGATCAATCCGGAACAGTTGGTTTTAGAGATATTACGACTCTAGCTGAACCATATTCTAGTCAAAAGGAATTCAACTCCTCTAGTCATCAGACTCTCAAAGTTTGTATATATATGTATATACATACATACATATATATATATATATATATATATATATATGAGTAGATTATAGAGAGATGAATAGCTTAAAGAGCAGAAAAATGAGCAAGTTAAAGAGCGGGTCAAACAAAAGAACAGATAAATATAACAAACATTATGACAGTGACAAACCCAATTTTTGCCCTCTTAATAGCGTGGCATTAACACTCGGATGTAATTCACGTCAGGCTAAATTGGGATTTATCAAAAACCGATGTGATTAGTCTATCAATTAAATGTAAGAGATCGATTTTATTTTACTCAGGCAAGCTCAAGGTCGAACTCAGGGACACAAGCCTCTCAAATATCTATTTAGACTCGTAGTACTGATATTAAGCGATAAATAAAGAACTCATAGATCAAAATGCACAAGGCCACATGATGCAAGGATACATGGGGACATTTTATTGTTTGATTTTTAAAATGCAACACAATACAAGTGTAAAGTTATGTGCATATGCCCTAATTAGATAACATCAATGAGAAATTAATGAGTGATCATTTTCAGAATCAATTTACGAAGTAAACTTCATTGACAAATTAATCAATCACATCACAATGATTACACAGATGACACCATATAATTAGAATTAATCATATGGATTCTATGTGTCAAATCAGAAAACCGATCATGTTAATGAGTAGATGATGAATCCACGTTTCATCATCTTTATTCTGTCATTTTTGCCTTAAAAACCCTAGTAAATGCGTCTAAATAGGCTTAATTTAGGAATTTTAGCATTCATGCATCATTGTGTAAATAGTGTATAAAATGCGGTTTTTAAAGCCAAAATTATAGAATAAAGAAAAGAAAAGAAAAAGAATAAAATATTATAAATATTTTATGACCCAAAACCCCGAGACCTAGGCATCTCGATGACTAGGTCGACAAAGAATACAGTAGGGGGAGATAAGGGCCAAAATACAATAAAAATACCTTTTATTTAACCCATTATTTATTCATTTTGGGACCTATTTTTGGTTCCACTTTTTATACCTCAAATAAAGAAACTTAGTACATGAAAATTGTAGAAAATTAAATAAAGAAAAATACAAAATTGATTTCACCCAAAAATAATATACAGATAAAAAGTTATGATCTGAATAAAATTCCGGAATCCCAACTTCCGAGACCCGTATCTCTCAAAAATTCAAAACGCGTCAAACTCACCTTTAATTGTATATAATTTTAAATAAGCTATTTAATGAAGGTGGTTTCGCATTTGGCGGAGCTATGGTTTGAAAGTTGAGTTTTGGTCCCTATTGTATACTTGTACATATTAAAATATTCATTTTATTAATTATTCATTATTTTTATAATTTCTTATTTTTATAATTTTGTAAATATTTTTTATAATATGTGTGTGTATTAAAACAGGAATAAAAACACAAAGAAAACATAAAAATAAAATACTTGTATTCAATACCAAGATGAATTACCTATACTTATACCTATATAAATACTACTTCTATTTATTTACTTGTACAAAATACATCATAAAAATAAAATAAGAATATATTAAAGTGCATAAAAATGAGTTATAAATTTATAAAATAATAAATTAAAATAAAAAAAATTTAAATACATAAAATAAAAATAAAATAATAAAATGTATAGATAAATATACCTATATAAGCCTAAAAAGGCTTGTTATTTTTGACCTCGAAAAAATAAATAAAAATCGTAATAAAATACTTTATAAAATAATAAACGTTTTTCATTTAATAACAAAAAATAATAAAATCATTTACTAATTTAAAATATTTTTTTAAAAAAAGTTTTTAGAGGATTTTCCTGGTTGGTCCACGTGGACCAACCATGTGAGTCTGACAGTTGACCACAGGTCAATTGTCTGACTCCCCCTTCGGGCTGTGTCAGAACTGCATTTTTTTGCCATGTTTGACCTTTTTTCGAGGGCGTGCCTTGCACTATCTCGTGATGCATCCTTCTTCACTTTTGTGCCTCGTTCAATGATCTTACACGCCTAAGCTTCACCTTGAGGAATGGATTCATGATACGCTCTTCTTCGATCTTCGATCCCCTGCGCCACTCGTTCAAAAACAATCCCCTCCACCTCCTTTAAACTTTGAACCCTCTTCTACCCTCGTTTAACCTCGCCTTGGAGCCCTGGATCGACTCCCGTGACAGGGGAGCCTCCAGCTCCATCGCACGAGGCTAGGCGAAGGCCGGAGCGGCGCTTCCACCCCATCTCCGGCCAAGCTTGGCCGTGAGGTCCACCTTGGGTCTTTAAACCTTGAGGTATCATTTTATTCTGTTTTTCTTGTATTTTTTGTTCCCCGTATCATTATCATCCATCTCCCACCTTCCATTTGCTTGAGATTCATCCAGCTCACCTCCGCCATCATCTCGCCGGAGCTTGCTCCAGCGAGCTCCTCCCTCGCCATTTTTCGCCTTCTTCTGCTGGTAGGTGGGGCGAGGCACTTTGCCCTCGCCTCCCTTGACATTTTTGCAGGTCGCAAGAGGACAAGGATCCCATTGAGGGGGAGATTTTGGAAAAGCGTGGTACCTAGACTTCATCTCTTTCTCAAACTCCGTTGCGGAGCACCGAGGCTCGTCGAGCCATTTTGGCTCCGTCGGCGTATCAGGAACACTTCCAAGCAGTGTTGGACACCTTTTGCGGCCAAGACGGTGGCCGGAGCAATGCCAGTGCGCCAATCGAAGTTCGTGAGGGGCGGAGCTCATCCCTGTTCTTGCAGGGGAGGTCTCCGCCGTCCGATCGAGCTCTGATTCCAGAAGAAGCAGCCATCGTTGGATCAGAAGAACCACACCCGTCCATCATCTGGGGATAATTTAATCTCGGCCGTGCTAATCGAAGGGGTATCGTCGCGTCGTATGCTGACACGTGTATAAGTGGAGCGCGTTGCACCGTTGGATCGCACAGTGCCCTGGGTATTTTGCTCTTTTTCACCCAGCTGTTTTTGTATTTAC
This sequence comes from Ottelia alismoides, assembly GCA_037367405.1. Classification (NCBI taxonomy): domain Eukaryota; kingdom Viridiplantae; phylum Streptophyta; class Magnoliopsida; order Alismatales; family Hydrocharitaceae; genus Ottelia; species Ottelia alismoides. Next base: position 731,379 of record JAZKJV010000010.1, read on the forward strand.
GAACTAGTATTTAAACATTCATTGACTGCATTATAATTTTTGTAATATTTATCAAAAGCCCCTCGGACTTTCTAAAATCTCATTCACGCCCTTGCCAGCGAAGCGTACGTGCGTGAGCACGTGTGCTTGGCTATTTTGCATCCAAGGGTCCGTTGTTTCGTGCATTTCTTGTTAGTAGTAAAATATTTCTGTAACATGTTAATTTTCTGGCATTTTTGCACATTAAGTCCCCGAAGTTTTGATAATTGCGTACATGCCCCTGCCAGGCGCGCGTGCCTACGCACGTGGGTTTGGCATTTTTACAGGCGTGTCCCTGGCATTTTGGATATTTGCAATAGGTCTTGGAATTTGTTTAATGCGTTATAAATTTTGTGGAAAATTGCATGTTAGCCACTGAACTTCTGGATATTTCCATTTATACCCCTACCAATAATGTATTTTCTCTTTGTTGCTTCTATTTATTTCATGCGTCCATAATTTTTAAAAATCACCAACAAATCAAGTTAAGACCCTTTTAGTTGATCTTGCACGCCAACTTTTTATTTTGCATTTTTATTGCATTTTAATATTTATAAAAATTCAAAACATGCATTTTCAGCACTATTTGCATTAGAAAATACATAAAAATTATAAAACGTTTTGAAAAATTCCAAAAAAATATATTTCATGTGTTTTTTGTGTCTTTGACTCCAGACCAAAAATCACTAAAAAATACAAAAGAAAACTCCTAAAAATTACAAAACTCTAAAAACATTTATAAAAATATTTTAAATTCCTAAAATTATAATCTCTATTTTCAAATTTTCTTTATTTTATTATCTTCAAGTTAAAATTATTTTAAGAAATTTTGGCACTGTTTAATATTTTTCATCCTCATCTTAATTTCGGCCAGTAATTTTTATCCACTGTTTTCGGTATTTTTGACTTTAAAAATACCAAAAAATAGGAAAAATATAGAAAAATCACAAAAATATTAAAAAATATAAAAATCACAAAAACATTTTGTTTCTTGTATTTTGAGTATTTTTCTCTATTTTCATCTCTCTTATCTCTAGTGTATATATATATATGTTCCTTATATATATTACATCTTTATTAGAAAGAAAAAGAAAAAACAAAAATATAAAATAGAAAAAGAAAATATAAAATCAGAAAATTAAAAATCAAAATATAAAAATATAAAATCAAAATAATCAATATATAAAATTAAAAACCCACAAAAACATAGCATAGATAGACATTTGATCACATTCACTTTTTGTGCAATTTTAACCCGTTCTACCTGTCTGCTCCCTATGTTCAACCTCTACACATACTTGCACCTATACACATCTTTGTTGTAGAGTTATAATAAATTTTAACTCCGCATATTTACTTTCATTGCTTGGATTACTTGTTGTGGGTTAATTGTTGTTTGAATTTCGAATTTCGAGTGAGGTCAACTCAACGACTGTTGATTCACCTTGTGAATCGACACGGACCTCCCGATTTTCAGCTTCGACAGTAGATAAGGAAGCAAGCTTCAAAATGAAACTGAAATCAACTAAACCAGAGCTCCGATGCTCAAGATATTTACAAAAGAGCCTAGGGACATAAACACAAAGAAAATATGCAAAATAAATAGATACATCACTAAATGTAAATAAAATTAGTCGCGAGGCCTTCCTTATAATTTTCCCACACGCACATGGGCTAAATTACAGTTATTGAAACCCGGAGGGGGTCGGTTCAATTAACCCCAGGCACACATGGTATGCACATGATATGAGGACCTATTTGCAAATTGGAGAAGCTGGCGATCCCCCTATAAATTTCCCAACCCTCACGTGACCAAGGCATGTGGGGATAGGTTCGAATGTCGGTGCAAGCTCGGGGTGAGGTTTGGGACACGTGTCGTCCGCTAGAGCCTGAGGCTCGACGGAGAGGGCTCGGGGCGGACGTGTGGCTCTACTGGACCGCTCGATCATAGATATCGGACGACCGCTGTACTTGCTAGGGGTATTGACGTGACTGGATCGAGGCTATTGGATGAACATCGAGAGGGTGCCATCCAAAGGCACTTGTACGATCTAGGAGACTCATCCTCCTCCGCGCCTGGCGGCGCATTCATGACTCCGACGACGTTGTAGTAGCTCCACCACCATCTTCTGCTCTCAATGAAGCTCCAATAAGGATTTGGGAAGGGAGGAGATCAACTTTGAAGCATAGAGAAGGCACACGAATGTCTGGAGGAGGCCATCGATGTCCCCTCGTCGGAGGTGGAGCTTGAGAAATCCGCTCCGATGAAACTTTGGCCATTGAGCCATATAGTTCATGCAATGTTAGTAGATAGCTGAAGCAACTGTGCATGGGAGTTGTGAGTGAGATGGGGTTCCATGCGAGCGGCATGAAGGGGAACCTGAGCTCCGTCTCTAGCGAAGCAGAGAGGAGGTGGAGCGATGGTGTTCAGACGATGAAGAAACAGAGAAGGGCAAGCGGAGGTTTACGCGAAGACGAGTGATGAGTGAGGAAGTGAGTGGGATGATGGATTGAAGGATATAGTGTGTGGAAATGCCTAATTAAATCAAATAAACCAGAAGAAAAATGCACGAAAGATCAATGAAGCTTACCTACAGATCAAGGTGGAGGAGGGGGCTTAGCATGAGTCCAGTCATCGCTAGACTCCCCCAGCCATGGGAAGCAGCTTGTCAGCGTTCGATGACCGTGAGGCAAGGCCTACCATGGCCATGGGTCTCACTGGGGTCTTGGTCGTATTCACAAGCTCGATCCGGCCTCCCCTGCAACGTGGAGGCGAAGAGGAGCTGGGTCAAGGCCCGCATAAAAGTGGACAGTCGTGACAGGGGTTGGCGATGGGTTATCTTAAGGCTGAAGGTTGGAGGTTTTGGTGGTAGATGACATGGATTGCGAGGGGAACGTGGGACGAGAGAGAGGTGATCGGGGTTTGCCTAGGGCCCTGTGAGGGTGAAGGAGGAGTGGTCTTTGAATGGGCATGGTCAGCGAGTGGTGGGAGTGGTTATCGATGCTGTGAAAATAGAAAGGGGACGATGTGCGCGATGTGGCGAGCGTGGAGGAGAAGGGTGATCGGAGGTGGGAGAAAAGGTAATGATCGTTGGATCTTGAGATCCAACGGTCTGGAGAAGGGAACGAAGGAGATGCCTGGATCAGATCGATCAAAACACAATCGACGGGCGAGGGTCGAGACGTGTGTCACCATTGGATCTGATGATCCAATGGTCAACGAGAGTGTGGCAACGAGCATGCAAGATGTGATCTAAAAGGTGAATCAGAGGGTGGAGATTGATGCGGGAACAAGCAGTTGAGATGGAGGCACGTAGGTGAAGATCGGAGGGCTGGAAGCGCGACGCTTACGTGTGGTTGAGATTGAAGATCCAGAAGGAGATCAGACGGTGGAGGATGGAGCGGAACTAGTGGCCATGGTTGAAGTGCCCAAACACGATCGGACGATTGGAAGAAAGGCAGGCTGTGCAAGGGCAACGGGCCATGTGTCTCAACAAGAAAGAGCCACGTGGCCCAACCAGATTATTCATAAGAAAAAACTCAAAAAAGAAGAAGAAAAGGACGAATTTCGGAAAACTCAAAACATGAAAGTTGTAGATCTTGATGAGATCTACAAGTTTCATGTTTATCAAAAATGCAACTAAGATCAAACAAAGGGAGAAATAATTTTGTGAGTGTTTTTAGAGGTGTAAAAACACTATGATTTTGCTTTTGTTATTTTTTATATTTTTAATTTATTTTAAGACCAATATATATGCAACAATTAATCTATTTTTCATTGAATCCAATTTAAGTAAGGGGATTGAAATCTGGAAATTAACATGGTGAAACTGAGTTTCATCAGATAGCATATATATATGTGTATATATATATATATATATATATATATATATATGAGGAAAATGGGGCTGCCCCCTAGGGGGAGCTAACTTATCTCCCCCCACCCTATTTTCTTCAAATTTTTTATTTTTTTTTTGAAAATTTTTTCCGTGAATATTCATCACTATATCCCTATATTATGTCATAAAAATTTCGTGTGAAACAGAGACTCCTACGGCCTCCATCCAGATAGTCATTTTTTTAACGGTAACAGGATTTTTCAAATCGACCCCGTTTGGATGGAGGTCGTAGGAGTCTCTGTTTCGCATGAAATTTGAATGACTTATTATATGAATTTAATAATGAATTTACACGGTTTTGGATTTCAAAAAAAATAAAAAAATATGGGAAAAAGGGACGGGGGGAGCTAAGTTAGCTCCCCCTAGGGGCATACACATTTTACCCTATATATATAGGAAAATGGGGCTGCCCCCAGGGAGTAGCCAACTTGGCTACTCCCACTCCTATTTTTCCCTCATTTTTTTATTTTTTTGGAAAATTAAAATTTGTATATTCATCATTATATCCCTCTCACATTCTATTAAAATTTCGTCAGAAACAGAGATTCCTACGGCCTCCATCCAAACATGGTCGATTTAAAAAATCCCGCGATCGTTAAAAAAATGACGTCTGGATGGAGGGCTTAGGATTCTCTGTTTCTGACGAAATTTTAATAGAATGTAAGAGGGATATAATGATGAATATACAAATTTTAATTTTACAAAAAAATAAAAAAATGTGGGAAAAAGAGGGGTGGGAGTAGCCAAGTTGGCTACTCCCTGGGGGCATCCCCATTTACCTCATATATATATGGGAAAAATGTGGCTGCTCCCTGGGAGTAGCTAACGGGCTGCTCCCACCCCCATTTTCCCCCCAATTTTTTTTTATTTTTTTGGAAAATAAAAATTTGTAAATCATTATATCCCTCTAACATTCTATTAAAATTTCATCAGAAACAGAGACTTCTATGGCATCCATCCAAACATGGTCGATTTAAAAAAATCCTGCGACCGTTAAAAAAATGATGTCCGGATGGAGGGCTTAGGAGTCTCTGTTTCTGTCAAAATTTTAATAGAATGTTAGAGGGATATATGGATGAATATACAAATTTTAATTTTCCAAAAAAATAAAAAATCTGGAAAAATGGGGGTGGGAGTAGTTCCGTTGGCTCCTCCCAGGGAGCAGCCACATTTTTTCCCTATATATGTATATGAAAAGATGATTAAGAATATATATATATATATATATATATATATATATATGTATATGTGAAAAGATAAAGTTAAAGAGTATGAACGACGACAGTTGGAGATCACAAGCATTATGATAACCTATGAATAGAAACAAGACGAACATATTAATGAGTATGTACAACAGCTAGTGGACACCAAAGTCATTACCTACAACAGTATAAACATCAAACAAGAGAACATATGTACAGATTAATGGGGCATGAACAGCAACAATTGGACATTAGATGAATAAGGATCGGCAATAACACATCAAAATGAGAAGCAAGAGGTTGATGTATTAACGTCAAAGGCATACCAAGTAACCAAAACAATTGAACATTATCAGGGAAAATGCCCAACAAGATTAAGCTAACAACCCACCAAGCATGTAGCAAAATCATCCCATCTCTAAAACAGATCTTGGATTGTATCCGCATTCACATAATAGCAGCTCACATATCACCCTCAAAAGAGAATGGAGAGGTTGCAGCCTCCCTCATTCCCCAAACATCATTGGGCAATGATTTTTTTAAGCCAAAAATGCTTAGAACAAATCACAACATCGGATGGGATAGAAGCATCAATCTAAATCAAATCCCCTTGTAAATTAGTGACATGAAATCAAGCAAAGTCCCAACATGCAGGCCATCAACAAGAACAAGATCAACAGAAAACCAGGAACATAGGCTATGCATTTTGAAAAGCTCCATTGTAAAATAGTGCACAAGCTAATACTACAACAGAGATCGCAGGGATGTTAGCTTGCTTCATGTAATTGCTCACAAGGATGATGATATGTGAAGACAACATATCAACAGGAGAAGCTCAAAGAGGTGTTCTTGCCCACACGATAGACTCTTCCACCTCGATTTACAGACAGAGCCAGAGGTCAAAGAAACCCTTGATCCATGGTTTGGGACCACGGTCTTGTGAAAGAGATGATGGAAGAGGCCTTCACAGTGCTAAGCCTCCCCAATACAATACTTTTATTAAAGATGATAAGACCATACATACATACCTCACAGTGATGGACGCCATTAAAGCTGTTGTTACAGAAGCACCTCCGACAAATACGCCATTAAACCACGAGCGGACAAAGGTGGGAGAAAAAGTGGTCACTACAACAACATTACTAGGGGTAGGATGACCATACATAGCCCCATCGCCCAGAGGAGAAAGTGTACATGAGGGAGTGATGACAATGCAGGAAAGGGAGAAAGGGGAGGTGTTTGTATTAAAAAATTATATTTAGATTTAATTGGAAAATCTATGTAATTACAATTGGAGTTGATTTGGTTTCAATTGGGAAATCAAATAGCTTGGAGGGAAAGTTGGGAGTTCCCAAATTTGAAACATGGAAAAGTTTGGGTGGAAGTTTAGTACCATACCTTGGAGCTCTAAACTTTTGGTGGACTCATATATGAGTTCACACCCCAAGCTCTTGTAGCAATAATAGAGAGGAGGAATGGAGGACCACACATGCATGCGCGCGCGCTCCGTCTTCGTCTCGGCTCGGCTCTGGGGAGAGTCAATTCGGATCTCGATACTTTTGCTGCGGGTTTCATTTGGAAAGTCGATTAAAATAATCACACGGTTAATTTGGTAATTCGACTAAAATGGGAATCCAACTCGCCATTACGGACGTGTTTATAACCGCGATTTCGGTGTCCGAAATGGCGCCCGTCAAAGGGCATTTTCAGAAACTGAAATGGTAACGCACGTTAGGGCATGCGACCGTCTTTATACATCCCTTCCCCACATCGTGTTTTCTACACCCGCAAGAAAACTCCTCACGCCGTCGTCTGTCTCTCTTTCTTTTGTTCTTCCTCTCATGGATGAACGTCTCTCTCTCTCTCTCTTGGCTGCAGTTCTCTGAGGTACAATCGAGGAAGATCCCGTTGGTGTGCGCCGACGAAGATCGTGTGTCGTCGTATCCTAGGAGCGGATCGCCAGTACCCTACGCATCGGTATTGTGTGGATGATATCCTCTCTAAGGATAGTCCATTTTATGGACGCTTCGGTGATTTCTAACCTACTCTCTTTATTATTTTGTTTGCCGCAATTTTATTTATTGCTTCACTTTTCCTAGATCTCGCTCGATTTTATGTTTCCATTTGTTTAATCGGTTCCTGCTTGCATGTCGTAATCGGACAATGGATTGGAAATGTATGACGTTAGTGACACTAATCTGTAATACGTTTATTTCCGTTCATTTAGATCCGTGTGATTACTGTGTATTATATGCTTGGTTGATCATGTTCACAACAGGAGGAGCGTAGGGAGGGGAGGCCATGTGGTGGTGTGGTGGAAGAACTCGACGTGAAGAATAGGGGTTTTCACCTTATTCCACGTCGGAGACCCTGGGCGACTTCTCAAAGACGGGAATGCGGACTAGCAGAGGTAGGGAATGTCGCTCTTTTCCCCCTATTCCACAAACAAAAGCGTTTGGAGTCCACCGTTTGATAATGCAGACGCATATCAATTCGGGTGGACGTAATATAAGATGATATGATATGATATGTATGTACGTGTATTTGACGACTAAATATCTCCTAAAACTTTTAGATATTTATATTTTTAGATATCTAAAAGTTTTATTAGATATTTGCGTTTTCCCTCGGAAGCTCAAAATCGGATTAGTATTCAAATATCACATCTTTAGATAGATAGCCTCTTTTGAATTTAGGCTGTGTGTGAAGGATGGAAGGATTATTCAACACGTCTAAATCGAATTGACTTTGGACAAGTTGTTTAATCTTTTATTAATAACTGAAAAATAGCCGTATTTTTTATGCCTTGTTGTGGAAAATGCAGAAACTACACAGCCTATATAAACTTACTCTATCTTACATGTCATCACGACCTATGCAAGAGTCAATTACATGATTAGGAGGTTGCGAGTTATACACGAAGAACACAGGGGCTGTTGTGTAATTGACAAAGTTCATGGGATTGTTGTGTGAAAATCATTGTATATTATGTAAATCTCGATATGCATAAGTGGTTGTACGTTTACGGGTGTGCGTGTAATGTTAGATTCAAAAGATAAAATGTAGGGTAGTAGTTGTGGGAGGAAGGGGATGTGATGAAGGTATGAATACAACGAAGGTATAATATTATTCTAGATTCAAGCTTTTTAACAAGAATAGACATCACATATATGTGAGGAATGTTACGAATATGCTTTATATTTATAAGGACGGTAATAACACCTTCTTTTCACATGGAAAGGAATTGATGAGTCCTTTAAGAGGTCGTTCGGCAGAGAAACAAGGGAAAGGGATAAGGAGAAATAATGTATTATTTCTGTTCGATTGGATGGATATGATATAAGTGGTAGTTATTTACTATTCGCTGTTCGATGACAAGGAGAGGATAATGATAGATAAAGAGGTTATGTTAGATAAAATTGTTAGATAAATGGATGTTATTTATATTTTTTTTGCGAAAGAGGCCTGTGATGGAGGGATACTCACGGAAACATTCTCCCTCATTTTGACTTTAGGATCAAAACATTACCGGATATTGACGGATCGAAAATTGGAGGAATAAGGTGGGACTTAAATGAACATTTCATAATAGAATAGGGCTGAAGGAAGTATCACAATAACTAAAGTATACATTTGGAGGATGAGTCATCATTCCAAGAAAGGCATTGTAGTGGATGTGACAAGAACAAAAAAAATAGACCATTATAACATGAATGGTATGTTGAAGAGTAAATTACACAAAAGTCCCTGAACTATACACTCGATTTCAGTATCGTACATGAACTTTAAAAGGTAATAATATGATACTTAATCATTAAGATTTGTTTCAATTTAGTTTTTTTGCTATTGAAATTTAGCTGATCCTTTGGTCTTTGTGACCTAAAATCACAACAACTTAAAATGACACCGAGACAAATATTAAAGATTGGGTACCATATTGTTACCTTTTAAAGTTCATGTATGATATTGAAATCATGTATATAGTCCAAGGATTTTTATGTAAATACTCTTTATTGATTGAAATGGAGAATGCGCGGAGTGCGCACCAAAAAGATTGTATGTCTTTAAAGATGCAGGTTTTGACTTGGACAAATTCTAAGCCGCCCTTCAAGTGGAAGAAAGCAACGATTTTGTCTAGTTTGTTAGTCCAATGTCCCTCTTAATTACTTTTGTTTAGATTATTTTAGGGATTTTATCACTTGTGCCCCTCCGAGATCTCCCAATATCAGTTATGCCCTTATCTTTTTGGTAATATCAGTTGTGCCATTCACTTCTTGCTATTTTATCACTTGTGCCCCTCGAGTTAGTGACCGTCCATCCACAGTGCAAACGGACGTTAACTTTGAGGACATAAGCGGTATTAATTTTAAAAAAGGGTTATATGGTCATTTTATACCCTTTTCTTCTTCCTCTTCTCCCATCCTCTTCCTTCTCCTCCAACCTCCTCTTCCTCCTCCCTCTCTGCCCCTCTATTCAAACCCGTATAGCCGGCGTCGTCACAGAGTTTGTCACAACCATGGTCGACGCCGCCAACGAGCTCGGGCTCCCCCCCGCACAGCCCCCCTCCGCCCCCCCCCCCCCCCCCCCCCCCGCACAGCCCCCCTCTACAATTCCGAGATATTCCAAAAAGCAGGACGGACGTGTTTGTTATATTCAAAGTTGTATTTAGACTTTAATTGGAAAGTCTATGTAATTACAATTGGCATTCAATTTGGTTTCAATTGGGAAATCAAATGGTTTGGAGGGAAAGTTGGGAATTCCCAAAATTTAAAATATGGGAGTTTGGGTGGAAGTTTAGTCCCACACCGTGGAGAACTAAACTTCTTGGTGGACTTAAATATGAGTCCACACCCCAAGCTCTTGTAGCAATAGTAGAGAGGAGGAATGGAGGACCACACACGCGCGCGCGCGCGCTCCGCTCCGTCTCCGGCTCGGGCTCGGGCTCGGGCTCGGGCTCGGGAGAGTCAATTCGGATCTCGATACTTTTGCTGTAGATTTCATTTGGTAAGTCGATTAAATTAACCACACGATTAATTTAGTAAGTCGACTTAAATGGGAATTCAACTCGCCATTATGGGCGCGTTTTTTGGGATCCGAAAGGATGCGTCTTCGGGACGCATCTTTTGGAAACCAAAGATCGCATCTTTTGGAAACCAAAGGTCGCATTCTTTGGAAACCAAAGGTCGCGTTTTTAGGACGCGAGCCCCTCTATTTATATCCCTCACTCGGCTCGGTTTTTCTACACTCGCAAGAAAAACCTCTCTCTCACGCCGTCTCTCTTGTTCTTCCTCTCACGGACGAACGTCTTTCTCTTCACCTCTCTCGGCTGCAGTTCACTGAGGTACAATCGAGGACGATCCTGTTGGTGTGCGCCGACGACGATCGTGAACCGTCGTATCCTGGGAGCGGATCGCCAGTACCCTACGCACCGGTATTGTGGGGGCGATATCTTCTCTAAGGACAGTCCATTTTCATGGACGCTTCGGTGACTTCTAAACTAATCTCTGTTTTATTTTGCTTGCTGCAATACGTTTATTGCTTTACCCTTTCTGGATCATGCCCGTCTTTGTGTTTCTGTTCTTTTAATCGGTTCCTATTTACATTGAATAATCGGATAATGATTGGGAAACATATGATTAATATGATTTTAATCTGTATCGTTTCTCTGTTAATTCATTTGGATTTTATACTGTTTAATGTATGAACTGGTAATCTTATTTACAACAATCTTAGAGAAGATATCCTGAACCGATTCTACAATGTCGGAAACAATGTTTAAATCGAGGGTAGATATGACGGGTATGCCTGAAAAATTCGGTGGACAGAATTTTTAAGCGTTGGCAACAACACATGAAGATCTGGTTAACCACCATAGGGTTAATCTCGATGCTTGAAACCGACTGTCCTACGGTGGAG